>CAWUFW010015225.1:0-371771 GCA_963921515.1 Calotriton arnoldi | reverse complement strand
GGGATTGACATTGTTGGTCCCCTTGACCCTCAGACTGCATCTGGGCACAGATTTATCCTGGTGGTAGTGGATCATGCCACCAGGTACCCAGAGGCAATTCCCCTGAGGACCACCACAGCACCTGTGGTGGCAAGAGCCCTCATTGGAGTTTTCTCCAGAGTGGGTTTTCCAAAGGAGGTCATTTCTGACAGAGGTACCAACTTCATGTCAGGATATCTGAAAGCAATGTGGAAGGAGTGTGGTGTAACTTATAAGTTCACCACTCCCTATCACCCACAATGCAATGGTTTAGTTGAACGCTTCAACAAGACCTTGAAAGGAATGATTAAGGGACTCCCAGAGAAGCTTAGGCGGAAATGGGACCTTCTTCTTCCTTGCCTTTTGTTTGCATACAGAGAGGTTCCACAGAAGGGGGTTGGCTACAGCCCATTTGAGCTTCTGTTTGGGCATCCTGTGAGAGGTCCACTATGTTTGGTAAAAGAGGGCTGGGAGTTACCTCTCAAGCCCCCAAACAAGATGTGATGGACTATGTACTTGGTCTCCGCTCCCGGATGGCAGAGTACATGAAAAAGGCAACCAAAAACCTGGAGGCCAGCCAAGAATTGCAAAAAGCTTGGCATGACCAAAAGGCTGTGCTGACTGTATACCAGCCAGGACAGAAAGTGTGGGTGTTGGAGCCTGTGGCCCCAGCAGCCCTCCAGGACAAGTGGAGTGGCCCCCATACAATAGTTGAACAGAAGGGAGAAGTCACCTATCTGGTGAATCTTGGAACTCCCAGGAGCCCCCTAAGGGTGCTTCATGTCAACAGATTAAAGCCATATGTTGACAGGGCTGACATGGGCTTGCTCATGGCAACTGATGAGGACCAGGAGGAGGAGAGTGACCCTCTCCCTGACCTGCTCTCTCAGAACCCTGATGATGGGTCAGTAGATGGTGTTGCTTTGGCAAGCAGCCTCACTGACCATCAGCAAACTGAGTGCAGACAAGTTCTGCAACAGTTTAGACATATGTTTAGCCTGACCCCTAGTCAGACTACCTGGTGCACCCATGAGGTGGACACTGGGGACAGTCTGCCTGTCAAGAATAAAATCTACAGGCAACCTGACCATGTCAGGGACTGTATCAGGACTGAAGTCCAGAAAATGTTGGAGTTAGGCGTGATTGAGCCTTCAGATAGCCCTTGGGCTAGCCCAGTAGTCCTGGTACCCAAGCCTCATACCCAGGGTGGTAAGAAAGAAATGAGGTTTTGTGTAGACTACAGAGGCCTCAATGCAGTCACTAGGACTGATGCCTATCCCATACCAAGGGCAGATGAGCTGATTGATACTTTGGCCTCAGCCAAGTATCTAAGCACATTTGACCTAACAGCTGGCTACTGGCAAATCAGATTAGCTGATGATGCAAAAGCCAAAACAGCATTTTCGACCCCTGGTGGGCACTACCACTTTGTGGTGATGCCCTTTGGATTGAAAAATGCACCTGCCACTTTTCAGAGGTTGGTGAATAAAGTTCTGGCAGGGATGGAAACTTATTGCTCAGCTTATCTAGATGATATTGCTGTCTTTAGTTCCTCCTGGCAGGATCACCTGGTCCACCTCAGAAATGTTTTGGAGGCCCTGCAGAAAGCAGGCCTCACTATCAAGGCCACCAAGTGCCAGATAGGGCAGAGTCAGGTTGTGTACCTGGGCCACCTTGTAGGTGGAGGCCAGGTTCAGCCTTTGCAGAGCAAAATCCAAACCATACTGGAATGGGTTGCTCCAACCACCCAGACACAGGTGAGAGCCTTCTTAGGCCTGACTGGGTACTATAGGAGGTTTGTCAAGGGATATGGATCTATAGTGACCCCCTTGAATGATCTTACCTCTAAGAAAATGCCAAAAAGGTTCAGTGGACAGCTAGCTGTCAAAAGGCATTTGAAGACCTAAAGCAGGCCATGTGCACTGCCCCCATCTTACAGAGTCCAGACTACACCAAAAGTTCATTGTCCAAACAGATGCTTCTGAGCTGGGTGTGGGAGCTGTACTGTCTCAACTGAATGATGAAGGTCAAGACCAGCCAGTAGCTTTTATTAGCAGAAGGCTGACCCCTAGAGAGAAACGTTGGTCAGCTATAGAGAGGGAGGCCTTTGCTGTGGTATGGGCCCTGAAGAAGCTGAGGCCATACTTGTTTGGTACTCACTTCATAGTTCAGACTGACCACAAGCCCCTCCTATGGCTAAAGCAGATGAAAGGTGAAAACCCAAAACTTTTGAGGTGGTCCATTTCCCTACAGGGGATGGACTATACAGTGGAACATAGGCCTGGGACCCAACATGCCAATGCAGATGGACTCTCAAGGTATTTCCACTTTGAACATGAAGACTCAACTGGTCAAGGTTAGTTTAGTGTCCCTACGTTTGGGGGGGGGGTTGTGTAGGAGAGTAGGATCTGCCTCTTATGTTGCCCCCACTTTTTTTCTGATGTTAGCACTGGTTTCTGGCTATAGTCTGGCTGGGTCCCTGCCAATCAGGGC
Organism: Calotriton arnoldi; assembly: GCA_963921515.1. Classification (NCBI taxonomy): domain Eukaryota; kingdom Metazoa; phylum Chordata; class Amphibia; order Caudata; family Salamandridae; genus Calotriton; species Calotriton arnoldi. The sequence goes on along the minus strand of CAWUFW010015225.1, from coordinate 369,260 downwards.
CCCAGCCTCGCTGTTCTCTCTAAACGACATGGAGTGCACTCTAGGTGCACTAGTGATTGGATACTGTGGTGCCTTATGAGTCCCTAGTATATGGTACCTTAGGTGCCAAGGGCATAGGTACTTCACAGGCCTACCAGGGGCTGCAGCATATGTTATGCCACCCCTGGGAAGCAGTCTAAATCTGACACCACAGGCCTGCTACTGCAGCCTGGGTGAGGTGGTGCTAGCACCCCTCACTGAGATATAGGTTTCCTATATCTCTCCTGCACACACATATAAACCTATCAGTCACCCCTAAGGCAGGCCCTATCAATCCTGAGGGCAGGGTGCTTGGCTTCTATGTGAGGGGGTGCCTCTGCATGAGCAGGGCCCCTCTGCAGTTCTCAGAGTCCATTCTCTGGTGCTGTTTGTGGATGCGGTTAAACCATATACTATTTAAGTGCATTATATCCTCGCGGTAAATGCTAACTTTGGAATGGCTGCATCAAAACATGTCGTGTTTGGTGTCAAACATCTTGGAATACTACCCCCCGCCAATCTTGGCGGCGGGGGTAGCATTCCACCCTTCTAGAGGGATAAGACATGTACCTGCTGTGGAAACGCGGTAGAATCCTAAAGAGCCCTGGCATCACAAAATGGATGCCACCAGTCACAGACACTGGGCTGCCCTCCTGCTGATGACCGAAACTCGCAGTGGAGGAAGCCCAACAATAGGCATCCTGTCACAGGGAGGTGTAACCACCTTCCAGACAGGGTTTAGTGTATTGGGGCTGGGTGGGTGCACTCTTAGAGTGCTTTGAAGTCCTGCACTGGGGGAGCAGAAGGCTCCTCTGTGCATATGCCAGTTCAAACCAGCTCAGGGGCTACCTGCCCCTGCTCTGGCGTGAAACTGGACAAAGGGAAGTGGGTGTAGCCACCCCCTCCCTTGACCCTCCCATAGGTGGGGTCATAGAGCTAGTCCATCCCCTCTTTTTAGTATAAGAGGGGGAACCTTGCCATTGCAAAGCAGATAACCCCTGGACGACGCTCTACAGAAGAATCCTGGCCCTTCGACGTTCCACTACCTTTGGAAGACAGAAGAATCTCCCTTGGAGTCAAGGAGTGACTCCCCTGCTTGGCAGGCACCAAAACGACAACGACGGTCGCAAACTACGCCGCTCCCGCCGGAGTCCGAAGTCCCTGCAGCCCAAGAAGTGGATTTCCTGACCTCTCCCAGGCCATCGTGAGTCCCCAGCGAAGCTGAGGCAAGTGGACCCCACGAGTAACGAGGAACCGCGACCCCTGGGTACCGTGCACTATTGTCGAGTGCAACCCCTTCACAACGTTCTACGAACTTGTGCTTTGGACCACGTGTGGTCCCGACCTCCAGCAGGAATCCCTCCGAAGATCAGAGGCCTACACCGTCCCGAGTGACCGTGGGCCCCTGTTGAGTGATTCCGCCCGAGGTGTCTTCGCGATCCCTTGCCCGCTGGCTTGTGGGTCCCCAGAAGACTTCTTAACCAAACCAAAGGGCTCCCCTGGTTGCTCCAGGCCTGCCCTGACTTACCCTCGCTGGGTGAGTCCCTCAGACCTTGCTGGTCTGCGCCATCGACTTTTCTTCATCTCCCCGAGACTTGCTGCTGCCAAGGCTTGTTGGCTCTAATCGAGTTGCCGATACCGCAGTCAGCTGCAGACGTCGAGGGACACACCGAATCCAGCTCCTGGTCGTCGTCGACGCCTCCTGGACCACGTGGCTGAAGAGTCAAGGCACCCGCAACCGACCTGAATCAACCGACGACGGTGGGCATCCATCTTCCTTGCCCCGGGTCACTGCCAAGTGACTTTGAACACTGTCCCCTCTGCTTTCAGGTCATCCTTCTTCAGAATCCAGGCTTGGATTCCACCGGACACTTCTTCAGCTCCCGCAAGCAGCAAGTCTTCTTTGTTCGCCATTGAAAACGACGCCGCGACCCGACACCAAAGGACACCTGTGCACCCGGCTTCCCTGGGTGAGGTAACTCCAGCACTACGGTGCTCCTGTGGGTGTGGGCCCTAGAACTACTTACCCTGTAAGTGACTTGCTTGTAGGTTCTCCCGAAGTATCCTAAAACTCTTTATTTCCAACCGCGACTTGCCCCATTGAAGTTAACGGCGATTCGCGCCTGTGTATCCACACTGCACGCGTCCCCCGTGGGTCCTTTACTTACCTGCCTTGGGTGGTTTCGTGAGGCCCCAGCACTTCTGAAGGCCCTAGGCCTTGTCTCCTTGCAAGTCGTTGTTTCTAAGTCTCTTACTTAGTATATGGTCTGGTACGCCCCTAGGGCCCCAGCCATATTTTGTGCTTAACTTATTGTGAAACGTTGATTTGTGCATATGTTTGTCTTCTAATCTCATAAAGAGATTAGTAGAGAGTTATTTAGAAATAAATACATATATATTTGATATATATACCTGTGTGGTGTCTTTTCATTTGGTGATTCAAGAGATTATATGGTAAAACAAGCTGCTTTACATTCCTCCGAGACTTAGCCTGAAGGCTGCTCTCCACAGCTACCACTAGGATAGCTTTCTTTAAAAGGTTGTCTTAAACCTATCTACCATAAGAGTCGATTTGCCCTGGTGCAAGGTGTCCACTTTAATTAGTGAACAGCATATACCAGTCCAACTTCTCACACTGACTCTCACTGACTGACTCTCACTGACTGACTCTCACTGACTGACTCTCTCAATCTCTCTCACTGACTGACTCTCTCAATCTCTCTCACTGACTGACTCTCTCAATCTCTCTCACTGACTGACTCTCTCAATCTCTCTCACTGACTGACTCTCTCAATCTCTCTCACTGACTGACTCTCTCAATCTCTCTCTCACTGACTGACTGACTCTCTCACTCTCTCTCTCTCACTGACTGACTGACTCTCTCACTCTCTCTCTCTCTCACTGACTGACTGACTCTCTCACTCTCTCTCTCTCTCTCACTGACTGACTGACTCTCACTCATTGACTGACTCTCTCACTCTCTCACTGAGTGCCTGACTCTCTCACTCTCTCACTGAGTGCCTGACTCTCTCACTCTCTCACTGAGTGCCTGACTCTCTCACTCTCTCACTGAGTGCCTGACTCTCTCACTCTCTCACTGAGTGCCTGACTCTCTCACTCTCTCACTGAGTGCCTGACTCTCTCACTCTCTCACTGAGTGCCTGACTCTCTCACTCTCTCACTGAGTGCCTGACTCTCTCACTCTCTCACTGAGTGCCTGACTCTCTCACTCTCTCACTGAGTGCCTGACTCTCTCACTCTCTCACTGAGTGCCTGACTCTCTCACTCTCTCTCACTGAGTGCCTGACTCTCTCACTCTCTCACTGAGTGCCTGACTCTCTCTCTCTCTCACTGAGTGCCTGACTCTCTCTCTCTCACTGAGTGCCTGACTCTCACTCTCTCACTGAGTGCCTGACTCTCACTCTCTCACTGAGTGCCTGACTCTCTCACTCTCTCACTGAGTGCCTTACTCTCACTCCTTCACTGAGTGCCTGACTCTCTCACTCTCTCTGACTGACTCTCACTCTCTCTCATTGACTGACTCTCATTGACTGACTGACTCTCATTGACTGACTGACTCTCATTGACTGACTGACTGACTCTCATTGACTGACTGACTCTCATTGACTGACTGACTCTCATTGACTGACTGACTCTCATTGACTGACTGACTCTCATTGACTGACTGACTGACTGACTCTCATTGACTGACTGACTCTCATTGACTGACTGACTCTCATTGACTGACTCTCATTGACTGACTCTCATTGACTGACTGACTCTCATTGACTGACTGACTCTCATTGACTGACTGACTCTCATTGACTGACTGACTCTCATTGACTGACTGACTCTCATTGACTGACTGACTCTCATTGACTGACTGACTCTCATTGACTGACTCTCATTGACTGACTCTCATTGACTGACTGACTCTCATTGACTGACTGACTCTCATTGACTGACTGACTCTCACTGACTGACTGTCTCTCACTGACTGACTCTCTCACTGACTGACTCTCTCACTGACTGACTCTCTCACTGACTGACTGACTCTCACTGACTGACTGACTCTCACTGACTGACTGACTCTCACTGACTGACTCTCACTGACTGACTCTCACTGACTGACTCTCACTGACTGACTCTCACTGACTGACTCTCACTGACTGACTCTCACTGACTGACTCTCACTGACTCTCACTGACTCTCACTGACTCTCACTGACTCTCACTGACTCTCACTGACTCTCACTGACTCTCACTGACTCTCACTGACTCTCACTGACTCTCACTGACTGACTCTCTCACTGACTGACTCTCTCACTGACTGACTCTCTCACTGACTGACTCTCTCACTGACTGACTCTCTCACTGACTGACTCTCTCACTGACTGACTCTCTCACTGACTCTCTCACTGACTCTCTCACTGACTCTCTCACTGACTCTCTCACTGACTCTCTCACTGACTCTCTCACTGACTCTCTCACTGACTCTCTCAACTGACTCTCTCAACTGACTCTCTCAACTGACTCTCTCAACTGACTCTCTCAACTGACTCTCACTCACTGACTCTCACTCACTGACTCTCTCACTCTCTCACTCACTGACTCTCTCACTCACTGACTCTCTCACTCACTGACTCTCTCACTCACTGACTCACTCACTGACTCTCTCACTCACTGACTCTCTCACTCACTGACTCTCTCACTCACTGACTCACTCACTGACTCTCTCACTCACTGACTCTCTCACTCACTGACTCTCTCACTCACTGACTCTCTCACTCACTGACTCTCTCACTCACTGACTCTCTCACTCACTGACTCTCTCTCTCACTGACTCTCTCTCACACTGACTCTCTCTCACACTGACTCTCTCTCACACTGTCTCTCTCTCACTGACTCTCTCTCTCACTGACTCTCTCTCTCACTGACTCTCTCTCTCACTGACTCTCTCTCTCACTGACTCTCTCTCACACTGACTCTCTCTCACACTGACTCTCTCTCACACTGACTCTCTCTCACACTGACTCTCTCTCACACTGACTCTCTCTCACACTGACTCTCTCTCACACTGACTCTCTCTCACACTGACTCTCTCTCACACTGACTCTCTCTCACACTGACTCTCTCTCACACTGACTCTCTCTCACACTGACTCTCTCTCACACTGACTCTCTCTCACACTGACTCTCTCTCACACTGACTCTCTCTCACACTGACTCTCTCTCACACTGACTCTCTCTCACACTGACTCTCTCTCACTGACTCTCTCTCTCTCACTGACTCTCTCTCTCACTGACTCTCTCTCTCACTGACTCTCTCTCTCTCTCACTGACTCTCTCTCTCTCTCACTGACTCTCTCTCTCTCTCACTGACTCTCTCTCTCTCTCTCACTGACTCTCTCTCTCTCTCACTGACTCTCTCTCTCTCTCACTGACTCTCTCTCTCTCTCACTGACTCTCTCTCTCTCACTGACTCTCTCTCTCTCACTGACTCTCTCTCTCTCACTGACTCTCTCTCACTGACTCTCTCTCTCTCACTGACTCTCTCACTGACTCTCTCTCTCTCTCACTGACTCTCTCTCTCTCTCACTGACTCTCTCTCTCTCTCACTGACTCTCTCTCTCACTGACTGACTGAGTGACTCTGACTCTTTCTCTCACTGACTGACTCTGACTGACTGACTGATATTTATGCCCACCCCATAAGAAAAAACCTATAACAAGCAACCATTGGGACAGGCAGATAGAAGATGCCAGCATTGAAAGGACAAAAAATACTCAAGACATTATTTATTGTTAATACTTTTTTAATATGGTCGTTCAGTTGTACATAATGCTTTCTTGGGTATATATACGGTAACAAAAATGCTTCTGACACTTCTTTATTATAACTTTTCAGCATGCTGCAGACTTCTGTACAGCACAGCTTAAAGACATAGGCAAAGTCAATATCTCTGGCTAAACACTTATTAGGTCTCAAAGGCGAGACCTATTGGCTATGCCAATGCTTGTTCCTCTTATTGCCTTCCCGAGCAATTTCTGCACCTCTCCTATCGAGAACTGTAACTGCTTCCCGCTCTCACCACTTCTACTTCATGCGACCTCTCACCTCATTCGTACTTATCAAAGGGTGTCACAAGAGCTTACCCTCCCCCACCCTACCTCACCTCCCTCTCTCTCCTGCAGTGTTTTCACCCGCTCCCCTGTTTTCAGGCACTTCTTTTTGGTTAAACCCTCCCCGAGGGTGATTTACTGCGGTCTCCCACTTGTACTTATGTACCGCCTGTAGGAGAGTAGGATCTGCTTCACATGGGTACCCCCACTTTTTGCTGATGCTTCACTGTTTTTCGACATTAGTCTGGCTGGGGCCCTGCTAATCAGAACCCCAGCCTAGCTGCTTCCTCTCTAAAATGGTTTCCATGGGCCTTAGGCACATCACTGATTGGGATCTGGAGTGCCCTTATAAGTCCCTAGTATATGGTATACTATGTACCAAGGGCATAGGTACCTCAGAGGCCTGCCAGGGGCTGCAGCATGTATTATGCCACCCCTGGAAGGCCATCCAAACTGACACCACAGGTCTGCTACTGCAGCCTGGGTAAGGTGGTGCATGCACCCCTTACTGTGATATAGGTTACCTATATCACTAAATACATACACACATATAAACCTATAAGTCACTCCTAAGGCAGGCCTTATCAATCCTAAAGGCAGAGTGCATGGTTCCTATGTGAGAGGGCCCATCTGCAGCGTTCGGAGACCATCTCTGATGCTGTTTGTAGTGCAGCCTGACCATATACTCTTAAGCGCATTATATCCTCGCGGTAAAATGCTAACTTTGGAATGGCTGCACCTAAACATGTCGTGTTTGGTGTCAAACATCTTGGAATACTACCCCCCCGCCAATCCTGGCGGCGGGGGTAGCATTCCACCCTTCTAGAGGAGGGAAAGACATGTTAACTCTGACTAGTCCGGTAACTTCTTTCCAGAGCCCTGGCATCACAAAATGGATGCTGCTGCCACAGACACGAGTCTGGCCTCCTGCTGCTGGACGAAACTCCGGCAGGGGAGGCCTGGACACTAGGTTTCCTGTCCCAGGGAGGTGTGACCACCTCCCCAGACAGGATAATGTGTATTGGGGCTGGGCGGGAGCACTTTCGGGTGCTTTGAAGTCCTGCACTGGGGGCACATTTGGTGTCCCTAGTGCATACCCCAGTTCAAACCGGATCAGGGGCTTGCAGCCCCTGCTTTGGCGCGAACTGGACAGAGGAAAGGGGTGTAGCCACCCCTCTGCCCTGACCCACCCATAGGTGGGGCCACAGAGTAGTCCAACCCCTATCTTTAGTATAAAGGTAGGAACCCAGTCCTTAGGACTTTAGATTATCCCTGGACGAAACTCTGAAACTGAATCCTGGACCTTCGACGCTCTACTCACGATTAGAGGACAGAAGAATCTCCTTGGGGTCAAGGAGTGACTCCCCTGCTTGGCAGGCACCAAAGAAGCATCTGTCCGGTTCGCATTTCTGAAGCTCCCGTCGGACGCCGAAGTCATCGCATCACCAGAGGTGGATTCTCAGACTTCCCCGAGGCTACCCTGAGTCCCCAGCAAAGCTGAGGCCCGTGGCTATCGTGGGTGACTTGAGACCGTGACCCCTGGACACCGAGCACATTTGCAAGTGCATCCTCTTCTGGGTCTCCCAAGAAGTCGTGCTTTGGGCTCCGAGTAGCCCTAGCCTCCAGCACCACCTGCACCGAAGATCACTGGCCCCCACTCCACGAGTGTCCTGTAAGCCAGATCCACGTGCGGCGTCACGAGGCTCCTTCGCGGTCGCTAGCCCGTTGGCTAGTAGCCCTTAACGAAGGCCGATCCTTTTCTAACTTGGCATCCTGGTTGCTCCAGGCCTGCCCTCACTTACCCTCGCTGGGTGAGTTCCACAGACCTTGCTGGTCTGCACCATCGACGAACTACATCTTCACCGAGACTTGCCGTTGCCAAGGCTTGTTGGGTCCAATCCGGTCGCCGACACCTCAGCACTCGACAGACATCGTGTACCAGCCCGAATCCTGCTCCTGGTCGCCGACAACGCCTCCTGGACCTCGTGGCTGAAGAGTCAAGACGACCGTCAACGCACCTGAAGCACTCGACATCGGTGGGCATCTGTCCATCGCCTTCCTGGTCACTGGCTAGTGACCCAGACTCTGTCCCCTCTGCTTTCAGGTTCTTCAGAACTCCGATCCACTCTTGGATCCACCCGGACACTTTTCTCTTGGTCGCCAGCAGCACTTTGCAGCAGATCGCCATCCGAATCGACGACGAAACCCGACCCCGAAAGGCACCTATGCACCCGGCTTCCCTGGGTGAGGTAACACGAGTACTCCGGAGCTCCCGTGGGTAGAGACTCTTCAAAGTCCTAGATCTCAAAGGGTTTTGTCCAAGTCCTCTTTTAAGTGTCCCTTTTCTCTAATTTCCCGATCCCGACTTTCTCCATAGAAGTCAACGGCGTATCGCGGTTGTGTATTTACACTGCACGCGTCTCCCGTGGGTCCCCTGTGTCACTACCTTGGGTGGTTCCTTGTGGTCCAAGCACTTCTAGAGGCTCTAGGCCTAGTGTCTAGTTCAGTCGTGGTTCTTATACCACTTTATTGGTATATGGTTTGGTACGCCCCTAGGGCCCAAACGTGTATTTGTGCTATTACTGTGTTTAAATAACTTCTAACTTATGTACTTCGAACTCTAGCCTCATAAAGAGACTAGAGGGGTGTGTTTAGCAATAAATACATATATTTTGAATATATACCTGGTGTGGTGCTCTTTCATTTGGTCACTCAAGAGATTATAGACTGGTAAAACAAGCTGCTTTACATTCCTTCAAGACTTAGCCTGAAGGCTGCTCTCCATAGCTACCACTAGGATAGCTTTCAATAAGGTTGTCTTTAACCTATCTCCAATAAGGGGTTGTTTGGACTGGTGCAGGGTGCCCACTATAATTAGTGGACAGCATATACCAGGCCAACTTCTCACACCGCCCTCTACCATTCACTATGTTGCCCTTGCTTGCCCCAGCCCTCCATGTTGGGCTTAACCTTGTGTGTGTCTCTCCTTACGTTGCTTTCTCACTTTTGTGCCACTTTTTCATCCCCACCCACTTGCTCTTCTTCTTAGAGTGCTGCTTCCCCTTCCTCTTACCTGTGGTATTAGTTTTTTTATTTACCAATCTGAAATTCTTTGCCCTGCTCCCCCCCCCCCCAAAAAAATGGCACCCACTTCTTTTTGTAGGCTTTCATGTGTAATAGAACATATACATAACTACAAAATGACAGACCCGGGTTACCACACTTTAAAAAAAAAAAACACTTGTTCGCTATTCTGTCCAGCATGGTTACAAGGCATTAGCAAAGTTAGTAGGTCCCATAGACGAGATCTGTTGTCTTTACCAAAGCTTGTTGATACATGGTGTTCTTTCACGTCGTCTTAGAATGCTTTCGTTTTGAATCTGCAGTGCTGGCACATTCCCTTCAGCTCCGATAAAGCACAATGTCCCTGTGCTGGAGCCTGCAACAGTCTGATTCACTGCAAACCGGAAATCTTGCTCTCTAAATAATAGCCTTTTGGACTTGAAGTGAAGCGAACTTTCCATCACTCGCTTGGGTGGCACATTCCTGTTTCCTTTAATTAATCAATTACCTGCCAGCACATAGTGCACCCTCTGTGACTTACTTTTTGTACTGCTCCAAAACATGTTTGACATTATGACCGAGATGTGTAAAGTAATTTCTGGACTGTCAATCCTATGAACTGCAAAGTTTGACTCCTAAAATGGATTTACTAACTCATGCCGAAGCCTTTGTCTTTCTTAGGCGGTGCCCCCCCCTCCTTCCCACTCATCTGCAGTTTTCATCAAAAGACAAACCACTCTTGTGTTTGTAGCCGGTCAAGCCAGCCTGCCACGCTAGCCAGCCTAGCCTTCCAGCCCAGCCGTTGACCTCAGCAACTCGGCAGAGCAACTCGGCACCGCTTTACTCCTGCTGTCCTGGCTATCTCTCCTACTAATAGCGATCCAGCAGCCAACAAGCCCAGCGCACTGTGGTGACCAATCACAGCAGCCATTAGCCTGTCAGCCTTAAGCCGGTGCTACGGAGAGCTTCCCCAGACAGGAGTTCAGCATAGCCTTTCAGTTGTATAGCTCTTCAATTCCTGGCTGCACAACACCCAGGAAAATGTGCTGCATGGCTAAACATTTATAAGGTCCCAAAGGCGAGACCTATTGGCTATGCCAATGCTTGTTGTTGATTGGGTGTAATATGGATCCTCTCCATGAGTGTGGAATTTGAGCGAACTCGAAGCAGTAATAATATTGGGAACTGAGGTGGTTGGTCTTCGTGTCAGTATCGGTTTTAAACACGGACCCAGACAGTCCATTCGGGCCCAGCGCCCCATTCCCTCTGAATGTTTTTGAGACTTTACCAACAGCTTTGTTGTTAAACATGATCGCTTGTCTATCTTTACCGATGTTTTGTGCGATCCCTGTTTTCGTCATCTCTTCTGCCACATTTAAAGACTTCAAAGAAAATTTGATTGGTTTGTAGTACGGCTGGTGGACAGAGTTTGATGGAGTTTAGGGTGCTGGTTTTTGATCATTATATAAGACTTCAACGGTTTTAACCCATGATTCCATGGCAACCCCATTTCCCTTACGCAGGGTTTACTATCTAATTTGTAAACGTGTAAATTTGCTATGTTCGCTGGTAGCAGCTGCCTATCTGGTCTACCATTCATAGTCCAGTTCTGGGTCATGGCATAGACTGTCATTTGTGGAGGCCTCTGTATATCTGTTCTTATCTGTGACTTTGCTCTGGGGTTATGTTGCGGGTTCTTTGAATGATTCTGTTAGTTCATTCTAGAGGTCGGCTGTTGAGTGCTTATGGAGCCTCCAGCGTTCTGTGGTTTGGAGGGCGGTGCCCTCGGCTCTTGCCCATCTATGAACTTCCTCCAGTGGCAGTGGGGATGCCCCTCAAGTGATCTCCAGCACATCGCTATTGCTTGGCGGACCATGATCAAAGCTAAGTCCATAATACTAGACTACACTTTCTGGGGCTACGACTGAGGATACAGGCCTAGTAGACGTGTTTCCATGGTTAACACACGTGTTTTCCCCCCTGTTGCCCCGCCCCCCCTTCCCCCCAAGTCTGCTGTGACCTCTCGCCAAAGGATGGGCAAGCCCATATCACATGTATAAAGTCTGCATCTGTTCTGTGGAACCTGGGGCATTTCTTGCCTGTTGTCAACAAAATAATGTTCAGTCTGTGGGGTGTAAGCACATGGTGTGCAGATAGTTAAATTGCGTGTAGTGGAATCTAGTGTGTCTGGAGACCTCAGGTAGGTGTGCCCACTCTTTGTCTCTCAGTTTTCGTCCTATTGCTTCCTCCCAGTAAGGCCTTTGTTTTGTCAGTGGGGTTGCGGTCAATGTCTATAGGTTTGTGTAGCCAAGATATGAGCTTGCACCCACTGCCAAAGGTAAGTAGAACCTGTAAGACGTCATGTGTTTTGGATTCAATATGGCTGCCCTTCCACAGTGTCTGTAGGGAGCGTGTTGGTGTCCCATAGGTCAACAATTGTGATTCTGGGAGTGTGTCCTCATCAATCCGGGAGCATAACGCTCGTAGTTGTCCCTCTGCATAGCAGTCATCACAGTGGCAACCATCAGAAACAGCTGAGCTGGACTCAGAGCCAAGTCACCAGTTTTCTGGGCCCGGCTCACCCTGACTGTGCCAAGTGTATTTTATCAACTCTAGATGCGTGGCACTTAGCAAAACTGAAGAGACCATTGCAAAGCTCAATAGCCTTATCTGCTACTGAAGATAGCTCTTCTCACTGGGAGTGGAAGTTGCCAGATCAAAGTCTGCGCTTCACAGTTTTACTCCAATCGTATTGAATGCATCTAGCGCATTCCCAATTAGCACGGAGGCAACTTACATTGAAAGAACATCTTGGAAGGAAATATCTGCTAGTGTTTCAGCTGACGATTGTGGAACCTGGGGATCTGGGTTCTGATTCCAGCTTCAGCGCTTGCCTGAAAATCTTAAGATCTCTTAATCTTCCTTTGCCTAAATGGTAATTCAAGAAATGTAATACAGCTGTGGAGTTCAAATGTGTAAATCCTCATTTGATGGGCACAATATTGTTCTGTCTGGAAACACTTGCATTAATGTATAGTGCTCTGTTTCTCTTAGCTAGGGTAGCAACATAAAAATACCAGTACACACACCTACACACAGCAAGGTGGACAGCTCTACATGCAAAGTGAGGCATATACACTCCTCCGAAACCCTTTTCTGTTTCTTGACTGCTGTCATTTCTTCCAAAGTTGTAACATTCGCCCCCCAATTGACCGCTTCTGGTCAACGTCTAGTTAAAGGTCACTCATCTATGTTCAGCTCGCTTGATGGTTACAAGCCTACTTCCCCCTTCATCTGTCCATGTTTGCTGACACTGCTCTAAAGCTCGGCACTTCACAACTTTTTACAATTCATCATAATAATTTGGGATCTGCAGTATTACACCCCTGCCTGCAAGCCTTTATTCTTATGGCAAATAGTAATAGTATCTTTAGCACAAGCAATGTCTTCCAATCTTGTGCAGGAAGCATTTGGAATGAGCGGAAGGAGCGCTGTACATACATTAAATGGCAGTGAGGCTGTCACAGCATCCTTGTTAGTAGAATGATTTCTGGGTATAGGAAACATTCCTAGCACTATAAGCTTCCCTAGGTCTCCAGTGTTTGCCGTTGCATGCCAAGGGAACGCGCACATGGATGTAAACTTAATTTGTTTTACGTACGCTTGATCCAAATACAGATCATAAACATTCCTTCAGAAAGTGGCGACTCACAAAACTTAGTCAAAAATGAACCTGCACATTTTGCAATACTCTGATGATATTGTTATAATGGACCAGGCAAAGTCTGGCCTCCAAAGAGCCTTGTGCACGCTCCACAAATACAACACAGCTAATGCTCTTAAAATTAACCAGGATAAGACCAAGGTCTTGATTTTCGGCCGTTGCAAGAAAATGAAAAGTTTAACGTGCAACATTGGGCCCGCAAAGATTAAAACAACATCAAAATACAACTACCTGGGGGTCTGGTTTAGCGAGTCTTCCAGACCATCAGTCCACTTGGCCGCCTTGAAAAAGAGAGCTGGAGCAACAACATACAGCCTGACTCGACTCAACCAGTCCCTGAGTAGTCCTTCTTCCGAACCCATTCTGAAGGTGATTAAAGCTACCCTTCTTCTGCCTTAAGTTACGGGCACCAGGCCTTTCCTGGCGCATGCTCGGCCAGTCTCGACCACGCCCAGGTTACCATTTATAAAAAAAATCTTCCGTCTCCCGAATTACATCCACAGGGCAAGACTACAACTGGAGCTGGGCCTTCAAAGACAATCGATTTTCTGTGAGACTGACACCCTGAAGTACTACATAAGGGCACTAAAAGCCGCAGATAACACGCTTAAAGCCCGGTTAAAAGAAACACTTGCCAGCTCCGAGAATCCATGGAACCGTCAAATTGTAAAAGCCATAAGAACGCTACATATTGACGAAACATTACCAACTGCAGACTCTATTCCATACACAGTCTGGAAAAGGGTTATCAACAAGCAGGTCAGACGAATTTCCTACCAGATGGACATTCGGGTCCTAAAAACAACAATTATCCTGCTTCCCTTGAACGACTCATACCTCCCTGGGGTACCTCAACCTTACCTTCTGGATAGTCTGAACGCAGTGGCCCGCAAAAATATAATGTTCATGCGTCTCCTAGGTTTGCGCTCCACTGCCTTCAACCGATGGGCTCCAACTAGTGAGGAGGGGGCTTGCAGACTGTGCAATTACAGGTCTGAATCATGGCTGCATCTTCTGTGCTGTTGTCCCGCCCTTGACGCTCCCAGAAGACTTCTTTTAAAACCCTTATTTAAAAAGGGGCATCAGTACATGTTGGGAGGCATCTGCTCTCTGCTTTACTTCCCCAGATATTCAAGTGCTTGCAAGGTCCGGAAAATATGTGAGACTCTTGGACAATCTGCTTTCTCCCTCTCCTGCCCCCACCCTACCAGCTCCTCCTCCCCAAAAACTTATCACAGACTATTTTTTGCACTTTGCCCTAGCGTCTCTGTACCAAATCACTTTATCCTTGGTTTTTGAAACCTGTCACGTGATTACAACAGTAACTACAAGATTGCCTCGTCAGTAACATGTGTAGGAATTGAAATTTGATGGTTTGCTTCGTTTCGCTTTTAACGTGGTAACAGCGCTATGATGACATTTTATTGCAGTGGTTTTAATTAACTAAACTAGTCATTTAATATTATAAACTTCAAGATCAAGTTTGTAAAAGAAAGAAGAATCTTAATGCTATGACTAAAGACCATTTGAAATAATGTTAGAATTCTTAAATTGTAAACTGTCTTCCTTTTCTTCCGTGATTATATTGTCACATCTTTCTTAAACTCTTACTGTGGTAATTTTGTTGCATCAACTTACTCTCTGCTTTATAGCTAAATGTGACTCGGATATCCGTATAAAAGGGCCTATTACAAGGAGAAGTGACACACTGATTTCACATAAGCTGCAAGTTTGAACTTCAGTATTGCTATATGCACAGTGGAGAAATCAGATGGAAAAGGGGTATTGTTTTCTTCTGCACTGCCTTTATTGCAGTCCTTGACTGATTTATTTTGTTCGCAGTGGAACATTTCATATTTTTATTTTATTCATTATAATGTCCACCCAAAGGCCTCTTGGTACTAAAGGACAAGGGGAAAAATAAAATACATGTAATCAGCAAAATAAAAGGCCCACTTGTTATAAGAATCAAAGCGCCCTACCCCTTCCAAGTCTGCAGCACTCTAGTGCATTTTCCAATGGTCCATTGAAAATGGGATAAACCCGCCCCCTCAAAGCATCTCAAGAGGCTTGTGTATGTTCCGTCTAGACCTGTTGCTTTTAGAGTGAAGTCATTTATCTGTCTGCAGATGGAGGGTCCCATTACTTGCCTCTAATGAAAATGAGTGTTTATAAACGAATGAGGGAATGCTACGCGTTCTTATCAGACAGTGTTCTAGCCAGACCCCCCAGGATATAGCGGCATGGATTAGCAAATTTAGCGGCACAAATCTGGAAATTTAGCGGCACAAATCTGGAAATTTAGCTGCATTTTGCGGCACTTTATTTTGCAATTTTTCCTACAACAAACACTGATATCTTAGTTTTTCTGAGTTATTTTACAACATGAAGCTATGTATAATGCCAGGAGGGGCCCGCCGCGTGCCCTTTGTGCGGCGGGCCCCAAAAACATAATGCCCCCGGGGCCCGCCGCACACTGGGACGCGGCGGGCCCAGCCAACAATTCCCCCCCCAAAAAAAGGAATGCCAGGAGGGGCCCGCCGCGTGCCCTGTGTGCGGCGGGCCCCAAAAACATAATGCCCCCGGGTCCCGCCGCACACTGGGCACGCGGCGGGCCCAACCAACAATTTTTTTTTAAAAATGCCAGGAGGGGCCCGCCGCGTGCCCTGTGTGCGGCGGGCCCCAAAAACATAATGCCCCCGGGTCCGCCGCACACTGGGCACGCGGCGGGCCCAACCAACAATAAAAAAAAAAAGGAATGCCAGGAGGGGCCCGCCTCGTGCCCTGTGTGCGGCATAAAAACATAATGCCCCCACGCGGCAGGCACCCCCCAAACACAGCTTCCTTCCAAATCCCAAATCCTTACCTGGTGAGGTGATGAGGTGAGCAGCAGACTGCAGTCCTGAGAATGAGGGAACAGCACAGCAGGGCAGGTGAGTAATGTAAATATACACCACCTCGCCTGCCTGCTGTGAGGACCCTCCTTCTATTGGCGAGAGCCACCGGGCCAATAGAAGGGGGTCTGGAGATATCTGGATTTCGCGGGCAATTACAAAGGTGCCGATTTCACGGGCACTATTGTAAAAATCGCGCTTTTTTACAAAAGTGCCGATTTCGCGGGCACTTTTGTAAAAATCGCGGCATTTTTACAAAAGTGCCGATTTCGCGGCAAACCGCGAAATCGCAAAATCCTGGAGGGTCTGTCTAGCACATGACATAATGTTTGTTTTAATAAAACAGGCAATCATTGAACATGGTATGGCATGTCCTGAAGGGGAAAAATAACCAACAGCTTAAAATAATGGTAAGGTGTTAATAAAAATTGTTCTTTTTATTTAGAAAAGTTAATAATCTTATTTTTAGAGAGCGGACTGAGATGTGTATTCAATTAACGCCTCTGTTTCAAGCAATACAAAAGGAGAAAACAACTAAAATTGAGAGTGTTCTTGAAATATGCGGCTGGTCCCAAAGAAACCTTGATGGTTTAAAAGACAAACCATAATTCCTAACATCACATTTCGAGAAAGCAAACTAGTGTTTCATGACTTCCTTGTTAGTTCCTCAGGGCCAGAATGAATTAAAGATAGTCAAAATCATAGGTGTATCTTTAGCAGTCCTTTTGTAGTACAGTAAAACATATGCATACTGTAGGAAGGTGGAATCTGACTATATGGTTGCCCCCACTTTTTTTATGGTGTTTTGCTGGTTTATGACTTAGTTGGACTGGGATCCTGCTATTCAGGGCCCCAGTCTATCTGCTTTCTCTGTAAAAAGGTTTCCATGTGCCTTAGGCACATCTCTGATTGGAATCTGGAGTGCCCTTATAAGTCCCTAGTATATGGTATACTATGTACCAAGGGCATAGGTACCTCAGAGGCCTACCAGGGGCTGCAGCATGTATTATGCCCCCCCTGGAAGGCCATCCAAACTGACACCACAGGTCAGCTACTGCAGCCTGGGTAGGGTGGTGCATGCACCCCTTACTGTGATATAGGTTACCTATATCACTGTAGGAAGGTGGAATCTGACTATATGGTTGCCCCCACTTTTTTCCTGGTGTTTTGCTGGTTTATGACTTAGTTGGACTGGGACCCTGCTATTCAGGGCCCCAGTCTATCTGCTCTCTCTAAACGACATGGAGTGCACTCTAGGTGCACTAGTGATTGGATACTGTGGTGCCTTATGAGTCCCTAGTATATGGTACCTTAGGTGCCAAGGGCATAGGTACTTCACAGGCCTACCAGGGGCTGCAGCATGTGTTATGCCACCCCTGGGAAGCAGTCTAAATCTGACACCACAGGCCTGCTACTGCAGCCTGGGTGAGGTGGTGCTAGCACCCCTCACTGAGATATAGGTTTCCTATATCTCTCCTGCACACACATATAAACCTATCAGTCACCCCTAAGGCAGGCCCTATCAATCCTGAGGGCAGGGTGCTTGGCTTCTATGTGAGGGGGTGCCTCTGCATGAGCAGGGCCCCTCTGCAGTTCTCAGAGTCCATTCTCTGGTGCTGTTTGTGGATGCGGTTAAACCATATACTCTTAAGTGCATTATATCCTCGCGGTAAATGCTAACTTTGGAATGGCTGCATCAAAACATGTCGTGTTTGGTGTCAAACATCTTGGAATACTACCCCCCGCCAATCTTGGCGGCGGGGGTAGCATTCCACCCTTCTAGAGTGATAAGACATGTACCTGCTGTGGAAACGCGGTAGAATCCTAAAGAGCCCTGGCATCACAAAATGGATGCCACCAGTCACAGACACTGGGCTGCCCTCCTGCTGATGACCGAAACTCACAGTGGAGGAAGCCCAACAATAGGCATCCTGTCACAGGGAGGTGTAACCACCTTCCAGACAGGGTTTAGTGTATTGGGGCTGGGTGGGTGCACTCTTAGAGTGCTTTGAAGTCCTGCACTGGGGGAGCAGAAGGCTCCTCTGTGCATATGCCAGTTCAAACCAGCTCAGGGGCTACCTGCCCCTGCTCTGGCGCGAAACTGGACAAAGGGAAGTGGGTGTAGCCACCCCCTCCCTTGACCCTCCCATAGGTGGGATCATAGAGCTAGTCCATCCCCTCTTTTAGTATAAGAGGGGGAACCTTGCCATTGCAAAGCAGATAACCCCTGGACGACGCTCTACAGAAGAATCCTGGCCCTTCGACGTTCCACTACCTTTGGAAGACAGAAGAATCTCCCTTGGAGTCAAGGAGTGACTCCCTGCTTGGCAGGCACCAAAAACGACAACGACGGTCGCAAACTACGCCGCTCCCGCCGGAGTCCGAAGTCCCTGCAGCCCAAGAAGTGGATTTCCTGACCTCTCCCAGGCCATCGTGAGTCCCCAGCGAAGCTGAGGCAAGTGGACCCCACGAGTAACGAGGAACCGCGACCCCTGGGTACCGTGCACTATTGTCGAGTGCAATCCCTTCACAACGTTCTACGAACTTGTGCTTTGGACCACGTGTGGTCCCGACCTCCAGCAGGAATCCCTCCGAAGATCAGAGGCCTACACCGTCCCGAGTGACCGTGGGCCCCTGTTGAGTGATTCCGCCCAAGGTGTCTTCGCGATCCCTTGCCCGCCGGCTTGTGGGTCCCCAGAAGACTTCTTAAAGAAACCAAAGGGCTCCCCTGGTTGCTCCAGGCCTGCCCTGACTTACCCTCGCTGGGTGAGTCCCTCAGACCTTGCTGGTCTGCGCCATCGACTTTTCTTCATCTCCCCGAGACTTGCGGCTGCCAAGGCTTGTTGGCTCCGATCGAGTTGCCGACACCGCAGTCAGCTGCAGACGTCGAGGGTCACACCGAATCCAGCTCCTGGTCGTCGTCGACGCCTCCTGGACCACGTGGCTGAAGAGTCAAGGCACCTGCAACCGACCTGAATCACTCGACGACGGTGGGCATCCATCTTCCTTGCCCCGAGTCACTGCCAAGTGACTTTGAACACTGTCCCCTCTGCTTTCAGGTCATCCTTCTTCAGAATCCAGGCTTGGATTCCACCGGACACTTCTTCAGCTCCCGCAAGCAGCAAGTCTTCTTTGTTCGCCATTGAAAACGACGCCGCGACCCGACACCAAAGGACACCTGTGCACCCGGCTTCCCTGGGTGAGGTAACTCCAGCACTACGGTGCTCCTGTGGGTGTGGGCCCTAGAACTACTTACCCTGTAAGTGACTTGCTTGTAGGTTCTCCAGAAGTCTCCTAGAACTCTTAATTTCCAACCGCGACTTGCCCCATTGAAGTCAACGGCGATCCGCGCCTGTGTATCTACACTGCACGCGTCCCCCGTGGGTCCTTTACTTACCTGCCTTGGGTGGTTTCGTGAGGCCCCAGCACTTCTGAAGGCCCTAGGCCTTGTCTCCCTGCAAGTCGTTGTCCCTAAGTCTCTTACTTAGTATATGGTCTGGTACACCCCTAGGGCCCCAGCCATATTTTGTGCTTAACTTATTGTGAAACGTTGATTTGTGCATATGTTTGTCTTCTAATCTCATAAAGAGATTAGTAGAGAGTTATTTAGAAATAAATACATATATATTTGATATATATACCTGTGTGGTGTCTTTTCATTTGGTGATTCAAGAGATTATATGGTAAAACAAGCTGCTTTACATTCCTCCGAGACTTAGCCTGAAGGCTGCTCTCCACAGCTACCACTAGGATAGCTTTCTTTAAAAGGTTGTCTTAAACCTATCTACCATAAGAGTCGATGTGCCCTGGTGCAAGGTGTCCACTTTAATTAGTGAACAGCATATACCAGGCCAACTTCTCACAATCACTAAATACATACACACATATAAACCTATATGTCACTCCTAAGGCAGGCCTTATCAATCCTAAAGGCAGAGTGCATGGTTCCTATGTGAGAGGGTGCCCCTGCATGAGCAGGGCCCCTCTGCAGCGTTCGGAGACCATCTCTGATGCTGTTTGTAGTGCAGCCTGACCATATACTCTTAAGCGCATTATATCCTCGCGGTAAAATGCTAACTTTGGAATGGCTGCACCTAAACATGTCGTGTTTGGTGTCAAACATCTTGGAATACTACCCCCCCGCCAATCCTGGCGGCGGGGGTAGCATTCCACCCTTCTAGAGGGAAAGACATGTTAACTCTGGCTTACCCGGTAACTTCTTTCTGAAGCCCTGGCATCACAAAATGGATGCTGCTGCCACAGACACAAGTCTGGCCTCCTGCTGCTGGACGAAACTCCGGCAGGGGAGGCCTGGACAATAGGTTTCCTGTTGCAGGGAGGTGGCACCTCCCCAGACAGGATAATGTGTATTGGGGCTGGGTGGGTGCACTCTTAGAGTGCTTTGAAGTCCTGCACTGGGGGAGCAAAAGGCTCCTCTGTGCATATGCCAGTTCAAACCAGCTCAGGGGCTACCTGCCCCTGCTCTGGCGTGAAACTGGACAAAGGGAAGTGGGTGTAGCCACCCCTCCCTTGACCCTCCCATAGGTGGAGTCATAGAGCTAGTCCATCCCCTCTTTTTAGTATAAGAGGGGGAACCTTGCCATTGCAAAGCAGATAACCCCTGGATGACGCTCTACAGAAGAATCCTGGCCCTTCGACGTTCCACTACCTTTGGAAGACAGAAGAATCTCCCTTGGAGTCAAGGAGTGACTCCCCTGCTTGGCAGGCACCAAAAACGACAACGACGGTCGCAAACTACGCCGCTCCCGCCGGAGTCCGAAGTCCCTGCAGCCCAGGAAGTGGATTTCCTGACCTCTACCAGGCCATCGTGAGTCCCCAGCGAAGCTGAGGCAAGTGGACCCCACGAGTAACGAGGAACCGCGACCCCTGGGTACCGTGCACTATTGTCGAGTGCAACCCCTTCACAACGTTCTACGAACCTGTGCTTTGGACCAAGTGTGGTCCCGACCTCCAGCAGGAATCCCTCCGAAGATCAGAGGCCTACACCGTCCCGAGTGACCGTGGGCCCCTGTTGAGTGATTCCGCCCGAGGTGTCTTCGCGATCCCTTGCCCGCTGGCTTGTGGGTCCCCAGAAGACTTCTTAAAGAAACCAAAGGGCTCCCCTGGTTGCTCCAGGCCTGCCCTGACTTACCTTCGCTGGGTGAGTTCCACAGACCTTGCTGGTCTGCGCCATCGACTTTTCTTCATCTCCCCGAGACTTGCGGCTGCCAAGGCTTGTTGGCTCCGATCGAGTTGCCGACACCGCAGTCAGCTGCAGACGTCTAGGTACACACCGAATCCAGCTCCTGGTTGTCGTCGACGCCTCCTGGACCACGTGGCTGAGGAGTCAAGGCACCCGCAACCGACCTGAATCACTCGACGACGGTGGGCATCCATCTTCCTTGCCCCGAGTCACTGCCAAGTGACTTTGAACACTGTCCCCTCTGCTTTCAGGTCATCCTTCTTCAGAATCCAGGCTTGGATTCCACCGGACACTTCTTCAGCTCCCGCAAGCAGCAAGTCTTCTTTGTTCGCCATTGAAAACGACGCCGCGACCCGACACCAAAGGACACCTGTGCACCCGGCTTCCCTGGGTGAGGTAACTCCAGCACTACGGTGCTCCTGTGGGTGTGGGCCCTAGAACGACTTACCCTGTAAGTGACTTGCTTGTAGGTTCTATAGAAGTATCTTAAAACTCTTTATTTCCAACCGCGACTTGCCCCATTGAAGTCAACGGCGATCCGCGCCTGTGTATCTACACTGCACGCGTCCCCCGTGGGTCCTTTACTTACCTGCCTTGGGTGGTTTCGTGAGGCCCCAGCACTTCTGAAGGCCCTAGGCCTTGTCTCCCTGCAAGTCGTTGTCCCTAAGTCTCTTACTTAGTATATGGTCTGGTACGCCCCTAGGGCCCCAGCCATATTTTGTGCTTAACTTATTGTGAAACGTTGATTTGTGCATATGTTTGTCTTCTAATCTCATAAAGAGATTAGTAGAGAGCTATTTAGAAATAAATACATATATATTTGATATATATCTGTGTGGTGTCTTTTCATTTGGTGATTCACGAGATTATATGGTAAAACAAGCTGCTTTACATTCCTCCGAGACTTAGCCTGAAGGCTGCTCTCCACAGCTACCACTAGGATAGCTTTCTTTAAAAGGTTGTCTTAAACCTATCTACCATAAGAGTCGATTTGCCCTGGTGCAAGGTGTCCACTTTAATTAGTGAACAGCATATACCAGGCCAACTTCTCACACATACAGTAGCAATTATTTCTTCATTCCTTGAGTTATTTATTCTGCGTAGTTGCCCAGTCAAAGATATCCGTGGCGTTAGAAAAGCTGGTGCATCAAATCTAATCACTTTGCTGTTCGGTAACTGGAATGTTTGTTTTTTGATTTTTGTTTAAAGTACTAGAATGGTGCTAAAATGCAGTGTTAAAAGTTACAATGAAACCTAGACTGTTCCGCAAGTAGGGAATCAATATATGAAAAAACTGCGAGTAGTTCAAATGGCTAGTGATAACATGGTAAATAAGCATTGCAAAGCTTAAGATTTTACTACCACTTATCCTACAGTATTTGTAAGAAATTGGAGTATTATTTGGGGTGGAGGAGTGAATACCCACTTCAGGGAATAATCGCAACCCTTTTCAGGGTGAACCCTCAACCGCACTAAAGTAACCTGAGCTCATCCCCATGGTCCCTATGGCACGGAGCAGACCGGCTCACCTAAGAGCAATGTGTAAGGTATTTATGCAGCACTGAAACAGTAATAAAGCTGAAATTCAAAACAATAAAAATATCAAGCCAAATTAGAAAACTAGTGTACAGTTATTAACCAAAATGACAAAAATCCAATAAGTGCACCAGTGAAATATGAATTTTTAAAGTTTTAAGTAAGAAACATAAAGTGCCAATAATGGCCAATGGGCGTCCTGGGCAGCACCTAGGTGTAATTAGAGGCTGACTGCGATGGAGTACAGATCGAATACACCAACCAGGTTCATCCTGGTCAAAGATTTTACCTAATGATTTAGCCCTTTAATTCCCAATCCACCATAGAAGTAAACAGCTAAAGCCCCTCAGGGGTGGCACCTAGACACTCTAAGGGTGCCGGGCAGAGGACAGCAGCAGGGTCCAGTTGGCACTGGTCACCTGAGCAGTGGAGGAAGGGCTTCTTTTAGCTTATTGTATACCTGTAGCTTGAACATGTGGTCATCCAACTGACCCTTCGAATCCACTTCTTTTTCCTGGATTTAAAAGAAAGCAGGTCCAGTGCCTCCGAGTTCTTCCCAGGTTGCAAAACAGCAGGTTCAGTCGTTTTCTGATCTTCATCAGGTCCAGGAGTGTTCTGTAGTATGTGCCTGGAGGTGTCACATTTATGCCTGTCTCATGCTAGTGGTTGGTAATGACTGCTGAGCAGCCCCTAACCAGTGAGGTTAACGTTTCTGGGGCCAACCGTCCCCAGTTTTGGCACTTTCAAGATGGAGAAAGTCTTCAGCCACACTCAACGTGGGCTCTGAAGCGGGGGCGGGTGTCCTCCCACATCTAACACTAAAATCCAGTTTGAAGCAACATCTTTGCCCCTAATAAACCCAGAGACAGAAGTCTGGTAGAATAAAAGTAGGGGTTTCTTGCAACCAGACAATGGATACAAAACAATACTTCTGGCATCCTGTTTCCCTTTCGTGCAAGTGCACCTCCAGTGTTATATGTAAAGTCCAGAGACAGAAGGCTGTTAGGACAAAGCAAGGTTCTTTAGCAACCAGACAGAGGATACACAACACTTATCTTGCCATCCTGTTCTCTGCCTTTCACGTGCTCCCCAAAGTGCTACGTGTAAACCCAGCAGACCTGTCAAACAAGCTTTGACAGTCGAGCAGGGTTTGACACTGTACATCCAAAAAGGATGTTCACAGCCCCACTCTGCATATTCTGAGAGGTAGAGAGGGGTCTTCTCTGTCTATTGAGGCCAGCCTATTGTTTGCTTCTAGAAAGCAATTCACATCTTTTTCACACATATTCTAATGCTTATAACTGGTTGACAGAAGTGTGAGTAAATGCATATTTAGCTTCCAGGAACTTCAGGCGGGGAAATAATATATTAATATTTATTAAAACTCTGACTTCACTATTGAATTGCATTTAATAACTAACAAGTAGTTTTCATTATTTCGCTAGCTAGTCCCATAATATTTAGAAGGAAGGTTTTTACCTGTCAAAGGAGCCTATTTTAACAGGTCGAATAGCTGTTTTTTCACTGTTATAGTCAGTTTGTACTGGCACTGTAGTGGATGTCACAATTTGTGATACCGCCCACAAGTGGCATTTAACTTCTAGGCACTGGGTACACCGTGTACCATATACTAGGGGCTTTTTGGTAACTTAAATATACCAATTAGGAATATGCCAATTCAACCATGTTTAAAGAGGGAACACAGGCACTTCACCACTGGATAGCAGGGTTAAAGCGCAGAGAGTTTGAACGCTAGCAAAATTATAGGGACCAGCAAAAGGTAAAAATTGTAATTGACCACACAGAAAAAGCGGATTTTCTTCAGTGTTATTACATATATGGGTGTTGCCTGAGCGTCTAATGAAGCCATGATGAATCCTCATACATATAAATCTTTCGTGCCTGTTTAATAAGCTGACTTGCACAGAATATGCATTTTCAAATTGGGAAAATAATCTTGTACATTGATAAGTTCTCTTTTTGTGTTTAAGCCTTGCTTTAAAATAGCCTCATAAAGAATTCAGAAGATTGATCCAGCCATTTGCTGTAGAACCCTCCTGATAAGTGAATCCACCTCAAGGACATCAGCAAAAACCAATTAATGTGGTAAATATCTCTGCTCAAAAAACATTTTGGCTAATGAATCTGTTTGAAATATCTAATTTAATTTTGTGTTTTTCCTAATTAGCATTTTACTGTGTTTATTTATTTACATTTCTATAATCTAAACGTATTCTATATGGTTTGCCTGGTTTTAACACTGCGAACATGGCCGTGTTCATGGTTGAACGACAAGGCAGTCAATCAGGGGAATTGTAAGCGCGCTACTCACCTGTAAGGGTCTCAAGGTGCTTGGGGGGGAGAAGGGGGGTAAGCAGCTCCGTTCAGTCGAAGAGCCAGGTCTTGAGCGTCTTCCTGAAGATGTTCAGGGAGGGGGCGCATCTGATGTTGAGTGGGAGCGATGTAGGAGAAGGTTCTTCCACCTGTTCTGGCTCTGAGGATGTGCGGGATTTCGGCGAGGGCGAGGTCGGCGGATCTGAGGTTTCTCTTTGGTACGTGGAGGGAGATTCTCTCGTTGAGGTATTGGGGTCCGGTGTTGTGGATGCATTTGTAGGCGTGGGTGAGTATCTTGAAAGTGAGTCTCTTCTCTACGGGGAGCCAGTGGAGGTTCTGTATGTGTTGGTTGGTGTGCTCGTGTCGAGGAATGTCGAGGATGAGTCTGGCTGCGGTGTTCTGTATGGTCTGGAGCTTGCGGATCAGAGACTTGTTGATCCTGGCGTAGAGGACGTTTCCGTAGTCCAGCCTGCTGGTGATGAGCGAGTGGGCGACGGCCTTCCTTGATTCGTGGGGGTTCCCCTTGAAGGTCTTTTGGAGGATTCACAGGGTGTTGAAGCAGCTGGAGGAGACGGCGCTGACCTGTCGGGTCATGGAGAGGGAGGAGTCGAGTACGATGCTGAGGTTTCGGGCATGGTTCCTGGGTGTGTGGGGGGGGGCTGCCGTGGGCGGTAACCTTGATACTGTAGTGGATCTAAGATGACTTTTGTACTGCGCTTTGCTTCTGGCTTTAATGGGTATTGAGCTTGAACTAGGGGCTCCCTACGTAAGGGAATTACATGTGGAACAGGTTCTTGGTCCCACCCCCCTTGGTATCTTTACTACACCAATCACAAGCATGTTTTTCTGTAAGTTCTTCGGGGCTAAAATGAAAAAATGCTTGCATTATTTCCTCCTCTTGCGGTGCATCCCATAAAAATGATGGAGGCCAATGATCCTCTGCGAGAATAATGTTGTATGTGTCTGACAGATGTGACGAGCATACTACTTTAAACATCTGCAGTATGTCCTCTTCAGTTTGTATTTATACGTTGCAAACCCTATCTGGACAGTATACGTGGCAGTCCTGAGTTTCAGCCTGCATGTATTCTTTAGTTGGAGTCTGCACCAGATGCTCTTTGAGAGTCTGGCAAACTAGTTTATGTCCACGGCACTCGCCAGAAGTGCTACTGCTGAAGTCCTGTTCCGCAGGATAATGCGCAGGTTCTGAGGCGCGTCTCTTCTTTGTCAAGTCTAGCTACTTTCTTTTTCTTACAATGAGCTGCAAAGTCCAGATTTTCCTATTCTTTGTTCACGCTTGCTTTGCTTCTTTTGTATTGATTTCATATTTTACACGTTTGAAGTAGACGCCTCTTTAAACCTCTACAGAGACTGAATTTGCTCTTAGGAAGCCTTAAGTTGAAACGGGAACAAGTCGATCTTTTTTTGGTTAAAGGCGGTAGAAGAACAGTGGGGAAATGGAGCATTAGAAAACTGCCTTTACATCACTGAGGGAATATTCTCAGCTGCTCTTGATCACAAATACCATTTTGTACAATGCTGCAGGGGCAATAATGTATGGAAGAGTGTAAAAGACGTAAGTAAAGAGTGTAAGTAAATGGCTTTATAGATTTGTAATGATGATAAAATGCCTGCCATTGACACTGATTTTTCGAGGGTAGAGAAGTAGAATGCTTTTTGACTCATGTTCTAGGCTGAATGTAATTTATGAGAAACCATATAGAAGCCAATTTTTCAACAACTATGCAAAGTGGATGTGAAATCGTGAGGATATGGTGCTGAGCGAATAAAAATAAAATTATATTTTCAGGTTGGTGGAATGCAAAGGGAGATTGTCATTGGGGAAATTATATGTTTCAATGAAAGGAGCCAATATTTTAGGGTGCCCACAGCAGAAATGGGATGCAAAATTAGATCATACGGCCGATTCCCCCAGATTGAAATCGATGAAATTGAACTCTGTGTCAAGAATGTGGAACTGTAGATCTTATGCAAAAATTTCCTGATTGCCTCACTGGTAAAATAGCCTGTTTGGAAACTTTTTTCCATACTATAAAATTAAGCGAAGGTGCAAAACCAGTTGTGTGATTAGATATTTCCCTTTAGGAGTTAGAGAGGCACAATTACAAGTGTGGTGTAAATTGAACATAATAAAACCAGTAGAAGCTACGAAGTGGATGTCAGCTGAAGTGATAGCAAAATAACATGGGGTAAATCTAATATTATATGTTGCTATGAGAGATTTAAAGAAATGTGCCGTTGCAGGCAGATGTCCATTACTTAACATTTTATTCACAACAGCGGTTTATACCTTGATTATCACCATGTAAGGTTGCATCCAGACTCGAGACCTACCTGTAACACCTATGAGCACTTACCGATTTTTAGCTTGTCAGTGACCTCAGTCTTTCATAGTCATGTCGAACTTACTTGATAAATACTCCTAGGGTTCAATATTTTCAGGATGATAATGTGCAGAGATTGAGAGGAATATATTATGAGAGTAAAAAAAATATACTTCATTCTTTAAGCACAGGGTGTTACATTAACAAAGGAGAAATGTAAATTCATTAGGAATGACAGAGTATCTGGGGTGCATTATTTCTAAAAGAAGAGTTGGGCTGAGGCAGAAACTGGTGAGTACAGTTCTGAATTTGTTTACATTTCTTTATTGACCTATATGCTTTTGACAAACAATCACCGCAATGATGAAATATGCTTTGTTACATCCCACGAACTTGGGAAGAGGCGATAAAACTTATCTACTTAACAACCCCAACGTCCTCCCCTTCCCCAATGTCCCTCCTCCTAGCTGTTAAGCGGCTGGACCAGTTATGTCGCATCCTAAGGGACTGTCTGCATCTGGTCTGTGAGGCGCAATAGTCGCAAATATTTAGGGCAAGTGAGTTCTTCAAATTCGGAGGAAATTGGCGATAAGGTTTCCAGAGGGCAGGGAATGAGGCACTCTGATCGATGAGTGAGAGGGAAATCTTGTAAAACGAGGCGGAGAAACCATCTGGTCCGGGGGAATTAAGTGGTTTAAGCTTGGAAATGTCTGAAATTAGCTCCTCAATTCTGATAGGGGATTCAATGTCCTCCGTTTGATCTGGTGTGATTGTGGAGGTGGGGACTCCCTGAAGGTACTGAGCTTGGGCTTGCGGGGAAAGATCTTGTGCTGTATAAAGTTCTGCATAATATTGGCGGAATGTTTCGGTAACCATCTCCTCTCCTGTGGAGGCAATCACGGAGGCAATAGTGGATGCTTGTCTCTGTGTTCTTAATCTGTGAGCCAATAACCTCCCTGCTCTGTCCCTGCCTGTGTAAAAAGTGTGTCCGAGTCTGAGCGCTGCATACTCTGCTCTATCAATGTCTAGTGCTGCTAGTTGAGAGCGCGCAGCTTCAAGTTGTCTCCATACTCTGGGCGCCCCAGTTCTCTGGTGTATGCATTCTTGCTCCTGTGTCTGTTGCATCAGGAGCTCTCTTTTATCCCTGCGTGTCTTATCTGAAGCTGCGATTGCTATAAATTCTCCTCTAACCACTGCTTTGAGCGCATCCCAGAGGACCGCTATAGGGGTTTTGGGGAGTATCATTTATTTCTAAATAGTCTTGCAGTACTTTTGAGATCTGCTGAACTACCTCTGGCCGGTGCAGCAACGTATCTCGGAGGCACCAGGTCCGGGAGGAGGTCTGGACCCGCGGCAGGGAAAGGGCCAGGATGATGGCTGAGTGGTCTGAGAGTGTGCGTGGCAATATATCTATTTGTTCGATATAGGGTTTTAAACTCATCGTTCCTAGAAAATAGTCAATTCTCGCGCAAGTTTTGTGGGAGTGCGAATAAAAGGTGTATTCTCTAGATATGGGGGTGTTTGTCTCTCCATATATCGAATCGCGTCAGTGAGCACCTGTTTCCCCTTTTCTGAAAGAGCACCAGTCTGTCCTTGTCTTTGGGCTGATCTATCTAGGGCGTTATCAAAGGCTATATTAAGGACTCCTCCCAGTAAGATTGTCCTGTCTTGAGAAGTGCTAATTTCGTGCACTACCTTTGATAAATATTCCTCTTGACCTTCGTTGGGAGCGTAAACTGACCCTATTGTGAGTGTTTGTGAGCTGACAGAAAAAGAATGAGCCAGCAACCTTCCCTTTAGTTCCACCAGTTTGGGCCCTAGCTTACCGGGGAAAATGTTGGATAGAAGGATAGCATCTCCTGCTTTCTTTATAGAAAGAGGAAAAAAGCTGTTGTGGAAACGACCGAGATTGGAGTCTGTGTGTGTCCCCTGGTAAAAGATGGGTCTCTTGGAGCAGGCATATATCGGCTCCAGAGTCTTCTAAATTTGACAGAATGGCGCGGCGTTTGATGGGCTATTCAATCCTTTAACGTTCAGAGTCACGATCTTATGGGTCTGTGTCATTACGATTGTCCTGAGAGGAGGCTAGTGTGTCGCGCTTCGCATCACTGGGGTGGTGACTGTTTGTTTGCATCTCTAGGTTGGTCTGGCTTAGCCCTTGACTGGGTAACATAGGGAGTTGGTGGGTCGCGCAGGCGTGTTGGAGGGGGGGACCCGAACTAAATAATCCCAACTTAATACAACAAACTAACAACATAACACACAATGTATTGTAAATGTCCTGGGATTGTATTCTCCTGGGAAGGGGGTGGAAGAGTTCCGATTCTTCGGACCACCCCGCTCCCCACAGGCCCCGCCCTGGTTGTAGAGACATGTACCGTCTTGACACCATGTTCAAGGGGCGACTGTAAACTAGAGCACTGTCCCGGGAAGGCTCATGCCAGGACAGCTTGCCTCTTTCGCTACGGTCTCTGGGTCTGGGTGCAACCTTGATGAGCCAGCGTTGATGGTCTTCCAGCTCCCTGTTTTCCCGCCCTCTGCCCGACCCAGCAGTCAAGGGTGGGCTTGCCTCAGAGTCTTCCTGGATGTTCAGCAGTTGACGAGCCTCCTTAACTGAGCAAACTTGTTGAATTTTACCATTGAGGAAGAAGATGAGGCGGAATGGGTGTCCCCAAGAGTATGGGATTTTACTGTCTCGGAGGTGCATCGTGATGGGCCGGAAAGCTCTCCTCTTCTGTAGCGTTGATGCTGCCAGGTCTTGAAACAGGAGAGGCCGATGCCCCTGTAACTGAACTGAGTTACTGTCTCTGGCCCTTTGAAGGATGCGCTTTTTTAATTGAAAATCATGCACGCAGGTAAGGATATCTGGAGGCGGAGCCAGAGAGGGCTTCCCCGGGCCCACCCGATGCGTGCGGTCCAATTTGATCTCCAGTTCCTCCTGGGCATCAAGGATCGAGCGGAAGAGACCCTCCACAAATAATGCGATGTTCTGACCTTCTGCTACACGCGGGATGTTACGGATACGAATATTGTTGCACCTAGAGCGGTTCTCTTTGTCTTCCACATGCGCTTGGAGATCTAGGTGCTGGTCCTTTAGGCGAATTACCTCTTGCTGAAAAAGTTTGATCTTTTCATCCCTACTCCAGCGTATCCACTCTGTCCCCCAAGGAATCAACTTCTTTCCTCACCTCCCTAATCTCCTGCGATATTTCGGTCTTCATTTGCTTTAAATCTTCTCGGAGAGAAGCAAATAGTCTTGTTGAATGCACGGGTGAGTGGGGCCTCGGTATCCCCCTGTTCCGTCGATTCCGACGTTTCTGCATTGTTTGATCCAGTTGTTTTAAGTAGCATGTCTTTAACTGATCTGTCCTTTTTAGGTCTCGCCTAGCGCTGCAGCGCGAACGCGCTGCTCGCGCTCTGGCGAGATCTATTGCCGCTGTGTTTCTGTCCGGGTTCCTTTGGAAGTGGGGTGGAAGCTCCACCCAGCCTCGCTTTCCATTCAAAAGTAATGTATTTGTGTTCCCTCCCTGTCGCCTTTAGGCCCCGCCCATCCGGACTCCTCTTTGCCGTCGGACAGCAGATTGTGCACGCGCACGTCGTCTCGCTCGTTATTTCACTTCCCCCAACATATAGGGTGCTGCACATTTACAGCACTAAATCGCAGAAATAAATCCTGCCGGCCTGTAAGTGCCATGTTTGCCAGTGGACAGACCAGTGTATGTAGCGCCTCGAGGCCAAACCTCAGATGTCTCGGTGGGCCCGGAGCAGCGAGGACCAGGACGGTTGCAAGAGGTAGTAACACAGCCGAGCATGTCTTTGTATATATTGTGATTGACAGTAGAGACTCCCAGGCCTCGAGCGAGTGGCCCTGATTCTTGGCAGGCCCTTATGTTGGTAATTTAAAAAAAATCAGATACGAGTTCAGAAACAAAAAGACTCTTAAAACACCACCAATGGCCTGCCATCTCCCTCAATGGGTTGACTGTACCCCGGTCTCGCTGAAACTTATTAAAAAAGAATGGGACTCGGCCAGTTTCTGGATTGTAAAAACAGTAAGTAATGCCTAATTATGCCTTCTTGAACAAACTCTGAAATGTATAAAATATATAACAAGAATGTGAAATCGCTGCTGTTAAGTAGGCAGGCGTTGTAGTCGTTCCTCGAGCGGCTCCCTGAATGTTACTGTCCGAGCTTCACAAGATGTACACACCAGACATTTGGAAGGGGGCGGGCACTGGATGCTCGTGGAGGCACAGAGAACATTTCCTTCTTTACCTCTTAAATACAGACGTACACATAAAATGAACTGCCTCTGGTTCCATATTCAGATCTGTCCCTCCAGAGTTGGACGGTTGCATGGCGCTGTGGTCACTGTTTCAAACGCACGTTAGAGCTTGAAGCCTTTAGGCCGGGGAAGGGGTGTTTTTTCTTAGGCTAAAGGTGTGTGTGTGTGTGTGTGTGTGTGTGTGTGTGTGTGTGTGTGTGTTTGTTTGCTTTTGTGTGTTTGTTTGCTTTTGTGTGTTTGTTTGCTTTTGTGTGTTTGTTTGCTTTTGTGTGTTTGTTTGCTTTTGTGTGTTTGTTTGCTTTTGTGTGTTTGCTTTTGTGTGTTTGCTTTTGTTTGTTTGCTTTTGTGTTTGTTTGCTTTTGTGTTTGTTTGCTTTTGTGTGTTTTTGTGCTTTTGTGTGTTTTTGTGTGTGTGTGTTTTTGTGTGTGTGTTTTTGTGTGTGTGTTTTTGTGTGTGTGTTTTTGTGTGTGTTTGCTTTTGTGTGTGTGTTTGTGTTTGTTTTTGTGTGTTTGCTTTTGTGTTTGCTTTTGTGTGTTTGTTTTTGTGTGTTTTTGTGTGTTTGCTTTTGTGTGTTTGTGTGTTTGTTTGTCACTTGATTCCAGCTGCGAGCGCCCCTTGGCCTGGACTCCATTTCCCTAGCTGCTCGTTAATAGGTGGAGTGTGCCTGTCCATGTGAGCTGCCAGGAGTCTCCTGAGACTAGTGCAGCAGCTCAGACAGTCACTGATCACAGCCAGCAGACCTGACTGCCTTCTCTGGTGGCCTCAGTCTCCTGACCATCTCTCTCCCTTCTCTTATTCCTTTGTCTGACTCAGTCACTTCAGTTTCTTCCTCTGGTCTGAACGCTTCCTTCTCATACGATTTGACCTCTGTGACTGTCTATTTGCACTTCTCCCCTGACTGCTTTTCTGCCTTCGCTGACTGAGGTAATCCCTTGTCTGACTGCAGACTGCCTCGTACTTTTCATCAGTTATATCGCTTCGTTCTGACTGCTGCTATTCTGTGTCTGGCTGTCTCACTTAGACGTGGACAAGCCAAATAATTTATGGGAAGAGTCGAGCCAGAGCCGAGCCAAGGTTCCCGCTTGGCTCTTAGAGCGGAAGCACAAGCCGAGCCTAGGAGAACTGTGACAGGCGGGGGGCAGGAAGGAGTGAGAGGGGCGAAGTGACAGAGTGGTCTGTGGCTGGATGTGGACATGCTATACAGACTGGTGCCCCTGAAAGACCGTAGTGCAAGCAGTCACACCTTACACTACTGACTGCCAGGTTTGCTCCAGAGGGTCCCCTGGGAAATGGGGAATTATCACTGGAATCTGTAATGCCGTGTCCAAATCCAGGTGTATCTCCATTTTTTGACCCATTATCATCCACATTATTCACCTTTTTTTAGTTGCTGAAATCAGTGAAATGTGGTGGGGGGAGGGGCGGGGGAGCGAATGCTGAGGCAACATTGATGTTTTCCCTTCCGATTTGGCTGGAAACCCTGTTTGTTGTCCAGTAATCAAATACACTGACCTCATAATGGGGGCATGCATCTCAGGGGCGTGAACAAGTGGCATGGTACTGGCCCTCATGGACATGTGTTGGGCACCCGTGTCATAGAGGACATTATCTCTCACCCTACTGACTATCTCTACTTCTCTGCCTACTGACGGCCTCTCTCTATGCCCTTGCAGATGGCCCCTGTCCATTCTTTCTCAGTCGCTTTCTACCTTGCTCCATGGCGAAGGTCCCTTCCCTCACAGCTACCAGTGCTTCCTGGCTGTCACTCAGAACGTCGCCTGTCACTCTCTGTCTCATCTTTCTAGGCCTCCCGTCTCTGACTCTGCTTCCAGCGCCATCTTTGTATGTGGTTGCCGCTGGACCCGCTTCCGGGGAGGTCACCTTTGAACTGAGCTGATCCAAGGGAAAGGGCTGCATCGGGGAGGGCAAGCCAATGGCATTCTGTAAAAGACATTTTTTGTAAACCTGCTGCCACCCCCGGAATGAAGAGCGCTCAAAATATAAAAACAAGCATTGAAAATGCAATAGGACTCGCCTTTTATTAAGTTAAAGCCATTTACTTTGCTATACAATACCATTAGCAAAGCAAATGGCTTTAACTTAATTAAAGGCGAGACCTATTGCATTTTCAATGCTTGTTTCCCTTGTTAGCTGCCATGGTCTGGGACCAGAAGGGCTCGGGGTCCCCCAACTCCCGCAGTTATCCAACAGGCGATCCCCTCAGTTGCCGCACTCTGGGAGGGCTAGTACTCCGGCAGCAGCGGGGTTTACTCTATGCCTTGAGATCAATGACTTGGGGGTAAGTGTTCTTTTTCTGAGTTAACTGGGTATTCAAGGCTTTCTTAGGGACTCAGGGATTCACTTGCGTAATGTCATTAGCCGACCCCAGGCATTGGTATGCCCCTTAATGATAGTCTCTAAATTATGGGTCTCCGCAAACTCCGCTGGGGCCCATGATCTCTTACAGTCTCTACTTTGTCTGTAAGGTGTGGTTCTATGACATTGGGGGGGTGTCCGCAGTGGACTCCGCCAACCACCCCGGGGGGAACCATGTGCTGGAGACTTGTGATATAGGCCTCTTCCGCGCCCCCGTCTCCTTATGGCCTTGTATTGGATCGTAGTCTGGATAGATAGGCCCCCTCGGCCATCACCCGGTCCCGTCCCGCACCTCACGCGTTCCAAGTGTTGTGGCGGTTTTGGGGCTAACTGTAGTGTTCTGGTTCAACCCGGCCTGGTTCAGTTTGGTGTCTCCTCCACCGGAGCTGTGTGGGGTCTGTATCCCTCCCCGGCCTCTCCTCGCCTGGGCTGAAGTGACGGGCCCCGGGGTCCAGGTCCCGCTTTGGCCTCCTCTGACGCCGGTGCCCTGTGCTTTCGTCTGGGGCCGCCGCTCGTTCGTCTCCTGCAGGCCGGTCGTGCCAAGTGCGGGAAAGACCAGGAGCTCTCTGGGCTTCGCAGACGGGGAGGCGCTTTCATTTCCAAGACTCGACCTAGTCCTTCACCCCCTGTACTGCTCCTGAGGGCCCTCAAAATGCCCAGCTCATGGAATTCTGCCTGCTCTAGCAATGGTGCCCCATGGTACCGACGGGACTGCCGCCTGCCCAACTCTTGCGGGCCGAACGTGTCAAATGCAGATAAGCCATGGGACTCTCTGGGCCTCGCAGCCGGGGGAGCACTCACCACGCAAGACCAACCTGTTTGTGCGCTTCCCGCGCTGTTCTCAGTGGCCCTCCGACTGCCCAGATCTCGGGGGAGTCACTGCTGCTTTCTCTCTATCGGGCCCAGCTAGGCCGCCCCTCCGCGGCCATTCGTCAAGCGCGCACACTCCAGCTCTTACTGCTGGGAGCAGCCCAATATCCTCCGCTGGCGTCTCGGGACTTCTTTCGCTGCTTCCACACGGGGGGAGCACGCCGCAAGTGCTCTCAGTTCCTCCGACCCTCTTAGTCTCTCCTTTCAGGGCGGCTCTCGTCCCCCTCAAGCATGCGAAGCAGCGGAGACGCACCTCTACGCCACATCTCGGCTCGATTCCAGGCCCAGCTCCGGTGGCTCTCCTCTGCCCCGTAGATCGGCAGTGGGGTCACCAGTTCTTGTTGAAAGGCCACCGGGCACCTCCTCTCGCCTTCCACTGTAGCCCCAGCGCTTCTGATTGATTACTGCGGTTCAGCTACTCAACGCTTAAGGCGGAGGCCCACGCTGGGAGACGGAGCGACGAGCAGGCACGTCCTACTCGATTGCCATCTTGGCCACGCCCCCAGTTCTGAATTTACAGGAACCTAAGAGTAAAATGGAGCTTTTATCACTTTTAGATATGATTGAGTTCTATTTTAAATTCACAGAAAATTTTGAATCCAGGGCCCTGATTCAAAGTACATAGGAATTAAGATGCTATTTATTTTGCCTCATAAATAACAATCACATAGGGTTTATCTATCTGATGGGACAAATAACACTTATTATGAGTCTTTGAAGAATAACACATGGATTTTGGTATATGCTACACAGAAAGCTGCATGGTACAGTAAATTCCATATACTTCCCCCTGTTAAATTCCGGCAAGTTTGACCTGCCTGAATTTAATGAAGGGTGAGATATTTAATGCACCCAGTGATTACTGGATGAATTACCCAGCTTGTAATTCAGACTCCTGTGCAAACATAAGTTTGCTCCGGGGTCCACTTATAATCAGGACCTAATGCTGTATCTATGCAGAAAGTCACTAAGACAATTACTAAGCTTGAATGAGTTGTCAGGAATTCAAAGATATGAAAATCAATCTTAATCAAGCTCCATATCTTCAAATATTTAATCCTAATTACTCATGCAGCCTAATAACTGGTACTAATTGTAAGGGTTTTGGAGTAGTCTTGGAAAAATGTGAGTGGTGAGGAAAGAACAATAGCATTTGTCTCAAGATCATTGAGAGGCAGAAAAAGGGTATCTGGTCATTGAAAAAAACCACCCTAGTCGTAGTATGGGCTGAACAAAAGTTGAGAATCTGTATGGGGGATCAGATTCACAGTAATCAGAGAGCACAAACCATCAAGAAGAGACTAAACTCTATATGATCACATATTTGTGAATGGGTTGTAACTTATAAGAACACTATTCCGACGTTTTGTACATAACGTTGTTGACTGTCAAGAACTGCTAACAGTTGTGAGAATGAGACGTTGGATTAGTTCCTCCAGCGGGCATTAAGAAGCGGGTATTGAATGTGTCTTTCAGTGCATATTTAGGAATAGTGAACACTAAAGCGCATTTAAAACTATACATTTCCTGGCCATATCTTAATCTAGTAACCGAGAGGATGGTGAGAAATTGCAAAGAGTGTTGCAATAGTGATATGGTTCATATTGTGAGACTGTTGAAAGCAGGAAGTTGTACATTCTAGTTTTGATGGATTTCTAGGCACCATGGCCAGAGTTGGTAGGGTCTTGGTTCTCGGATATAGCGTAGTCCTACTCGCGTCTCTCCAGGTCAGCTCCTTGCAAGTGGCTCTTCAGTGTGGAGCCTGTCCTATTAAATATGAAGCATTTGCTTGACTAAATGAATAAATGTATGTTAGCATGGCAAAGCAT
Source organism: Calotriton arnoldi (assembly GCA_963921515.1). Lineage (NCBI taxonomy): Eukaryota > Metazoa > Chordata > Amphibia > Caudata > Salamandridae > Calotriton > Calotriton arnoldi. Next base: position 332,663 of record CAWUFW010015225.1, on the reverse strand, counting down.
GCATTTAAGATGGAAATGGGTGTATTATCCAAACTTATAAGCTGATGCTTGGAGAAAAAAGTTTGAATTTTGAACGTAAATTTAAAGCTGATGTTTGAGGGATATATCATGTGTCACTGATAAGACCTATTACTAATTTTACTATTACCTTGGTGCTAGTGGACCTCCATCTATGGCCTGTGCGTATTCTCCAGGTACAGCGTTCCAAATTGATAAAGCCTTTTTTCCTTTACCGACATTGATCACCTGATCATCATGCAGCAATCTTGCGTAGGGTCACCACAAATGTAGTTTCACCTGGCGTGATCAAGATTTCAATGCTAATGTTAGTAGCTCGGGAGGATGTTTTGTTGAGTATAAGTAGCTCCTAGTACCGAGAAGGTGTGAGATCCCTGGTCCTCATACAGCACAAAATGTGTTTAATGGTACGGCGCTGTTTGAGAAGACTGATAACCTTTCTAGCTTCCGATGTCTTACTATAGCAACCAAGCCTTTCTTACAAAGAATGCTTGTATCTGCCACAGACCTTAGTAATCTCTTGTGCAATAGCTTGAAGGCCTCCCAATTAGTACAATGGATGCTCTCTCATGGAATCACCGCGAAGCAGTGATTTATGTGCTGAAATGTTCAACAAGGATTGCATTCTCTAATGGAGCTGAGTGATTTTGAAAGTTCACTGTCCTGCACTTTTAAATGTTTGAATGTGCATATAGGAAGGAATTCAGAGTAATGTATTTTCTAAAATTAAGAGGTACTCTGTTCCTAAGCAATAGCGCAGAGCATCTAATTACCTGGGGAATTCAGATGACCCTTATCTAGTCAAAGAGGGCTTATTTAGATCAATGTCCACAGTACTATTAACGTCTTCTCTTCCACTAACGTCACTGGATGAAGCTTTGGTAGCTCTATTTTAAACATTGATATATAGGGAGACTTCCCTCTGTGCCACTGTAATCCAGGCATCTTCTTCACGTCAGTTGACTGGGAATGCAGGGATGGAGGCCTGCAAGGGACCACTGACCCCCGTCTCTATCTGTATTCCCAAACAGGAAAGAATGTGTCCTGTGCTGCTATAAAAAAAATTGAGAAGAGATTGGCATATCCCCCTGAGGCTGCTCGACACAATTCCCTAAGGGGAAGCTGTCCCACAGGAGCATAGGTATGGTGAAAGTAATATTTTGGATTTGGTTAATTCCTTTTTCTTTCTCTTGTTTGCAGCAAGCATCCTCTGCTTCATTAGCACCCCAATAATTGTGTATTTCCCTATTTCTGAAAGATACTTGTAACTGGAGATTTGAAGCCTTTTGGATATTCCCCAGGCATCAGACTGTATCCAGAAAATCTTTAGCAGTATTCCTGCACTCTTGTTGGTGACATCGTGCGACTCCGCACCATCGCTGTTTCGCTCTAGAAGTGACATGTGGAGCCGCAATAGGCACCATGCATGCGCTCAGACATCCATTCCTTTCTTTTTTGCGCCCACAGAGACAGCTCCGGAGCTGTCCCCGTTTCTTTACAAGGCTACTTTAAAAACAAGCATTTGCAATACAATAGGTCTTGCATTACTGAAAGTTTGAGCTATTGGCGCTACAAATGTTTGTTAGATTTTATTTTGTTTAAAAATATATCAGCCGCAGTTTAAGTAATAAAATAAAATCCACGAAGCAAGAATCGGGTGCAGTACCGCAGACAGTTACTAGGTGTCTCTGTGGAGTTATAAAGTGACCTTTATTAGCCATATAAGGTACGGCACCCTTACTTATGCTACTGCTATTTGTTAACAAAAATGCAATCTGTCTCACATTAGTTTGAGTTAGAGCTATTGGCATTGTAAATGGCAATGTCTTTTACCTATGTGTTATGGAGTGTATGTATGTGGTGCTTAGTGGAATTATGTGGGTTGTATTGGATTAGTTTTGTGTAACTGTGTGGCGTGGAATTGTGTGGTGTGGATTGGATTTGTGTAGTAGAATTATGTGGCATGGTGTACTGTGGAATTATGTGGATCGTCATTATGTGGTATTTAGTGTACTGGAATCATGTGGAGTGAAAATATGTGGAATGGTATTTTTTGTAGTGGAGTAGAATTATGTGGTGCGCTGTTGAATTTTTTGGCATGATGTGGAATTGTGCTGTGTGGATTGGATAAATGTGGTGTGTATTGTGTTGAGTTGTATTATGTGTTTGGTGTTGAATTATGTGGTGTGAATTGAAAATGTGTGGAGTTGAATTGTGTGGCGTGGAACTGTGTGGATAGCGTTGTGTGTTTGGTGACGAAAAAGAACAAATAGGTAGTACCAGATCTGTGTGTTTGGGTGTTAAAAAAAAAAAAAAAAAAAGGGATAGGGTTGGAGGTATTGGTGTTGTAAATGTAAATATCTTACCTATGTGTTATGGACTGGAGTGGATGTATGTGGTGTGTAGTGGAATTATGTGGGTTGGAATTGTTAGTTGTGGCATTGTAAGTTGTGGATTTGTGTAGTGGAATTATGTGGCATAGTTTGCAGTTAGTTGTATTATGTCATGGGTGCTCACAAACATTTTCCCCGGGGGCCGCAAAGTTTGGTCTTTAGTGTGACCGAGGCCGCACTGTTGCTGGGGGGGGGAGGGGGTAAAGTGGGTATAGGGGAAGCGACGCATGTATATCTACTGGCTGAACTCAATTGCGCAATGTGAAACGTGGGATGAATCCCGGCTTCTCCACTTGACCAAATTGTGTCACTACTGGTGCCCTATCTTTGAGTCTTGTTCCCATTGGAGCCAATAAGCTTCCGTCCCCAGGGAAAGCAGAACCCATTCTTTCCCCTAGTAGAACACCCACTATGGTAGATTCTGCCTGTCTGAGGGTACTCTCATGGAATGCCCAAGGCATAGGGACTAAGGGAGATAACGTCCTCTGGCGGAGGACTTTCCAGGGCTGTCAACTGATTGTCCTACAAGAAACATGGGACATTGGTGAAGGTATCTACTTGGATGAGTTCACCTCTTTTGCCAAGCATGCAACCCCCTCTACATCAGGACGTGCCAGGGGAGGTCTCCTGTAAAACGATCCGCATAGAGCATCACTCCCCACATATCTTAGCAATAGAGTTGTTATTCAAGAACCACTACCCGCTATTAGTAGTACATTTCTATAATTCCTTTCCCAGAACCTCGGCAATTGAACATCAAGACGGCCTGGAGGGTTTCTTTGACACCTATAGAAAAAGTAAATCTACCTATTTTGTGATTTTAAGCTTGGGTGATTTTAACACACATTTGTGTAACCTTAATTGTAATCCAACTGAGGCCTATGGGGATCGTATACCTTTAAACATACATTTTGAACACAGAGTCCGGCAGACTCATAGAAGGGCTACTTTCGGCAAACAATTTGTATTGTTTAGAACAAACGGGACCGAATACCCCTATTCCTACATTTACTGGCAGGGGATGCTCTAGTACTATTGACTTCATAATGATCTCTGCATCCCTAGCTCCTGCAGTCTGTAGCATGGACATAGCATGGTCATTTCAGCGACCATAACCCCCTTATACTTGATCTACTATATTCATCTGCTTTTCATAAAATGGAGAATAGCAGTATCCCCAACTCTGACATTAGCACCAAGGATCAGTCACGCAGATTTGAAGTGGATGAAGGTTGTACCTGAAAGGTTTTTAGATAATCTGTATACGGAGCGTGCAGCTGAGGTCTCAGTATGTATGGATGTTAATATGCAGGACAGAGTGGTACTAGATACTTTTGGAGCTCTGACCAGCCAGATAGCTATTAATCTAACTGTCCTGTGCAGGGTTGATGGACATAAAGTGAAGAGGTGGTTCGATGGCACCTGTTCTGTCGCTCACAGGAAGTTAATGTTGGCTCTTAAACAAACACCAAGAAATGAGAGTGAGATTAGGGTATACAGGAGGGTATATAAACAGGCCATCTATGAGAGGAAGAAAGCTATCGGGGGGGAAAAATCCTGGGAGGACCTCGGCCTAGCTAGTACATACTTAGACAGCAATACGTTTTGGGCTGTGGTCAATAGCCCGTTTTTCTTGGACTGGAAATGCAAGTACAGATTGCATTGTAGCCCCAGAACGGTGGGTTGAGTATTTTGGCGGGATGAACAACGATGGTGAACTAGAGGGGACGGAAATACAGGGGGGCCCTAGTCTACCTCTGGAATCACTTCACTTTAAGGCCACTGAGGTCCATGCAGCCATCCTTGCCACAGCAGGGGGAAAGGCACCCGGCCCGGATGGGGTCCAGCTGACTTGTATAAGGCAGACCCCCAGTTATGGGCAGCTATACTGGCGCGAGTTTTTAATGCAGCCAGCACATGTGGTTTCCCTTTATCATGGGCGAAGGCTATTATTATTCCACTTTTTAAAAAGGGCGCAAGAGATGATCCTTCCTGCTATAGACCCATCTCGCTCCTGGACTCTGCTGCTAAAATCATGGGCAAGGTGATTTTGAATCGTTTAACTTCGTGGCTAGAAAACTTTAATGTTGTTAGTGATCTACAGTACGGTTTTAGGCAAGGGAGGCGGGACACTTGACCAGTGTATCAATTTGAGCTTGGTGATTGGGAAGTACACTATTGCAAAGAGGGGCACATTGCACAAGGGGTTTATGGACCTAACATCGCCCTTTGATCGAGTTAACTGATCAAAACTGTGGCAGATCCTGGAGGAGTTGGGTATGTAGTTGAGCTTAGTATCTTTTTTACATTATGCCCATAATAACTCCACTGCGGCGGTAAGGTTTAAGGAAGATGGCAGCCTGACGGACTCCTGGGAGTTTAAGCGAGGGGTACGTTCTGGCCCCTTTGATGTTTACGCTTTACATAAATAAACATGGCAACATCCTCACAGCGAGCACTAAAGATATTCCAAGAGCAGGGGCCAAATTGGTCCCTGCTCTACTGTATGCTGATGATGCAGTATTGCTTGCAAGGACTGCCATAGGCCTCCAAAACCTTTTTGATGCATTTATCGATTTGTATGGAGTCACATGACCTGGCAACCAACTTCTCGAAATCTCACACAATGACAATAGGCAGTAAAGTGGCCGCCAAGACTAAGTTTTTCTGCAAGGGAGCTGAATTGTCAAAAGTGTCTACCTTTCCTTACTTGGGGGTGTTGTTCGATGATCAAGGCAACTAAAAAAGAACATATTGGCAAGAGCAGTTGGGCTGTATGGGATTTTGCCAAAAGGTTGGGGTCTAAACCTACACCCGTCTTACTTAAGGTTTATAAAGAAAAGTGTATACCCATGGCGACTTATGGTGTGATGTATGGGGCTCTAAGGACGCGAGGGATATCTAGGGAGTTGAGAATAAATTTATGCGCTGCCTCCTTGCTGTCCCTTCAAGTACCCCTGCTTTTATTTAGCATGAAGAGGTTGGCCTGGGGTACATCTCTGATCACATTGCTGTTGCACCATTAAGGATTTGGTCGAGTCCCTCTACCACCCTGAACCAGATGGTCTTAGTGGACTGCATTTGCCTTGACGGGCGCTTCGTATCCCGTGGTTGAAATATATTAGGGAGCAAATGAGGGAGCTGGGCTGTCCGGATATGTACAGCAAACCCAGACCGTTGGGTCCGGCAGCCATCAGGGACGTCAAATTGAAGTTTCTGGCCAGGCAGCAGGCGACCAGGGAGGGCCTGGAATTAGCTAAGCCATCAGTGAGAGGGTATGTTACTAGACGTTTGACCACAGTTACAGCCCTACCTGTCATTAGTTACCAATGCACAACATCGCTTTGTCTTAACAAGATTCCGGTTGAATCAGGTATCCTGGATTTTAGCCTTTCCCAAGGGATACTCCATGCCAGGTGCCCCTGTGACAGTTTCTCGTAACTTTGCATTTTACCTTCTTTTGTGAATTCTATGCCCCCCTTCGTAAGAAATTCATACTGCCATTACTGAGAGAGGCCAACTTCGTCCAAGTTAGGCCTGCATTATTATTTCTGCAAATGTTACCCTCTCCTGTGGTGTGCTTTGGGGTTGCAAGGTTTCTGCTAGGGGCCATGAGACTTAGGAAGAATATGCCCTCGCAGTAGCTACGTAATATTTTTAAACATGGGAATGGTGTTACAGGTCTCTTAACATTTTAGATGTATAATTAAGGGGATTTTTAATTAAGTACTCGTTTTTATGCATCTTATTTTGTCGTATTCTTATTAATGTACTGATTTTTATTGCTTGACTTTTTAAAATGTGTTTCCTGAATTAATTGTAGTACATGTAATATATGTATGATGGGTTCTCTGCATTGGACAAGTGCATTCTCTCTGTGTTTCAACTGTACTGTAAAGTTGTAATGTGTCTTAATTGTTTACTTTTATGGCTTTTAATGGCCCAATAAAGTACTTGTGAACTGTGTGACCCTGGGCAATTGTTCTATTTCAATTTCCCTCCTTTTTCTTCATTGTCACATATAAGAGGACCCTGAAATACATGACTTCAGGATGTGTGCTGTACAAAACCATCTCCTGTGCTTGGATGTAATCACTAATGGCTTTGTTGTCAGGGTGTGGGTGTGGGAGCATGAGCGTTTCTAAATTCATGTTTGAAAACCATCAGTTAAAAAAAAAAAATACTTCTGAATGCACTGCTATAATTTGATTTACTAAGGTGAAATGGTTCTGCAAGTCAATGAAATACACTTTTCGAATTTTGAAAAGACTATCGTATTTGTACATGTTTGCTGACTTTAAAAATGAAGGTGTTCCTAAAGTTAAGTGCCTAGTTACTTCCTTTTTTTTTATTTTTTTAACTGCAATGAACTTTTCAAATAAGTGCTTGCTGTATAATTAATTTGTTTTAAATGTTAGTACCTAGTCGAGTAAACAGCAGCCCAGTGCTGCTGCTGCTCAGGGGGAGCCGCATGTGAAGGTCAGGAGGGCCGCATGCGGCCCCCGGGCAGTACTTTGAGTATCACTGTATTATTTGGATAGTAATTTTTTTTTTTTTACTGTATTGGAATTATGTGGAGGGAATTGTGTGGAATGGCATTTTGTGTTGTGGATTGTTATGTAGTGGAATTTAATTGTGTGGTGTGCTGTTGAATTTTGTGGTATGATGTTGAATTCTGTGTCCTAAATTTAATACATGTGGTGTGTAGTGGCATTGTGTTGTGGAGTGGAATAATGTGGTTTGGTGTTGAATTATGTGGTGTGGAATGTATTTTTGTGGCGTTGAATAGTGTGGCATGGAACAGTGTGGTGATGAGTGAAAATATGTTGAATGGAATTATGTGGTATGGTGTAGCGTGTATCTGTAGATTGTGGCATAGAGCGGATTTATGAGTGGTGTATTTATATTGTATTGAGTAGCGTCAATTAGATGGAGTTGAATTATGTGGTGAGTGGAGATGTAGATTGTAATTATGTTGTGTGGTGCTGAATTGTGTGTTGTGGAATACTGTCGTGTTTTGTGGCGTTGAATGCTTGTTTATCTGCAGCAGTGCTGAGTACATATAAAAAGCCTTCCCTTTAAAAACGGTGAGAACATCGCGCAAAAGCTTCAGAAAAAGTGTTAACATTCCTACAATTTCTAGAAAGAAAACTGCCCTGTTTATAGTTCCAGAGTGAGCTGATTTTTTTTTATTCCAGTAAATGGGAGTCCTTTTGTAGAAACATGTGGGTTATGTTTGTTTGCTTATAACAAAAAGCCCAGATGTGTTGGTTACAACTAATATGCCCTGTTTACAGTCCTTGAGTTCCCTTGGATTTTGAATTATATTGTAGACGCTTTAGAAAATAAAGAGATTAAAAAAGGAACATTTTTACAAAAGCAGCACACTATCCCATATTAAAGAATAAAACCTTTGAAGATATCACAAATACTTTTTATGATAGGCTAGTAGTGTTTGGGTTATCGCGTAAATGTTTTTTTTTTTTAAATGGATGATATTGACAAATTCCACGCCGTATCATATTATAGTAACAGAAAAGCGGCACATGTTTCAAGAAAACAGACATAGCCTTTGATTGCTGATCCTTATCTTATCAGGGCTGTCTCCTTCTTGGAGCACCCATAAGAAAGCTTGCAAGTAGCGTGAACATTTAGCAATAAACTTTACATAAGATTCGCAAAATGCTGGCTTTCACAGAGCAGTGACATTTGCATTTTCTAAAGCTTTGTGCTCTAGCAACTGAAATGTGCGCTAAAGAAAAACGCTCCCTCTGCATTAAAGCCAGAAAACTGCTTTAAGTGACAGTAAATTGGATTTAAAAGAGCTCACGCCGCGGTGCTGCGGGTTATTAAAAGATGCAGGGGGCTGTTTGTTTATTGGCAGAGGTTAGAAGGGGGCTCCTGTTAAAGATCTGATAGAAAACGCTGTACAAATAAAGAAGCTTTCACTAAAGACGGAAGATTAAGTGACTTACGAAGCAGTGCTGCGTGTTATTAAAAGATGCAAAGAGCTGTTACTGCACATAAAAGCATAACAAGATTATTTATAAAGTGCCCGCTCTCCTATGTCCGCAGAGACGGTGTGTTTTGGACACAGTGTGTCTTTAATGCATTGTTAAGCTGTCACTGCGGGTGTAGGAGGAGGGTGGGCACTTTATAAATCTTATTAAAGCTTCAAAAAGGGGGCAGGGTAGAAACACCCTGACCCGCTAGGTTCAGAACACAGCGCCTTCACCCGACTGAAGTATTCCTTTAAACAAACTAACAGGAAAGATTGTGCTGTTTCGCCTTTTAAGTACAAATGAAAAAGCTTTGTAAAAATGCATTTCATGTCGTGGGGTGAACATGTGTTCAGAAAGTGCGTTGAATGTTGCTTTAACAGGGTTATTTATAAAGTGCCGCCCTCCTCCTATGTCCGCAGAGACTGCATGTTTTGGACACACTGAGTCTTTAATGACATCATTAGATGGGTGATGATTACACATACAGCAATGGGTTAAGGTTGACAATCGCGTTATTACTTGACGGAGTCCTGAGAGTACAATTACATTCAAACAGTCGGAGAGTCTCTGCGTGAAGCGAACTGTGTCCCGTTTACATTTGCCCTGAAGGCTCACAAGGTCTCGTGCTAGGAGACTCCCATTCTCCTATATTTTAGCCAAGGAGACCATATCTTTTCCCACTTTTATATATTACTACTTCTGCTTGTTGGCACCAGTCCAAGTCAGATACCCATTCTGCCACTGATGGGGGGAGGGATGCTCCCATCGTCTTGCTATTTTGCGTTTTGCCACCCCTGCCGAAAGTGCCAACCAGAGTCCCTTGTATCCTGGCCAGTCCCCTTCCCCTTTCTTTATCAATAGCAACCACCTAGCATCTAGCGATATCTCCATCCCCAACACCTTCGACATTACCGCTGTTATTTCCCTCCAGAAAGAGCTAATTACTGGGCAGTCCCATTGTATATGGGAGAAGAGAAGAGGCGAGAGGGAGAGGGGGAGGAGAGGGAGAGGGGATTAGGGGGGGGGAGATATGGGAGGGAGGGGTGGAGGGGGAGGAGGAGAGGGGGAGAGATGGGGAGGAGAGGGGGAGCAGGAGAGGAGAGGGGGGAGGGGAGGGATGGGGAGGAGAAGAGGGGAGGGATGGGGAGGGAAGCGGAGGAGAAGAGGGGAGGGAAGCGGAGGAGAAGAGAGGGAAGTGTGGGGGAGGGGAGAAGAAGGGAAGGGAGGGGAGGGATGGGGAGGAGAAGAGGGGAGGGATGGGGAGGGAAGCGGAGGAGAAGAGGGGAGGGAAGCGGAGGAGAAGAGAGGGAAGTGTGGGGGAGGGGAGAAGGGAGGGGAGAAGAAGGGAGGGGAGGGAAGCAGAGGAGGGGAGAGAAGCAGGGGAGGGGAGAGAAGCTGTAGATCCCACCCCTCCCCCCCCACTCACCACTGAAGAGGCCAGGAGAGTTTAGCCTCTGTAGAGTCCTTGCCAAGAGGAGGAAACAGTCATGGGAGCGAGAGGAGTCCTGCCAAGTGAGATGGGGAGATCGCCTAAGCAAACCTTATGGGGGCGATTGTATTACACTGATCTCACCGTTTCCTATTGTGGAGTTACACACTTCGAGGGAACTGCTGGATGACAGGAGGTCACTGGACTGCCCGTAACTCCAGGCTGGGGCAACGGCTGCACCAGAGGCGAGGGTAGCAGGGGCACTCTGAGCAAACAGAAGGAGAACCTAAATACACTGGAGAAATGGAAACCCCACTAGGGGAAGAGTGAGCATGGAGTACCTGAAGCATCAGATACGTATGTGGCGTGAATCAAATGACTGGAAACCCCAAAGAAGCCATCGACTGACAGTGACCCAGTGAGGAGGAGACCGGCATAACAGCTCCCTTGAGGCAGCCTTTGGAAGTTATCTTTCTCTTTAGAGAGGTCAAATACGAGAGATTTTCTGTTCATCATGAGGTGACTTAGCTGAGGAACTGTTGGGTGTCTTGGAGGACCAGGATAGGAGATGTAAAGGAAATGGTGTCCAGAGCCATAACTCTACCACATTACCTCTGCCCCGAAATGGGATGCTCCTCTACCCGCTCTGAGCCACTTTCTTATACTCTGACCTCTTTCCCCCCACCCTGAGCTTTTCCTGTCGGCACTCACCCGTACGTTTCTGTGTCTCATCCTCTTATCTGTAGTCTTTCTCTCTGAAGTCTGTGAATCTCCTTTATTCAGCTTGCGCAGGCAGAATCCACCCGATTGAAAGCCGTGGGTGTGGAGACCCCTAGATTTTCAACACTGGAGGACAGACACTTATTTTTACTTCCCTTTGGGTATATGCACACCCGTATAGTGGATTCACTGACTCCACGTGTGCATGTAACTATGTATAATTTGTTTTAAATCTCTTTTATTGATTTTCTACACAACCAAATAATGCAACTTAGCAGTCGCCAAACAGTAAGCAACAGAAGGTGTCACAGAAGAAACATGGCATAGTATACATTCCGATGCACCATAAAGACCATTCTCCAGAGAGCCTCATGCCGGGCCAGGTAACAGTACATAGTGCATGATCACCATCACAAGTCTCAGAACGGAGATATGGGCCAAAAGCGAGTAGCCAATGCTCCAGCAGTAGTAAAGTGGCAGACTACATACCATGCGTTCTAGTAATTGGATCCTATAAGCATGCTTCATACAATAGCTATAGAGGTCCCATATCACCGAGTGTGCAAATGAGGTACAGGGAGGTAGCCCTTCGGAGACTCGACAGGGTTAGCTTGGCAAAGGTGCAGGGCGGGGGACAGGGCACCCATGTGCCAATGCATGCCTATGATACTAGACCTGTCCAAACCCATCGGGCTATAGCAAAAGCCGCAACTTCTGTGACCAATAGCCAAAAGTAGCCATAAGACTGCAGAGAGCAAGAGAGATATAGGAGAGAGTGGGAGTATCGAGGAGAGCAGAGGGAGAAAGAGAGAAGGAACAGGAAAGGGGAGAAGAGGAGGGGAGAGAGCACACCGCACCAGACCCTTGGGGTTGTGGGCACCCGGCAACCTGGACCCGCAGTGAAGCCGAGGTGAGCCGATTGAGGGGAGTAGTGACCAACCCTTCCGATCATGCTTCTTCGTCGTAAGTTTCCCCCCTTGGGAGTATGGGGTCCTCAAAAAGCTGGAGGGCGCGCAATCGTGGTGGAAGGGCTCAAGCATGTTCCAACCGGGAGATATGTGAGACCAAGGGTTTCCAGATGCGTTCAAATTTAGCATCAGTACCTGCCAGTCTATGCGATAAGAGCTCCATTGCCATAACATGCCAGAGACGCATGAGCCAGACCAAAGACGAGGGGGTACCTGCTTTCTTCCAATGGAGTGCAATAACCTGTTTAGCGGCGGTAAGCATATGAGCAGCTAAGCGCCAATCCACATGTCAGTGCTTTAAGCGAGGTTGGACGGAGCCCTAAAATGACCACCCCCGGATCCTGTGGCAAGGGGAAGCCCAAGACTTCTTTGACGTGGTTCAACACCTCCTCCCAGAACACAAGAATGAGCGGGCACATCCACCAGATATGTAGGAAGGTGCCTTGGGCCGCCTGACAGCGCCAGCAAAGAGGAACAAATCCAGGGAACATCTTCTGAAGCCGGAGAGGGGTATAGTACCAGAGTCATGAGTTTGTACGCTGACTCCTGCTGGGTGACACTTTTACAAATGCGCGGGATATCCCGCCATAGCTGCTCCCATTGGTCCGGGAGGATATCACTCTCAATATCTAGCTGCCACTGACGTTGATAGGTGTGCAGGGGCACAGCATGTGAATGTTGAAGCACTTTGTACGTCCGAGAAATCAGCCCACGGGACCCATCGAAAGCGCGTACCAGGGATTCGAATGTAGTAAGCTGCCGTGTGGCGCCTTCCGCATAGGAGGGGGCACGGAGCCAGTGGCGAATCTGAAAATATTCCAGGCGTGCAGTAGTAGGAAGATTAAAATCTTGCCTACATTGGGCAAATGATTTAAAAATGCCACAGTCAAATAATTGCTCTATGACCCGGCACTCACCAGTTGACCACGCCGAGAAGGAGGATGGGGCAAAGCGGCGGGAAGTCTGGGTTAAGCGCTAAAGGCATATTGGGTGAGGGAAATGAAGTGAGTCCACGGGAGACTGCAACCCTATCCCAAATCTCCAGAACAGTCTTCGTTGGGGTAGCAATGTAGGCACTACGATGCCTAGAGCCACTTCGTATCCAAGCGTGGTCCCACAAGGGGCGGCAAGCCACCGCCCTGTCCAGGTGGAACCAGTGTTTTTCGCTTTCGCGAACCGACCACTCTGATATATACCTCAAGTGAGAGGCCCAGTAATATACTAGTAAATCGGGGCAAGCCAGACCCTTCCCCCCCCACCCCCCCGGTCACGGGGCAATAACAAAACCTTGGCAGAGAAACACGGTCGTTTCCCCCCCCCCAGATAAAGGCGGTTAGGTCTCGCTGGAGGCTCAGGATATCCCTCTGGGGAATCTGCGTGGGGAGCGCCTGGAAAAGGTACAGCATCTTTGGCAATATTGCCATTTTGACCGCATTAAGGCAGCCCGGCCACGAGATGGGGAGCGACTTCTAGCGAGCGAGTTCAGCCCGGATAGTGGTCCTGCAAGCCGGCCACTTCTCCCCTGTCCATGTGTCTAGGGTAGCCGTGACATTAATGCCAAGATAACGAATGGATTGTGGGGCCCAGTGAAAGGGGTTAACGCTTCCCAGCTCATCTAGTTGCTGACGAGGAAGAGTAAGGTTGAGCGCCTGTGACTTGGATAGGTTAATCGGAAGGCCAGATATCAATTCAAACTGCGAAAGTATGTCCAGGAGCGCGGGTAGGGAGCTCGCTGGATCCGTGAGCGTTAGGAGGAGATCGTCGGCAAAAAGAGCTATTTTGTGCTCCACCCCTCCCATGCGAAGGCCGCGGATGCTCGTCGATCCCCGGATAGCAATCGCCAGAGGCTCCACCGCCAGAGCAAAAAAGCAAGGGTGAGAGCGGGCATCCTTGGCGCGTGCCCCTGCAGATGGAGAAGGAGGGGGTAAGAAGGCCATTAACCCGGATGCGCGCCGAGGGCGCCGCATATGGAGCCATAATTAGTGCAATCATGGTTGGCCCGAGGCCTACACGCTGGAGGACCACCCGGAGAAAGGTCCAATCAACCCGATCGAACGCCTTCTCGGCGTCGAGGGAGAGGAGGAAGGCTGGTACGTTACGATGCTGAGCCTTCTGTACAAGATGGGTCACACGCCAGATGTTGTCTGCTCCCCGACGCTCCCGAATGAAGCCGACCTGATCTGGGTCGATTAAGCCTGGGAGGTGGGGGGCCAGTCGCTGGGTGAGAATTTTGGTGTATATTTTGGCGTCCACGTTTAATAACGAAATAGGCCGGAATGCGGCACATGTAGTGGGGTTCTTCCCTTGCTTGGGGATAAGGACCATCTCCGCCTCAGCCATCGTCGGAGTGACAGATCCGGACTCCGCAAAGGAGTTGAAAAGGCTCAACAGGTAGTCCTGGAGCTCTGGGAGAAATAGACGGTAAAAGCCCAGTGTAAGGCCATCAGGCCCGGGCGACTTACCCTCAGGCATGCCTTTTAGCGCGTTTTGAAGTTCTGCCGCCGTTATAGGCTCCTCCAGTTGTGTCCTAAAGAAGGGGGTGGGTGGCGTCCAGGGGCATGCCGTCAAAAAGGAGTCTATTCGGTCCACGCAAGTTTCCCCCTGACTATACAGGTTGGCGAAGAATGCGTTAAACTCCCTCTGCTTAGCTTGTTCGGAGATGGCCCATCCCCCCTCCGGCAAGGCTATTTTAGCAATATGCCCCCGGCTGAGTTGATAGCGGAGGCGGCGCGCCAGCATGGAGCCCACCTTATTACCACCCCCATAGAATTTTTGTTTTAGAGCCAGGAGAGAGTGCTCCGCTTTATTTACTCTGATTGCCTTGAGCTGGCCTCGGAGCGAGGCTAGGCTCTTACGCGTTGTAAGAGAAGGTGCACTGCGACTTTGCTGCTCCAGGGCTTTGATATCACGCGCGAGGTTGTCTTCCACTAAACGGGATTCCCGTCTGCGGGCTATAGAGATAGAAGTAATGGTGCCCCGAATTGTGGCCTTAAAGGCATCCCACAGCATGTGCGCGGGAGTCTCCGGGAGGTCGTTAATCGTAAAATATGATTGTATGGCCTGCCTAAGTTCGGCCACATCCACCTGATCCCGGAGGACTTGTGGGGGCAGGCGCCACCGCGGGACGGAGTTCGGATGGCGACCCATACCAGAGAGGGTAAGTTCCAAGTGGGCGTGATCGGAAATGGATATATCCGAAATCCCCACCGTTACCAGGGACCGCATAAGTGGGAGGGATAAGAAAAAGTAATCGATACGAGAGTGCAAGCGATGGACATGGGAGTAGAAGGTGTAGTCCTGCGCGTCTGGTTCCCGGTAGCGCCACACATCAACAAGGCCTAAGGCATCTAGGTCACGTTTGAGAGCAGCGGACATTGCCCCTGTTCCCTGGTAGGAAGAAGACGTGCGATCCATAATGGGGTCCCACACTAAGTTAAAATCGTCCCCAAGAATGACAGGGTTGGCTTCCCGAGAGAGCGAAGTCCTGAGGAGATCACGAAGAAAAGCGTCCTGTGCTTGATTGGGCGCATATATGTTGAGCAGGGTAAGAGGCTTACTTTGTAGTGAGAGCACAAGCTTGAGGAACCGACCCTCCGCATCCCGCCTGGTAATCGTGAACTGCACTGGAAGGCCTGCCTTGAAGAGAATGGCCACCCCGGCTGTCTTAGTTCGCGCAGACGCCCAGAATTGTAAGGGGTACTTAGGATGGGACATGCGGGGAGTGTCCGCACGGAGAAGGTGGGTTTCTTGGAGAAAGATAATGTCTGGATCATGTAATTGAAGATATCGCCAGATCTGCCGTCTCTTGTTTGAGGCGTTTAGGCCTTTGACATTAAGGGTCAGACATTTAAGCTGTGCCATTGGTCTGTACAGGTAGTGGCATGCGATGGCTGGAGTATAAAACTAAACATCTCTCCCTGGCCGGGTTGCAAGCCCACGTCAGAAGCGTCAGCCGTGGTAAAGCGTGTGGAAGGTATGGGATCCCCGCTAAACGAAGAGCATGGAGGGTGTTACCAGTCGACCCTAGAAGGGCCAAATAAGGGACGGGATCGTAGCGTTGAAGGTAAGCTCTCTCCCCCCGAAACCAGGCAGCTAGAGAAAGAGAAGAGAGAAACAGGACAGGAATATAGGGAGAAAAGAAGCAGTGAAGCAGTTAACCAAGAGGCCAACTGGGCCAAGAAGGACCTTTCCAGTCCAGGAGCGGCCCAATGGTGAACACCAGGGCAGCTCTGAGGAAGTCACTCCTCCTGGGGACTAAGGAAATGGTGGAGTGGGCCGTGGAGCATCCAAGGGGCAAGAGCTAACCGCCCCCCAGCGGCCGGCCCAGCGCATTTGCAATTGAACGGGGGGCCGGAGTCTCCTTCGCAGAGGATGAAAAATTCTGTAACCGGGTTGGGGACCCAGCCCCCAAGATGGCGGAGAAGGCGAAACGGACAGACCCCGCCAATACAATAGGGGGAGGGAGGAGAGAAACCGCGGGGCAACGGCCTCGCACAGAGTCCATCGGGCACAGAGCGCGCATACATGCAAGCAACAATATGCAGTTATACAGCACATAGCACAAGACAAATGATCCGCAGGGAAATAGCACTGAACTATGCAGAGAGGACCTACAGGAAAGCAGAACAGCCTGTCCTTACTTCCCAAAGAGGGTGTGAGAAGTTGGCCTGGTATATGCTGTTCACTAATTAAAGTGGACACCTTGCACCAGGGCAAATCGACTCTTATGGTAGATAGGTTTAAGACAACCTTTTAAAGAAAGCTATCCTAGTGGTAGCTGTGGAGAGCAGCCTTCAGGCTAAGTCTCGGAGGAATGTAAAGCAGCTTGTTTTACCATATAATCTCTTGAATCACCAAATGAAAAGACACCACACAGGTATATATATCAAATATATATGTATTTATTTCTAAATAACTCTCTACTAATCTCTTTATGAGATTAGAAGACAAACATATGCACAAATCAACGTTTCACAATAAGTTAAGCACAAAATATGGCTGGGGCCCTAGGGGCGTACCAGACCATATACTAAGTAAGAGACTTAGGGACAACGACTTGCAGGGAGACAAGGCCTAGGGCCTTCAGAAGTGCTGGGGCCTCACGAAACCACCCAAGGCAGGTAAGTAAAGGACCCACGGGGGACGCGTGCAGTGTGAATACACAGGCGCGGATCGCCGTTAACTTCAATGGGGCAAGTCGCGGTTGGAAATAAAGAGTTTTAGGAGACTTCGGGAGAACCTACAAGCAAGTCACTTACAGGGTAAGTAGTTCTAGGGCCCACACCCACAGGAGCACCGTAGTGCTGGAGTTACCTCACCCAGGGAAGCCGGGTGCACAGGTGTCCTTTGGTGTCGGGTCGCGGCGTCGTTTTCAATGGCGAACAAAGAAGACTTGCTGCTTGCGGGAGCTGAAGAAGTGTCCGGTGGAATCCAAGCCTGGATTCTGAAGAAGGATGACCTGAAAGCAGAGGGGACAGTGTTCAAAGTCACTTGGCAGTGACCCGGGGCAAGGAAGATGGATGCCCACCGTCGTCGGTCGCTTCAGGTCGGTTGCGGGTGCCTTGACTCCTCAGCCACGTGGTCCAGGAGGCGTCGACGACGACCAGGAGCTGGATTCGGTGTGTCCCTCGACGTCTGCAGCTGACTGCGGTGTCGGCAACTCGATTGGAGCCAACAAGCCTTGGCAGCAGCAAGTCTCGGGGAGATGAAGAAAAGTCGATGGCACAGACCAGCAAGGTCTGTGGAACTCACCCAGCAAGGGTAAGTCAGGGCAGGCCTGGAGCAACCAGGGGAGCCCTTTGGTTTCTTTAAGAAGTCTTCTGGGGACCCACAAGCCAGCGGGCAAGGGATCGCGAAGACACCTCGGGCGGAATCACTCAACAGGGGCCCACGGTCACTCGGGACGGTGTAGGCCTCTGATCTTCGGAGGGATTCCTGTTGGAGGTCGGGACCACACGTGGTCCAAAGCACAAGTTCGTAGAACGTTGTGAAGGGGTTGCACTCGACAATAGTGCACGGTACCCAGGGGTCGCGGTTCCTCGTCACTCGTGGGGTCCACTTGCCTCAGCTTCACTGGGGACTCACGATGGCCTGGGAGAGGTCAGGAAATCCACTTCTTGGGCTGCAGGGACTTCGGACTCCGGCGGGAGCGGCGTAGTTTGCGACCGTCGTTGTCGTTTTTGGTGCCTGCCAAGCAGGGGAGTCACTCCTTGACTCCAAGGGAGATTCTTCTGTCTTCCAAAGGTAGTGGAACGTCGAAGGGCCAGGATTCTTCTGTAGAGCGTCGTCCAGGGGTTATCTGCTTTGCAATGGCAAGGTTCCCCCTCTTATACTAAAAAGAGGGGATGGACTAGCTCTATGACCCCACCTATGGGAGGGTCAAGGGAGGGGGTGGCTATACCCACTTCCCTTTGTCCAGTTTCGCGCCAGAGCAGGGGCAGGTAGCCCCTGAGCTGGTTTGAACTGGCATATGCACAGAGGAGCCTTCTGCTCCCCCAGTGCAGGACTTCAAAGCACTCTAAGAGTGCACCCACCCAGCCCCAATACACTAAACCCTGTCTGGAAGGTGGTTACACCTCCCTGTGACAGGATGCCTATTGTTGGGCTTCCTCCACTGCGAGTTTCGGTCATCAGCAGGAGGGCAGCCCAGTGTCTGTGACTGGTGGCATCCATTTTGTGATGCCAGGGCTCTTTAGGATTCTACCGCGTTTCCACAGCAGGTACATGTCTTCTCCCTCTAGAAGGGTGGAATGCTACCCCCGCCGCCAAAATTGGCGGGGGGTAGTATTCCAAGATGTTTGACACCAAACACGACATGTTTTGATGCAGCCATTCCAAAGTTAGCATTTACCGCGAGGATATAATGCACTTAAGAGTATATGGTTTAACCGCATCCACAAACAGCACCAGAGAATGGACTCTGAGAACTGCAGAGGGGCCCTGCTCATGCAGAGGCACCCCCTCACATAGAAGCCAAGCACCCTGCCCTCAGGATTGATAGGGCCTGCCTTAGGGGTGACTGATAGGTTTATATGTGTGTGGAGGAGAGATATAGGAACCCTATATCTCAGTGAGGGGTGCTAGCACCACCTCACCCAGGCTGCAGTAGCAGGCCTGTGGTGTCAGATTTAGACTGCTTCCCAGGGGTGGCATAACACATGCTGCAGCCCCTGGTAGGCCTGTGAAGTACCTATGCCCTTGGCACCTAAGGTACCATATACTAGGGACTCATAAGGCACCACAGTATCCAATCACTAGTGCACCTAGAGTGCACTCCATGTCATTTAGAGAGAACAGAGAGGCTGGGGCCCTGATTGGCAGGGACCCAGCCAGACTATAGCCAGAAACCAGTGCTAACATCAGAAAAAAGTGGGGGCAACATAAGAGGCAGATCCTACTCTCCTACACAACCCCCCAAACGCAGGGACACTAAACTAACCTTGACCAGTTGAGTCTTCGTGTTCAAAGTGGAAATACCTTGAGAGTCCATCTGCATTGGCATGTTGGGTCCCAGGCCTATGTTCCACTGTATAGTCCATCCCCTGTAGGGAAATGGACCACCTCAAAAGTTTTGGGTTTTCACCTTTCATCTGCTTTAGCCATAGGAGGGGCTTGTGGTCAGTCTGAACTATGAAGTGAGTACCAAACAAGTATGGCCTCAGCTTCTTCAGGGCCCATACCACAGCAAAGGCCTCCCTCTCTATAGCTGACCAACGTTTCTCTCTAGGGGTCAGCCTTCTGCTAATAAAAGCTACTGGCTGGTCTTGACCTTCATCATTCAGTTGAGACAGTACAGCTCCCACACCCAGCTCAGAAGCATCTGTTTGGACAATGAACTTTTTGGTGTAGTCTGGACTCTGTAAGATGGGGGCAGTGCACATGGCCTGCTTTAGGTCTTCAAATGCCTTTTGACAGCTAGCTGTCCACTGAACCTTTTTTGGCATTTTCTTAGAGGTAAGATCATTCAAGGGGTCACTATAGATCCATATCCCTTGACAAACCTCCTATAGTACCCAGTCAGGCCTAAGAAGGCTCTCACCTGTGTCTGGGTGGTAGGAGCAACCCATTCCATTATGGTTTGGATTTTGCTCTGTAAAGGCTGAACCTGGCCTCCACCTACAAGGTGGCCCAGGTACACAACCTGACTCTGCCCTATCTGGCACTTGGTGGCCTTGATAGTGAGGCCTGCTTTCTGCAGAGCCTCCAAAACATTTCTGAGGTGGACCAGGTGATCCTGCCAGGAGGAACTAAAGACAGCAATATCATCTAGATAAGCTGAGCAATAAGTTTCCATCCCTGCCAGAACTTTATTCACCAACCTCTGAAAAGTGGCAGGTGCATTTTTCAATCCAAAGGGCATCACCACAAAGTGGTAGTGCCCACCAGGGGTCGAAAATGCTGTTTTGGCTTTTGCATCCTCAGCTAATCTGATTTGCCAGTAGCCAGCTGTGAGGTCAAATGTGCTTAGATACTTGGCTGAGGCCAAAGTATCAATCAGCTCATCTGCCCTGGGTATGGGATAGGCATCAGTCCTAGTGACTGCATTGAGGCCTCTGTAGTCTACACAAAACCTCATTTCTTTCTTACCACCCTGGGTATGAGGCTTGGGTACCAGGACTACTGGGCTAGCCCAAGGGCTATCTGAAGGCTCAATCACGCCTAACTCCAACATTTTCTGGACTTCAGTCCTGATACAGTCCCTGACATGGTCAGGTTGCCTGTAGATTTTATTCTTGACAGGCAGACTGTCTCCAGTGTCCACCTCATGGGTGCACCAGGAAGTCTGACTAGGGGTCAGGCTAAACATATGTCTAAACTGTTGCAGAACTTGTCTGCACTCAGTTTGCTGATGGTCAGTGAGGCTGCTTGCCAAAGCAACACCATCTACTGACCCATCATCAGGGTTCTGAGAGAGCAGGTCAGGGAGAGGGTCACTCTCCTCCTCCTGGTCCTCATCAGTTGCCATGAGCAAGCCCATGTCAGCCCTGTCAACATATGGCTTTAATCTGTTGACATGAAGCACCCTTAGGGGGCTCCTGGGAGTTCCAAGATTCACCAGATAGGTGACTTCTCCCTTCTGTTCAACTATTGTATGGGGGCCACTCCACTTGTCCTGGAGGGCTGCTGGGGCCACAGGCTCCAACACCCACACTTTCTGTCCTGGCTGGTATACAGTCAGCACAGCCTTTGGTCATGCCAAGCTTTTTGCAATTCTTGGCTGGCCTCCAGGTTTTTGGTTGCCTTTTTCATGTACTCTGCCATTCGGGAGCGGAGACCAAGTACATAGTCCATCACATCTTGTTTGGGGGCTTGAGAGGTAACTCCCAGCCCTCTTTTACCAAACATAGTGGACCTCTCACAGGATGCCCAAACAGAAGCTCAAAGGGGCTGTAGCCAACCCCTTCTGTGGAACCTCTCTGTATGCAAACAAAAGGCAAGGAAGAAGAAGGTCCCATTTCCGCCTAAGCTTCTCTGGGAGTCCCTTAATCATTCCTTTCAAGGTCTTGTTGAAGCGTTCAACTAAACCATTGCATTGTGGGTGATAGGGAGTGGTGAACTTATAAGTTACACCACACTCCTTCCACATTGCTTTCAGATATCCTGACATGAAGTTGGTACCTCTGTCAGAAATGACCTCCTTTGGAAAACCCACTCTGGAGAAAACTCCAATGAGGGCTCTTGCCACCACAGGGGCTGTGGTGGTCCTCAGAGGAATTGCCTCTGGGTACCTGGTGGCATGATCCACTACCACCAGGATAAATCTGTGCCCAGATGCAGTCTGAGGGTCAAGGGGACCAACAATGTCAATCCCTACCCTTTCAAAGGGTACCCCCACCACAGGTAGTGGTATCAGGGGGCCTTTGTTGTGCCACCTGCCTTACCACTGGCTTGGCAAGTGACACAGGAGCGACAAAACTCCTTTGTGTCCTCTGACATATGTGGCCAATGAAAATGTGGAACAAGCCTGTCCCAGGTCTTGTTTTGGCCCAAGTGTCCTGCCAAAGGGATATCATGTGCTAAGGTCAAGAGGAACCCCTAAACTTCTGAGGTATTACCAACCTCCTGGTGGCTCCAGGGGCTGGGTCTCTACCCTCAGAATATAGGAGTCCCTCATCCCAATAAACTTTATGGGACCCACTAGCACTCCCAGCAGCCTCAGCAGCAGCCTGCTGTCTGAGGGGTTCAAGAGAGGGGCAGCACTGTTGCTCCTTACTCAGATCTTCCCTGGAAGGGCCCCCTGCCCCCAAGAACTCAACCTGGTCAGGTTCAAGTCCCTCTGGGGCAGTTCCTTCTTCAGGTTCTGCTTCACCTCCCTCTGGAAGTGAATCCTTGATCTGAGACAGAGGGGAAGGCACTGCCTTAACCCTACTGCTCCTCCTCTTGGGAAGCATCTGGTCCATTGTTCCAGGATCCAGAGCTGGTTCAGTGTCATGCATTCTTGCTTGTGACCTGGTCACAGCAAATACCTCTGCAGGGATGCCCAACATCTCAGCATGAGTCCATAACTCTACTTCAGACCAGGCTGAAGTCTCTAGATCATTGCCCAATAGACATTCTACAGGGAGGTCTGCACTGACTACAACTTTCTTGAGGCCAGTTACCCCTCCCCAGGAGAAATTCACAACTGCCAGACTATGGTTGGTCTGGACATTGCTTGCATTGGTCACCTGGTACATTTCACCCAGGATGATCTGTCCAGGGTCCACTAGGTCCTCTGCCACCATGGTGACACTAGCACCTGTGTCCCTAAATGCCAAAGCCTGTTTGCCATTTATCAAAGGCTGCTGTTTGTACTTGCCCAGATTACTGGGGCTTACTAGGAAGGACATATCAATGTTTCCCTCACAAATCAGCATTGCCTGAGTGGTCACTCTGACTAGGTCAGAATCCACTTCAGAACCCAGGGTCAACCCTACTACACCCTTATTCTGAGTACCACCTCCACCAGTAGCTGAGCTAGGGGGCACAGTTGCCTTAGGGGCAGGAGTGGTGGTGGTTTGGTCTTTGGACTTGGTACAATCAGAAGTCCAGTGCCCTTTCTGTTTACAGAATTTGCACCAGGGCTTCTTTTGGCCTTTTCCCTTGTTGGACTGTGACTCCCCACCAGATGCAGATTTTTGGGGCCCTTGTGAAGACTTCTGGTCTTTTGACTTATCCCCACCTTTCTCAGGGCCTTTAGGATCTTGCTTCTTAGTGTCACCCCCTTGGTTCTGGGTTTTCTGCCTCACCCTGGTTCTGACCCATTTGTCTGCCTTCTTTCCCAATTCTTGGGGAGAGGTCAGATCAGAGTCCACCAGGTACTGATGCAACAACTGGTTCTGGCAATTATTTAGGATCTGTTCTCTCATCATCAGATTATACAATCCCTTGAAATCAGTAACCCTACTGCCAACCAGCCAACCCTCCAGAGCCTTGGTTGCACAATCAACAAAGTCAGTCCAGTCCTGTGTCTGTGCCTTCTGGGTATCTCTGAACTTCAACCTGTACTGCTCAGTGGTTAAGCCAAACCCATCTATCAGTGCACTCTTCAGGACTTCATAATCATCAGCATCCTCTTCTCTAACAGTGAGGAGCTTGTCTCTACCTTTATCTGAAAAGGAGAGCCACAAGATTGCTGCCCACTGCTTTTGGGGGACCTGCTGTACTCTACAGGCCCTCTCCATAGCAGTTATCCACTTGTGGATATCATCCCCACTCTGGTAGGGAGGAACAACCTTGCTCAGGTTCCTATGGTCAGGAACATATTCTCTGCCTCTAGGGACACTGTTGCTGCCACCAGGGGGTTCTAAACCCTCCCTTCTGGAAGCTCTCTGGATCTCCAGGGCTTCTCTATCCAGTGCCAACTGCTTGGTTCTGAGGGCCACTTTGGCTTCCTCATACTGGAGCAGTTTGCACCTTCTCTCAGATGAGGTCTCTCTTAAGTTAAAGTATGAGCTCCTCTCCTGGACAAATTCTCTGCCAGAGTGATAAGAGTGCTCAGATTCCCTGGAAGGGGATCTGTGCCTCTCATCCACTCTGCCAGTTCTCTTAGGGAGAATTCCTCTGTCCTGTTCAGGCTCCTTGAAGCCTGGCCCTTCAACCACAGAGTCTTGGTCATTCGGATTGTCCTCATCTGACCCAGATACTATGATTGACCCACCCACTGATTCAGACCCCTTAGCTCCTAGAGCCAATCTAAGGTCATCTGCTGTCAGCAGATCTATCAGGTGTAGTGTTGAGGGACTCTGTCCTGTCCTCAGGTGTCTGTCAACACACATGGCTCTCAAGTCAGAGAAAGCCATGTCCTTATACTGAGGCTGAGTGGATCCACTGGGTCCACCCCTTAAGGACATTCTAGTGTTGTGCAGTGTTGTACTACCTACACTAGTTTGTGGCCTACTGATCCTAGCTTGAGCTGTGGAAAGGGTGTGCTATCCCTTGGAACACAGCTCTAAGTTCAGTAGAACTTATTGATACTAAGCTTGACTTTATATGTACCTTGAGTACCTATAATGGTTTTCAGTTAGTAATTCAAATAGAGATTTTCTGGTAAAACAATGGCAAGCTGGAATCCCACACGCTGCCCACCAATGTGAGAAGTTGGCCTGGTATATGCTGTTCACTAATTAAAGTGGACACCTTGCACCAGGGCAAATCGACTCTTATGGTAGATAGGTTTAAGACAACCTTTTAAAGAAAGCTATCCTAGTGGTAGCTGTGGAGAGCAGCCTTCAGGCTAAGTCTCGGAGGAATGTAAAGCAGCTTGTTTTACCATATAATCTCTTGAATCACCAAATGAAAAGACACCACACAGGTATATATATCAAATATATATGTATTTATTTCTAAATAACTCTCTACTAATCTCTTTATGAGATTAGAAGACAAACATATGCACAAATCAACGTTTCACAATAAGTTAAGCACAAAATATGGCTGGGGCCCTAGGGGCGTACCAGACCATATACTAAGTAAGAGACTTAGGGACAACGACTTGCAGGGAGACAAGGCCTAGGGCCTTCAGAAGTGCTGGGGCCTCACGAAACCACCCAAGGCAGGTAAGTAAAGGACCCACGGGGGACGCGTGCAGTGTGAATACACAGGCGCGGATCGCCGTTAACTTCAATGGGGCAAGTCGCGGTTAGAAATAAAGAGTTTTAGGAGACTTCGGGAGAACCTACAAGCAAGTCACTTACAGGGTAAGTAGTTCTAGGGCCCACACCCACAGGAGCACCGTAGTGCTGGAGTTACCTCACCCAGGGAAGCCGGGTGCACAGGTGTCCTTTGGTGTCGGGTCGCGCGTCGTTTTCAATGGCGAACAAAGAAGACTTGCTGCTTGCGGGAGCTGAAGAAGTGTCCGGTGGAATCCAAGCCTGGATTCTGAAGAAGGATGACCTGAAAGCAGAGGGGACAGTGTTCAAAGTCACTTGGCAGTGACCCGGGGCAAGGAAGATGGATGCCCACCGTCGTCGGTCGCTTCAGGTCGGTTGCGGGTGCCTTGACTCCTCAGCCACGTGGTCCAGGAGGCGTCGACGACGATCAGGAGCTGGATTCGGTGTGTCCCTCGACGTCTGCAGCGGACTGCGGTGTCGGCAACTCGATTGGAGCCAACAAGCCTTGGCAGCAGCAAGTCTCGGCGAGATGAAGAAAAGTCGATGGCACAGACCAGCAAGGTCTGTGGAACTCACCCAGCAAGGGTAAGTCAGGGCAGGCCTGGAGCAACCAGGGGGAGCCCTTTGGTTTCTTTAAGAAGTCTTCTGGGGACCCACAAGCCAGCGGGCAAGGGATCGCGAAGACACCTCGGGCGGAATCACTCAACAGGGGCCCACGGTCACTCGGGACGGTGTAGGCCTCTGATCTTCGGAGGGATTCCTGTTGGAGGTCGGGACCACACGTGGTCCAAAGCACAAGTTCGTAGAACGTTGTGAAGGGGTTGCACTCGACAATAGTGCACGGTACCCAGGGGTCGCGGTTCCTCGTCACTCGTGGGGTCCACTTGCCTCCGCTTCACTGGGGACTCACGATGGCCTGGGAGAGGTCAGGAAATCCACTTCTTGGGCTGCAGGGACTTCGGACTCCGGCGGGAGCGGCGTAGTTTGCGACCGTCGTTGTCGTTTTGGTGCCTGCCAAGCAGGGAGTCACTCCTTGACTCCAAGGGAGATTCTTCTGTCTTCCAAAGGTAGTGGAACGTCGAAGGGCCAGGATTCTTCTGTAGAGCGTCGTCCAGGGGTTATCTGCTTTGCAATGGCAAGGTTCCCCCTCTTATACTAAAAAGAGGGGATGGACTAGCTCTATGACCCCACCTATGGGAGGGTCAAGGGAGGGGTGGCTACACCCACTTCCCTTTGTCCAGTTTGGCGCCAGAGCAGGGGCAGGTAGCCCCTGAGCTGGTTTGAACTTGCATATGCACAGAGGAGCCTTCTGCTCCCCCAGTGCAGGACTTCAAAGCACTCTAAGAGTGCACCCACCCAGCCCCAATACACTAAACCCTGTCTGGAAGGTGGTTACACCTCCCTGTGACAGGATGCCTATTGTTGGGCTTCCTCCACTGCGAGTTTCGGTCATCAGCAGGAGGGCAGCCCAGTGTCTGTGACTGGTGGCATCCATTTTGTGATGCCAGGGCTCTTTAGGATTCTACCGCGTTTCCACAGCAGGTACATGTCTTCTCCCTCTAGAAGGGTGGAATGCTACCCCCGCCGCCAAGATTGGCGGGGGGTAGTATTCCAAGATGTTTGACACCAAACACGACATGTTTTGATGCAGCCATTCCAAAGTTAGCATTTACCGCGAGGATATAATGCACTTAAATAGTATATGGTTTAACCGCATCCACAAACAGCACCAGAGAATGGACTCTGAGAACTGCAGAGGGGCCCTGCTCATGCAGAGGCACCCCCTCACATAGAAGCCAAGCACCCTGCCCTCAGGATTGATAGGGCCTGCCATAGGGGTGACTGATAGGGTTATATGTGTGTGCAGGAGAGATATAGGAAACCTATATCTCAGTGAGGGGTGCTAGCACCACCTCACCCAGGCTGCAGTAGCAGGCCTGTGGTGTCAGATT
Organism: Calotriton arnoldi; assembly: GCA_963921515.1. Lineage (NCBI taxonomy): Eukaryota > Metazoa > Chordata > Amphibia > Caudata > Salamandridae > Calotriton > Calotriton arnoldi. Next base: position 306,090 of record CAWUFW010015225.1, on the reverse strand, counting down.
TAGACTGCTTCCCAGGGGTGGCATAACACATGCTGCAGCCCCTGGTAGGCCTGTGAAGTACCTATGCCCTTGGCACCTAAGGTACCATATACTAGGGACTCATAAGGCACCACAGTATCCAATCACTAGTGCACCTAGAGTGCACTCCATGTCATTTAGAGAGAACAGAGAGGCTGGGGCCCTGATTGGCAGGGACCCAGCCAGACTATAGCCAGAAACCAGTGCTAACATCAGAAAAAAAGTGGGGGCAACATAAGAGGCAGATCCTACTCTCCTACAGAGGGTATCTAAGGCAAAGGTAGTATTACAATTTAGCATTTCTCTTGAGTCCAAACAGTTGCGTGGAGTATCAAAAGGAGGCTCGTAAAGCGGAATTATCTAGTTCCCTCAGGCCAGGCAGGACAATCCGGACCAGAAGTCAATCTCCAGCGCCCAAGCCAGAGGGTGAGGGGGGGCCCGATTGCTTTCCCCCCCCCCCCCGTGGCTGATGATTGCGAGGCTTCAAGCACTTTCAAATGCTGAATGATGTCTAGTTTAGCTTGACGGGCCGCCGAGCTGGCCGTGGAGTGCCTCGAGCGGGGGGGATCCCACCCTTACCCACTCGGGGCGAAGAGAAACCTGGGAGGCCGAGTCAGCAGGCGTGGGAGACGAGGCCCGTGACCCCGATGAAATGCGGAGCAGGTGGAGGGCCTGTTTAAGAGAACGCAGAGATCGGCGCTTCCCCTCCCACTGGAAGTTCAAGGCAAAGGGGTGGCCCCATTGATATTTAATAATGGCTTCCTTCAATTTAGCAGTTGCAGGCTGGAAGTCCCTGCGTCAGCGGAGAGTTAGGGGAGATAGATCCTGGAAGATTTGGATGGTGTTTCCCTCGTACTCCAACTTCCCAGCAGCTCTTGAGGCCCGGAGGATCGCCTCTTTCTCCGTATAAAAATGTACCCTAGTCAGGATGTCGGGGACCAGGTGGGGGTTGCCACGGGGGGGCGACCCGGTGAGCGCGGTCCAGAGGTGGGGGAGAGGAATCGTCGTCCCCCCTGACAGAGTGGAGGAGGTCCGCGACATATGACATGATGTCCTGCCCATCCGCTCCCCGCGGCACGCCCCGGATACGGAGGTTGTTCCGACGACTCCTATTTTCTAGGTCCTCTTGTTTAATTTGAAGTTCGATATGTTGCTCTTCAAGGACTAGGACCCGCCGACGGAGGTCTTCCTGATCCTCCGTACGGGAATCTAGGGTGCGTTCCAGATCGTCTACTCTGGTGCCGATTTCGGTGACCTCACGGCGAATGTCTGTAAGATAAGTCTTAACCTCCATCTTGAGAGAGGATATTTCGGACTTTATTTCCTGGAGGAAGGTAGCCAGGACCGCCTGTGTGATGGTGCAAGACTCGGGGGTCTCCTGCGTAGAAGCCATTGCTGTGGTCTCCTGTGGGGGCGCCGGGGTGTGCTTGCTCCACATATCCATCACCGAGGCCTCTTTAGACGGCGGGTGCGCTGCAGCCTTCCCTGTTCGAGATCTGGTCATACTGCTGAGGAAGGGGGGGGGCACAGTCCCCAGGGGCGCCCGCCCATGTTCAGCTGTGGACACCCCTCCCGCAGGCGATCACTCCACCAAACCTGGGTCCGTGTAGAGCAGAGGGGAGTCAGGCTCGGTCAGCTAGGGCAGTAACCCCCTCAGTACGGATCGGGGCAGCAATACAGAGGCCCGGAAGGACAGGCAGGCGCGGCCCACCCGGCCCCGGAAAGTCAGACTCTCTCTCACTCCAGAGTCCAGCAACGCGGCCCACTCACGTGTCCGGGCCCCGCACCGTGTAGAAGCCCCACGAGGATCAGCAGCAGTGCGTGGGGGAACCACACAACGCGGCAGACCGCAAGCAGCCCGGGCCTCCAGGTCCCTCAGGTGTGGAGATCCCCAGTAGTGCGGAGCAGAGGCGATGGTACAAGGCTTCCCGGGTCTGCCCCCCGTTCAGAGCACCATCCAATACCGCTGGCGCAGGTTCCCCGTGCTGAGAGGCGGGCAGGCGTGGTGCGAGGGTACAGGTAGCTCCGGTGCAGTCAGGCCTCAGGGCCGGCGAGGCCCAAAGCAGTGGATAGTTAGCCTTCCCCCCGCGCTATCACCACTGTCCAGGGGGGGAGGCGCTCTCAAGCAGATCGGGGTATGGGGCTCCAGGGGGTCACCAGCGCCACTTGGAATGGCAGGATCAAGGTCTCCAACCCCCCCAGGGCCACTCAACCACCCCCGGGGTAAGCGCCAGCCGCTCCTCACCTCCACTTCCCGCCCGGTCTGGCGGGCGGCTCAAGTCTTCTTGCGGGGCTCCGTCAGGCCCCGGGGCCTCCCAGGGCCTCTCCAGGCGCCCCGCTCAGCTCGCCTCCCAAGCAGGGTCGCGGGGCCGAGGGGCACAGGTCCGGGACTCTCGCAAGCCCTCCGCCCGGCGGGGCACAGATCTCGGGCTCTCTCCCGCTCAGGGCAGCCGCGCGGTCACTCACAAGATGGTGGGCGGGACCGCCGCAGAAGCCCAGCCCCAGCTCCGCGAGGCGAAGCACAGCGTCAAGGCTCCCGTATGAGGTCCGGAGCGCGCTACAGGCTGTCAGCTGCCGAGTGGGGGGGGGGGACACAGATCGCGCCCCCTGTTCCTGTGAACGCTCGATTAGGGCGCCGGGCCGACCTCAGGACGGAGCTCGAGCCTTATGCGTCCTACGCCATGAAGGTCCAGGCCACGCCCCAACTATGTATAATTTGACTACATGTATGAATTTAGATATTTCTTTGTAGAAAAATATATACTACTTATGGTTTAAAAAAAATATATAGATATTCTTTAAAGGTCTGCTTAACAAGTTATATATATCACTTATGATTTTATATATATTTATTTATTTTATTTGAAAGGTATTATATAGCGCAAACATGACCCATCAGGGTATCGGAGCGCTGTACATGAAAGCAAGCAATTTAACCAGGAGAAGAATGAAGAATAGCCCAGGTCATGGGAGGAACACAGCAGTATAAAATGCATTGTAGGACATCGCAAAACAGTGCAACAAACAGGAAGTGCAGATTGTTTGGGTGATTTCAGGACTATTATTGCAAGTAGCTATTCAGGAACAACCCTTTGACTTTTTTTTTTTTTTAATGTGGCGAACGTGGGGTTAGTTCTGATTTCGGGAGGAAGAGAGTTCCATATTCTTGAAGCAAGACCAGAGAAAGATCGGTTGCAAGTTCTCTTTTTGTTGAATTTTTGAGGCTTCAGCAGTAGATTATTCGAACTTCTTAGGGCTTGTTTCAAACCAGATAGTTCAAGCTTTTTTTCCAGGTAAACTGGAGTGTTGTAGTGTAGCGCTTTGTGTGTCAGACAGGCTATCTTGAAACGAATCCTTGCTTCGAGAGGGAGCCACTTGAGTTGAATTAGGTCTGGCTTGATGTGATCGCGTTTTCTAAGACCTGTGATGAGTCTGGCAACAGAGTTCAGGGTAGCCCTTAAAGGGGCCAGACTAGCTTTGGGAACCCCAGCAAGGGTCACAATTCCATAATCCAAGCGGGAGATAACGAGGGACTGGACTGCTAACTGCATATCATCGGGAGGCAAGAACGGTTTGATTTTCCTTAAACTATTGAGTTGATTATAGGCTCCTCTAATTGTTGCACTGATGGGGTCTTTCATGCTCAGGTGTTTGTCCAGCATTATGCCGAAAGATCTGGTGGAATCCACAACATGTAGAGTGCAAATGAGGGCCGTTGGCTGATTGAGCCAGTCTTGAATGGGGGTAGGATGATTGTGGGGGGCAATCAGTAGGAATTCTGTCTTGAGGGTATTTAGCATAAGGTGATTGAGTTAGCCAATGTTGAGTTTTCACAAGGGCAGAGTTAAGGGTTTTGATATCATCAGGTGAAGAGATTTTTAGGTATATTTGAGTGTCCTCTGCTTACATGTGATAATATATGTTCGAGCAGTTCAGAATTTGCATAAGTGGTTCCATGTACAGGATGAAGAGCGTGGGTGATAGTGCAGATCCTTGAGGGACCCCAATTGAGACCGGGGTGTTAGAAAGGGAATGGTTGACTGATTCTCTGTGATCTATTGTGTAGGAATGAGGCAAACCAATTTAAAACGGTGCCTGATAAGCTCATCCTTTTTCGAGAAGATCAATCAGGTTATCATGTGTGACCGTTTTGAACGCTGAGGAAAGATCCAGGAGAATAAGTAGGCAGCTTTCATTTCGGTCAAGAAATCTCAGAGCGTCCTCAGTAATGTGTGTCAGGACAGATTCGGTACTGTGACCTGCTTGGAAATCTGATTGGATTTGATCAAGGAGTTGAAACTGATCGATTTGATTACACAGTTGTGTGTGAACGCAACTCAAGTAGTTTGGCTAGGGTCATGATATTGGAAATGGGTCTAAAGTTGTTAGGATCATTTAAGTCTGCATTTGGCTTTTTAGGTATGGAGGTGACGTGGCCAGTCTTGAGGCAATCAGAAATCCTGCCTTGAAGGAGAGATTCATGGACAATCTTGGACCAGAGTGAGAGTATGGAGGCTATAAGTTCTTTGAAAAGCTTGGCGCGCCGAGGATCCTTGAAATGATTTGAAGGTTTTTATGAGTTTATAGTTTTGAGTAACTCAGCATTGTCTGGTAGAATAAAAGAATTCCATAAGGCCTGATTTTTTTTTTTTTTTGGGGCGAGTGAACCATGGAGCCAGAGTGAGAAGAACTCAACAATGGGAATGGTGGGGCAATGGACTGGGTCAGGCCCAGTGTGTTTGGTGAGTTGTGCTTTAAATCTCGTTCGATCTTTCTTATCTTTTCGATGAAGTGTGCAGAAAAATCTTCACTGCTAGGGGTTAAGTCATTGAGTGTTGATTAGTTGATTGGTTGGCTTGTTGTTTGATAATTTCAAACAGTTTTTTCAGCCTGTTTTTGGCGTGATCGAGCTGAGACCTGAAGTGAGCAGTCTTGGCACTATAGATATGTTTGTTATAGGTGCTTCTGATCGTCCTCAGCTGCTTAAGGTTTGTTATAGAGGGAGAGTTTCTCCATGACCATTCCGCCAGCCTCAGTTTACGTCTTTCCTCATTAAGGGAGCTGCTGAAACAGGGTTTGGAGGGTTTTCTTGGTATTCTTTTGAGTTGCTTTGGAGCAACTGAGTCAAGTATAGCATTCATGGAGTGAATGTAATGTTCGGTAAGGACATCTAGATTTGTCAGGTTAGAGGACGGGCGAAGTAGGTTATTACTAATGTTGGTTAGCTCAATTATATTGATGTTTCTTAAGTCACGTGACCATTGTTTGGCCTTGCGAGGCTGACCTTGTCTGGTCAACACCCTTTCCAGGATGAGAAATGAGATTAAGTAATCCGACCAGTCACAGGGAGTTATGGCATCCATTTAAAATAACTTTGCCTTTGACAATGATTAAGTCGAGGGTGGATCCCTTGATGTGGGTAGGTTCATTGCAGGACTGTGTGTGGTTTAGGTCAGAGAAGAAAGCTTTAAAGGTGCGCAGTAAGGGATCATTAGCGTCGTTCCAGTGAAGGTTGAGGTCCCCAAGGAAGATACGATTTTGTTGTGGGTCAGAGTTGGAGGCTATGGTCTCCATTACTTCTATGAAGAGAAGATTATCTCCTGGGGGCTGATAGATCGTGTGAAGAGTACACACTAACTTGTCATTGTTCCAGATTTCAATGTCCAGGTGTTCACAGGTGGACATTGGAACAGTCTGAATGTCTCAGGGTGAGAGTTGCGCGAGAGATACAAGCTATGCCTACCCCAACTTTGTGAGGTCTGCCCAATCTGATTGTCATATTCAGGGGGAACTAGAATGTCCAAACTTGGTGAGGAGGAGTCATTTAAGCCAAGTTTCTGTTAGGATCAGGAAGTCCAGATCTTGCGAGAGTATGAGGTCGGCTATATCCGCAGCATGCCTAACCGCTGACCTGAAATTCAAAAGCATCGACTTGATGTGGGATTTGGGAACCACAGCTTTTTGGGGAGATGTGGAGACCCGTAGTAAATTATCAAGTTTTAAAGTTCTGAGATTGACACTGGATTCTTTAAATGGGTTGGAGGGAATAGTCTGGATCTTGGATGGTGCGAGAGAAGGTTTATTACGGGCGGTATTGTAATGAAGTCGAAGGGAGTGAATGGTCAGTGATTCTATGTGACCTGGTGTGATGGTTAACAAGAGGCCTTGATTTCCAGGTAAAATGTGCTTTTTTTCCCCCAAGGATGAGTCTTTACTTTGGCATGCTTGATTATTCTTGGAGAACATGTAGAGGTTCCAGCGTTCCTCCATCATTGAATAGAAGTGTAGTAGGTTCAGAAGACCCTCTTTAACTAGTTGGAGGTCCTGCTTGATGTCTTTCAGTTAACCCTCAATGTGGGGGGTGGTATAAGGAGTGGTTAATTGGTCTGGGGATAGGAAAGGAGTGATGTCTCCTCGCAAAAGGAACAGTGGTAGGTAATGTAGGTTCCACATAGTTCGGGATGAAAGTAGAAGTGGAGGTTTTGGGAGGTTGGGGGCTAGTGGTTGGTGACATGGAGGGGATATGAAGAGGAGAGGGAAGTGGAGTTTCTACAGTTTTCGTCCGCGTGTCTTTTGTGCTGTAGGGCAGTTGAGTGCCAGGTGTTGGGCAGCACAGTGGGTGAGGGGGGTGCTCCTTGAGGTAGGGGTGATGTAGAGGAGGGGTGTTTAGTAGGTTTACAGTTATCTAGAGTTCTGTTATTGTTATAGGGGGTGAGCATAGTGTGATATGTGAGTAGCAGGAGAAGGCCAGTTCCCTCCGTAGGTGAAAGGGTGGTCCTCGATGGGCTTCTTGTGTTGAGGGGCAATAGAGACCCAATGGTTAGGGGGCACGGTGGATGGGTTGGGTTCCACCTTGGGCGGGGAGGAAGAAGGGTAGCGACTAGAACTAAGGATCCCTAAATTGCTAGCGATGGAAGTTTTACCTGGGTGAGGATTAGGAGCCAGTGACAAGTGGGTCTCTGATGCGGGCAGGTCCGTTACGTGGGAATTGGGGCAGACTTTCATTGTGTACCAAGGCCTAGGCCACTCTACACTGGTTTAATCATTGGTGCTAGGGGCCTGGTCATGATGAAGCCAAGTAGGTGAGGTGGAGGTGGAGGTAGAGGAGGTGGTAGGGGTGGTGGGTGAGGCGAGGGATATCTGTGTGGTTGCGAGACTCCGAATAGTCGGGGTGAGTGATATAGTGTTAGCTAAAGAATTTTTAATCATCAAAAAGATTTTGTCAAATTGATCCAGATTTCGGTCCGAGGCTTGTATGAGGATATTTCCATTGTTATAAATGGAAACTGCTAGATCAGCATTGAAGTCTGGTGAGGAAATTATGGTTGTTCTACAGCCGTGTGGTGTTTTCCTTAACGGTTTGGAGCGGAACATGTTAGTTATGCCTCTTCTCCATTGGGCTCTTCTGTTAGTGTAGAAGATTAGGTCGTTAACCACAACGCCTTTAGAGGTGCAAAAGCAGGCATCAGAGTGAAGTTTCTGCGTGACGTTTGAGTAAATTATGTTTGAAGTTCTTAGCTGCGTTTTTGGATAGGTTAGGAGGGTAAACCATCTTGAATGCATGATGACCCGCCAGTGACAGTCTGTCGTTGTTGGGGAGGGTGTTCCTTGGAGCCATGGAGGCAGGGGAATAAAGGTGAGCAGGGAGAATGTTTCTAAGTAGGGAAGAGGGCGTAATAAGAGGAACAGAAAATTTGTGTAAATATTTGACGGTCTTCAAGACAGATTTCCGTTCAGCGTCAAGATGAAAGACGTCCTGTGACTAATAGTGAGCACTACTTAATCAATGAATGTGCAGATAGTCATGGGCATCTTTAGGGAGACTGTATAAGATTGGAGAAACAGACTGGCCTATGATGGGCAATGCAGAAAACACCATTACAAAATGACCGCTCCTTTGGTAGGTCCCAAAGAGGAGTCCTACCTTTCTTTCAGTGCAGTATCATGTTGGAAAGCAGGAGAGTCCTACCTTTAGTTTGATTGCCCTGTGAGTCCTCTTTCCATGTTTTTTTTGTTTGTTTGTTTTTTTAGATGGGTGCCATCTTTGATAGGAAGTTTCCAAGGAGAGAGACCCCAAATGTAGATGGCTCAAGCTAGGCCAAGACAACCACACCTCAGAACGGCAAACTTGAGGCCAAATCAGCCGATCACCCGCATGAGCGACCATACAGTGTAATGACCGAGAGAGGAAGCAATCCAACCGCTGGGGGCACCGATCTCCCAAACGAGTGCTCCTCCATGCACAGGGGCACAGAGACCCACAGTGCTCCTATCACTCGTCGGCAAAAAGCAGACCGACAATGTCACCATAGCACGCCAGTTATAGCACAACATAATACCAGTCAGTTGTATTAGACATATATTTTTTAAACATTATTTTATGCTTGACATGTATGTAGGTCATTGCATAGTTTTCATATGTCATTTGATTAGATGCTTATAGGTCTCTGTTTATTTTATTATCTATCGCAATGTGTGTATATATACATATATATTAATTCGCTTTTACGTGCATACCCTGTCTATGTAGTTATAAATAAAATCCATATTTGTAAAGTACAAACATATCACCCCTTAAGGTTTCAAGCCGTTAGGGGCCTTCCGGAAGTTTAAGTTGGCTATTGGGCAGAGCAACATGATGCTGAGCTGCTGCTGGTGATCGAGCTGCGAGCCCTGCGCTCTGGAGTCAGCTGCTCTGGCAGCTGCGCTACACCTCTCCGAGATTAGTTATGTATGCATCTTATCTATCTATATATTTTATTACTTTACTCCTGCTGTAAAATGAATAAAAAAACAAAGCAAAAAAAACTCAACTCCCTCCAATTCACTTCTCTGTCTCATCCTAAACCTCTCTCAATAAATCCTCTACCTCCACTCTGACTCGCCCCAAGCCTACTCTCTCACCCTATACCTCTCAATATATCCTCTACCTCCACTCTCTGGCTCGCCCCAAGCCTGCTCTCACCTTCTACCTCTCTCAATATATCCTCTACCTCCACTCTGACTCACCCCAAGCCCACTCTCTCACCCTATACCTCTCTCAATATATCCTGTACCACCCCTTTATCTCACTCCAAACCTCATTCTACTACTATGATCTCCCTAAGATCATTTCTTGACCCTTTCCTCCTCTATCCCTCCTTGACTCAGCCAAAACCTCATTTTTCTACAATGATCCCCAAAATAACACTTATTGGACTCTTCCCTCCTTTGTCCCCCCTTCGGCTCACCCCAAACCTCATCTTACTACTATGATCTCCCTAATAACTTTTTCTAGACTCTTCCCTCTATCCCTCCTTCATCCTTTTCAACCCAACTAACAGACCCACATATCCACCGCTCAAATGAACAACGTGTATTTCCCTATACTAATTCACCACTAATCCTTTGGCTTCTGGAATAGCGTACTACTCACCGAAAAGCGCTTCACCTCGTCAAGGGTAGCAAGCACTATATAATTACAATATTGCAACATCTGATAAAGACATCCAGTAAATAGGGATACCAATTGTGAAGGGCATGCTTTTGTTGTTTCTTTTGAGACATTCTCGTCTGAGGTTTGCCACTGAGCCATTAGGTAGGACTCACGATTTTTGAAATGCTAATAAAGATTAAGTTCAATATAAAGGGAAATTAAAGGGAGAACGGTCACAATGGCAGGGTCACTTGCGCCAGTTGTCTGGGATTTGGGTCCTTATGTAATGAATATGACAAAACATTTACTGTCATCAAACACAGAGGGTACAGGGTGTCTATTTGCTAATCTAGAAGCGAAAAGGATCAGTTTTTCTTCTCTTGCATGAATTATCAGTATGCCCTCTGGACTGATACTGTGCATTACTCTGGCCCTCATTACAAGTTCAGGGTCAAATTACAGTCCATGTGCAAACCCGTGTTTGGACATGAATTATAATTATGCGTTGTGTGATAATTATAACACCCTTGTAGTTCTCCTCTGATTAATTCTGACTGCTCAAACCTGCCAAAATGCTTCGGGGCAAAATGCTGAAATTGGCCAGTGCATGCAGATTTTGGTGCGATGGGCACCAACATCCGTATGTTATTCGCCTGAAACTTATAGTCGGGAGATATTTATCGCACCCAATAAATTCCGGCTCTGCGCAGTCCGATATTTATCAAGTGTGATAAATATCACACCGTTTACAAACCACGCATAATGAAGGCCTTTATTGTCTTGTCAATTTCTTTTTAGTTTTTTTCTTTCATTTTAAGTTCGTAATAATATAGTTCTGATCTTGTTTGATACTAGTTATCCATTATTTAGCTACATTTTAGCATACTCCTCTGCTTTGGTCCAGACATAGAATTCCGTGAAAGATTTTTTTTTTTTGTTAACAGAAATACTGCAGATCGACCATTTCATAGCCCTGATGACGTTCTCGTGTTCCGTCTCCTACCTTCGCCATTTACCTCTACCTGCGGATACCCTAATCTGTCACAGGTTCATCTACGAATTGGGCCATCGTACCCGCCCAGTCTCTGAGGTCCTCATCTGTTTACATATGTTTTGTAACATTTTGTTGATAGTGCACTCCCAGATTCGTGCACGGGTAGAGCAGTCTTTTGCCTATTTATTTCAGCACGGCACCCCCCTCAAAAGCTTTACATTTCTGTTCTTCTGCCAGAGCCCATTCAAGTGTTTTCCCTGAACTCTTTGTGGACTATGGGCCCTTTATTAGATGCTCAATGCATTGTTATGTGGCCTTTCATATGTAAGGAGACCTGATTTTGCAAAGTTGTGCTGCTTGGTCCCCTGTCTGGGTATGGGTGTTGTGCCCAGCAGGCAATGGTGGGCTATTAGCTGGATGCGGACTCCTTTTATCTCACCACTTCTTCCCAGTATCCTGTTCATGACCTGCATTCCCATGTTGTATGTAGAAACGTGGTGCCTTGCTATTTACATTTGAGACATACTGAGGACCTAATGTGGTATATTTTGTGTAGTCTGTCAGGTGTCAAGTAGGTCCGATGGAGGTAGTGAAAGTGGATGTTTGAATCTGGCATTGCTGGCCACCTGGGCACATGCCTGCATCCAGTCAGCATCTGTTAAGGGATTCTGCAAGTCCCTATACTATTCCTGTCACGCCTTGAGTTGTATTGGTGGCCTGTCTTCTGTCAATGCATTATATAAATATGACACCAGTCCTCACCCTTCCAAATTGAGTGATTTTAGATCTGTCTGGGATCGCTGTGGCAATTTCGGGGGCAGATGTGGGGTTGAGCCAGGTCTCGGTAAGGAAGACTGTCTGATGCAAGGGGGACGATGAAGTCCCATAATTCAGTGGAATACTTGCATAGTGAGCGTGTGTTGAGAGGGGCACTTGCTAGTTGATATTTTTGTTCAGGTGGTGTCTGTGATGTGGTCGTGGCTGATCAGTGGGCTTGTGCGTGTGCTGTGGCAGGTGAAGCAGCAGTGGGTGCAGTTGTGAGCCCTACTGTGGAGTATGGGTCTGGCGGTGGCAGTGTTTGCTACGGCGTCCGGGGTTGTGGGTGTTTAACTTGTTGGTGATTTTTATTCAGGGGGTGGGAGGGCCAGGGATTGTGGCGCTGTGTGCGGTCGAAGCACAGACTGGCGCAGATGGGCTTGCCTTTGGCGGACCTTCAGCGCGCCCGCTGCGGCCTGGGGTGGGCGTGGCTTCTGTTGGTGGGAAGAACGGTGAGTGGGAAAACCTGGGCAGCGACGGTGTCACTGGATCAGTCTGGAACTGGTGGCCACAGGCAAGTGGCAGGCTAGGTGCACACGTCGCTAGCAATGGAGCGTGGTCCAAGAGGAATCTATTCAGGAATTTAGCGCTTTGTACCCTGGTGCTAAATTGCATGGTTACTCGTATGCGGTCCAGTCTGCTGTGTATTGTGTGTCGCTGAAAAACATGAATATTGTGTGTGTGTGTGAGGTGTAGTGCAAGCCAAATATCGATACACCTTAATCATGCCATCATCATCATTGTTCCATCATCTCCTATGGTGCTGCTGTCACACCCGGCTTTGTGTGTTGCCTAGGTGAACATCTCTACGTATTCCCATCCAATGTGCAATAGAAAGCACCCCTCAAACAAGTGGCCGGTCTATATATGGGAGCAGTACGTCCAACAAATTCCAACAAAACGTTTTATTGTCTGTGTTGAGTGCGTATCAATTTAGGAAACTGACCTCCCTGCTATCTAACAGCCCTTAAAGGAGCACAAATCGGCCCTCCACATCAGCAAGTACATGTTTGTGCTGAAAAAGTACACCGGGGGTCATCTGTATCGTAACCCCTCTTGAATAGGAGGAATATGTCGAAAAAAACATCTGTACCCTCCATTTCTTTTTCATTTTGTTTGCTTCCTCATCAGTTAAGTGCAGCATTGTGACAGAATGCCATGTCTCTGGAGGTAAGAATGGACCCTATACTGTTTAGTATAAAATTGAGGACTCTGACATTTCAGGTAGCTATGTGAAGTGCCTCCGTGCAAGCGCTACTCATTATCTTCAAGTAAGCTGTCTGTCGTCACACCACCGACCACCCGCTGCAAATATTGTGGTTACCTATTAAGGGATGTAGACTACCTTGGATATGGCTTCCATATGTCCCCCCTCAACTCAACAAGCATTACAATGCAATAAGTCTCGCATTTTTGAGTTAGAGCTATTGGTGTTGTAAATGTCTTTTCCCCTTGTATTATGGAGTGGATGTATGTGGTTTGAGTGGAATTGTGTGTGTGGGATTGGAATTGTTAGTTGCGTGGCTTTGTGTAATGTGGAGTGAATTTGTGTTAGTGTACATATGTGGCATAAAAAGCACCATAGACTCAGACCTTTTGATCTTGTTTTCATGGATCTTGGACCCTGTATATTACCGATTTCCAGAGAACAAAAAAAACAGATGAATGTTAGTAGCAGTGACTGTTGCATTAAATTTAAGTTATATACTTTTTTTTCTCCCTTTGAAAACAGTTTGCGGGATTCATTTGTTTTTGTGAACGGAAGAGATTGCTAATAAACCTAATGCAGATGTAATAAAAAGCCCGACATTACAAATGATACTGCTTAATAATATATTTACAGTGAGCTCCTGTGCACACACACACACACACACACACGCAGGCACTCTGTGAAAGGATGCGTCTGATATTCTTAAAAGCTGTTGTCTGCAGAAGGCAGCTGCACCGTTTACTACCACCACCCAGCCTGGGGACATACAACAGGCAATTACTGAAAGCGGGCAAAATGATTTCGGCATGGAGTAAAAAACACACCTTCTGACAAAAACATGCATCAGTTCAAGTGCTTAATTAGTAAAAACTAATAAATACATAACTGAATAAATAAAGTGCCTGGTGCCCAAATAGTGTATAGGAAGGCCACTTCCCTCTCAGTACTGGTACCACCCTCCTTTTTGAGACTATAAACCACACAACTGCGTATGTATGGTACTTCTCATTTAGATGCTACTCCCAGTAGGGATAGTCAATATTTTCTATTTCCATCTAAGGGTGCAAGATGTAATGTCTGCTGTAAAGCAGCGCTGTCTATACTCTCTCGCGAATTAAATCGCACCAAAGTGACTCAGATACAGTCACACTATCAGAGGCAGTGAAGAAATGTCTGCAAACTTGCCAGGTGATCACAAGAGTCTAAAACGGCTCATGATGCGAGTAAAATCAACCGTCCACTTCCGATATTAACTGTAACAGAATCCCTAAAAGCTGTTACATCGGGTATGTCTCAAAGTGCAAGACATCAACTGTGCCAATGCATAAAAAAATTATACTGCAGGAGATTTCCTTTTTTTTTTTATTTTATTTTTTTTTTTTTTTATTAAAGTGCTCTCTATAGTTCTTTTTCTATATACCATTTCAAGACAAGAGACCGAAGCCAAATCAGGCCAGCAGTTGTTTGAATCAGAGCGTGGAAGTCTCACCACTAACATGCTGCCGCCATAAGCGAAGTGCCCCAGACAGGCCCCACTGCTACTGGGAATGGGGCAGGCTGGGGCTGGACAGGAGGGCAGGCACTGCTCCTGTGGCACAGGACGAAGTCGTACGTAAGGAATGGCGTGGCTGCCAAATGAAGGTTTTCCCTGCTTGTTCAATCCTCCTTTTTGGTGCTTAGATGTGGAATACAAATTTATTGTTGCATTCCAGCGCAACACGTGCATTCACCCAGTGGTGGGGTCGGCTATTTATATGGGACGCAAACTTTGCAAATCGCGTTCATGGTAAATGTGACGCTTGGCTTTTTGCTGCAGATGCTATTCAATGAAGCTGGCCCGTTACACAGCGCACTCGATAAACTAGATTTTCCCATAGAACAGGGTGGTGGGCTATACTCATGCTATCGACCTAGGAAGGACAAGGCCTTGTTCGGTCCCACCTTAGACTTTTAGCAGCAAGTTTTACAAAGGGCTTCTCAGCAAATATAGCTCTGTAGACCAGCTGTTGAAGTTCATAAAAAAAAAAAAACATACGAGAACTGTGATCATGAGTCCAATGCGAAAGTAGTGGCAACATGCAGAAATGCATGACTAACTGCTGTTCTCTCAGCAAGATGTTATTTATATCCCATTACTCGAAAGTGAAAGCACTCAAACCACAAGACCAGAGTGAGTGAGGCAGGGGCATGGGGAGGGCTGGGATGTTGTTGGGTGCATGCTGGGAACCTGGGAACTGAGCGCCCTGAAGGCTCACCCAAAACAAAGTGCATGAACTGCTGTTCTGCTCTCTTGTGGCGGTGAGACTTGCTTATCAGAATAAGCTAGTGGGTTATTGTTAATCGCGTTTTTCTTTAACTAATTTGAAATGGTGGCTTCGATGACCGACCCTGATCGGTATCCGTGACGTCTGGTTTCCTTGACGAAAGAAAAAGCGGCGTGCGTAGCAGCAGACGCAGGCAAACAACAAGAATTGGCAGAGTAACATTGGACGTAAAAAAGAAAAGGGTGCGCCCAACACACAAGAAGAAAAGCCTAAAGTAAGGGGACATGTGACAGGGCAGTCTCCACCAAAATTAAAACCCACCCAAAGGCGGGATAATGAGCAGCCTTTAACAAATGAAAATAAAACAATTTTAACAGTCTATGGAAAGAACAAATGGCAAGCGGTAGGCGTGGCCTATGTACCCAGAGTAGCTACTCCATGCTTCTCATAGCAGCGCATGCACACTGCTAGGCTCGACCTAAAAACTGGTGTTTTGCCATATTTCCCACAAACCACGGGTTGCATAACCACTAAATGATCTTTGAGTGCTATCCAACTATAGATGCACTCCTAACATACATCCACTTAAGGTGGGTAAGGTCGAGTGGCCTCCGTTTCTAGCCAGCCAGGTTACTAGCCACAGTCTCAGAGGCCAGGACTCCCCTAGCGTCCTTTGTGAGCACTTCAGTGTCAGATTGTACCCAAGTGCTCCACAGTGGGTTGTGTGTGGAGGCAACCTTGCTCGTTCATATCTTAGATGATATGTTCCTTCCCCCTCAGTTCTAGTCTGATATACCTGGAAAAAACACTCCTATCCATTGTTGGGAGCAGTTTCAATGGAAGCATGTGCAGACCTAGAACTGTTCAGGATATCTTCTCCCTCCTTTGGCACATTGCAGCATCTGTCCAATCACAAAGTTCTCAGAGGGACTGGAATGTCCATGCTACAGAGTCTACTCATTTCACTGGTGTGGCCAAGTTTTCTTCTGCTGTATGACCTCTATTGGTAAGTTCATCCATTGTGCGCTCAAGAGAGTCCGTAATCGCCAGTGTACCATCTTGTTGCACCTCTATCTGCGATGTGGGTTTCTTCGTCACCATACCCCATTGCCTTCGCTCCCCCAACCCGATAGGTCTGTTGTTGCTCTTAGTGCCATGTTTCTAGTGTCGTTGTGGTCCTATATCGCCTTTCCTGCAGGTACTGTCGAATCATTCCTACACCTCATAAAGCAGTGTGTACAGCCCTCATTTATGACATGCAGCTTTGCTGGAAAAAGTAGTATGTAACAAATATTTAACTATCTAAGTTCCTGTTTCACTGCCAAATGAATTGCCATTCCATTTGAACTCTTTTGGTGTAGGAAGGGAAAATGTTAATGCTCTGTATCTCAAATCTGACTTCTCCATGATGCCCGGGTCATTTCAGGATACTGTCCCTGCCTCTATAATTAAGGATACATGCAATTATCGCTCTGGGCGTGCTACCAGGAGGGGGCCTGGGGACGAAGGCCCAGTAGGCTCTCTCAGTTACAAACAATGGCTATAGTTCATCAGGGCTAAGCAGGTTCCTAAACCAGTCCTCCAGAAACTGCTCCAGTGTGGTTCCCTCCTCAGTTTCCGGAAAGGCCACAAACCGGAGGTTACACCTTCGTGATTTCCCCTCTGCATCTTCCAGACTTGCCTGTAAGGGTAAGGGCCGTGGTTCGTAGGTCCTTCAGTTTTGTAGTGAGCTCAACCACATTTCGTTCTGTCTCCAGCAGTCGCTCCCTCACCTTATGGCGATCCACACGCAATATATTAATATCAATGAATATGGAATCCATTTATTCTTCTAGCATCTGTTTCAGTTGGGTAATAGCCATCAGTATCTGGGCATTGGACGTTTCATCCGCCGGTGGGAATAGGCCTCGTCTCCTCTGCGTGTTCCATGCAGGGCCTCCTCCCGACTCTGTATATCTGTACATTTTTGTTTATTGGCCTGTTTTAGAATATCTATCTTGGCTCATAGCTGCACAGAATAGTTAGTGCCACAGGAGGGGCCTATCCCGCTCCTCCAAATTTCGTGTCTCAGCAGGTGCTCTGCTATCCCTTGGGTACCCGCTCACAACAGCGGCCCAGCCATCTGTAGGTCAGACTGTCGTCTTCAGCGCTGTCTGCTACTTATTACCTCCAAAACAAGAGGAAGTAGGCAATGTCCCCCAAGGCATGAGCAAGGGCCTAGGCCTCAAGCCCCCCTCTCATCCACTACGGTCCACGCCTCAAAGGTTAGTAGCTGGAAGATCCCGTCTCAGCAACCTCATCAGTTGGAGGCTCAAGGTTACCGGGGCGCAGTCCCCACTGTTTGATCACATCAATGGGGAGGGAGGAGGGGTGGCACAGCTGGCACCTGTATGTCAACTTGTATGCACCTCGCAGGCCATGGCCCTCTATGCCTTCTCAGGCAGGCCTGCTGCAACTGTGTACGCTCTCTGCATCAGCAGTCAGCAACGCAGGAAGGACAGGGGCAGTTACCGTCTGAGGACTGTGCTGACCTCTTCTCCATTATCCAGCCGCTGTCATTGTGGCAACCATCGTCCAGGTTGCGCATGCTTCTAGGCTCCAACCGGCTTTCCGTTGCGTGACCCCGCGGTCAGTTTATTTCTAGGCAGCCATTCAGCCCCAGTGCGCCCGGCTCTGCCAGTACATCTCAGCTATGCCTCTGCATGCGTCTATGCGCTTCCCATCATGGTTTCGTGGGGCCTGGGGGAGTGGAGTCTGCGGCCCTCCTGCGTCTGCCGAGCTCAATGTGCAATTGTTGGGCTGCCACTGTATGGCTCTCAGCTTGGCATCCGTTTGCTTGATCATGGTAGAAAGTCAGTCCAAGCCCCCTCTACCACCTGGAGGGCTCTATGCGTGGGACCGCCTCAAGGGGCCCACAGTCTGACCTCTAACTCCTTGGGACAGTACAGGATTCCTTAGGATTAGGCAGGGTGCCCAGCAGAACAATCGCTAAAGGCTTCCATTCAGCCATCTTCCTGTGTCTGCCTTTTTACAAGATTATGCAAGTTTCAAGTTGTTTATTCAGTTTGATATTATTCGACATGACAAAACAATTGTTTTTAAATTCTTTTATGGTCTATACAAAATTTAAATAGATAAATAGATTTTATCTATTTATCATTATTTTATGTTACTGATATGAGTGAGTGCACACATATTGTTAACATATCAATCTGCTTTATTTTATGTTGGTCTCATTTATCCTTGCCTCAAAACCCTACCAACGCTATCCTATCGGAAACGTACATGCATTACTTCCAGAATGCTGCCATTCACTGTTAAATAATTTCGTTAAAATGAGTTTTACACCTTGAAAGATATTTATTTTTAATTCTTTTTTTTTTTTTAATTCTGCAGATGACTTCAAGTGTGGACAGAAACAAAACTTAAGAATTCTGTAATTTGCAGCAAAAAGATTACAAAGAGATGTTCCAGAGATTTTAGAAGAAAACAAGTTCTAAAAGTTGGATTTGGCCAGGAAGTAACGACAATACAGAGCAGAGTCGCCGACTGATTGTAAATGCAGTTTCTGGAGTCTCTCTAATTTCTAATGTCAATGAACCCTTAAGTTGGGGGCAGCAAGGACACATATGATCGGGGAGATGGAGGGCTTTGTGACTGTAAAGCAAGAGCCAGAACAGCAGCACAATTTGAATCAAAAAACAGTGTACATTATTTATAAGACTGTGCAGATTGCAGAAGTAGTGTACCCATGCTCTTCACAAGAGATAAACCTAGCTTGTAATTTGAACAGGACAGTACAGAAAAAGAGGTGCACAGGAGAGATACCTTATCAATGTTCTGAATGTGAGAAAACCTTTACTCAACAATCCTACCTGACTCGACATATGAAATCGCACTCTGAACAAAAGCCTTATCAGTGCTCTGATTGTGAGAAAAGATTTAGTCAAAAACACTATCTGACACGACATGAAAGAACACACTTGGGCCAAAAAATATATCAGTGCACTGAATGTCCAAAAAGTTTCAGCAAAAAAGCGAGTTTGATTCAGCATGAAGGTGCACATGCAGGAGAAAAACGGTATCTGTGTTCTGAATGCGGTAAAACCTACCGTCATAAAATCAGTCTTACGTTACATGAAAGATCACACTTGGGACATAAACCTTATCAGTGCACTGAATGCCAGAAAAGCTTCCACGATAAAAGTACTCTTGCTAAGCATGAAAAAATTCACACCGGAGAAAAGCCGTATCAGTGCAATGAATGTCAGAAATGTTTTACTAAGAGATGTAGTCTAACTCAGCATGAAAAGACACACACCGGAGAAAAACCCTATAAGTGCACAGAATGTGAGAAAAGCTTCAGTCAGAAAATCCATCTCGTGCATCATGAGAGAACCCACACAGGAGAAAAACCCTATCAGTGTGCAGAATGTCAAAAAAGCTTCAGTCAGAAAATCCATCTGACCCAGCATGAGAGAACTCACACAGGGGAAAAACCCTACTGGTGCAGTGAATGTCAGAAAGGATTCAACCACAAAATTAGTCTGACTCACCATGTGAGAACGCATGCTAGGCACTCCTCCACTCAGGAATGATGTTCATTCACATAATTCCATGTAAACTAAAAGAAAATACAACATGTGAACATTAACCTGAACTGAACCCCTACAAGTGCAGTGAATATTACGCAAGCTCTAATTGTGAAACCCGTCTCACTTATGAGATAACATGTACTTGGCAAAAAAAGCTAGCAGTGTGCTGCAAAACCAAGCGACTAGTCACAACAGTGTTTGAATGTATGAATTACTCAGTCTGCCTCGGCGTATGAGGGAGAAAATATCCTGTTTCCATGAGAAAAAACATCTTTGAAAAGCTAAAGTGAGAATGGTAATCTGACTTAATAGGTGAGCACAATTCTAGCTTGGTTGCAAACCTTTACAAGGTGGAACTTGTAAGGGCTTTTTTTTTTTTTAAACAAAATCCCAAGACATGGTGGATAGAACTGAAAGCCCTGTTTATCGTCTGAAAACAACAACCAGAGACCACCCCCATGCACTCTCATACCCTACACACACCACCCCCACACACACCACACGCAGTTTCATAAGCATTCCCATGCCAAATTTTCAACAGATTATTGACATAAAATAAGTTGCAGTAGTAAGAGAGATGCTCCCACATGTGACTTTGCTCATGGAAAAGAACAAGGAGATTACATATATGGAAAAGAAAATTGTGATGAGCAAAAAAGTGAAAACAGTTAACTGAAATGCTCTTCTCTAAATTCCTACAACAAGCTAATGAATGAAAGCCAACAGGGTGATTTAAATGTGCTGCTACTCAAAAAGCCAAAGAGACTCTAGCCATGGCACGTTGTCCTACTAGTAAAACAAATTAAAACTAGTGAAATGATTTAAGCTGATCTTTATTGAAACGTCCTGACTCTGGTGAACAGTATATTAATGTGGCAAGTTGTGCATGGACTCTAGTGTGGAAATATAGAATATGTACCAGAGAACAATGCATGGAGTTTGTGAAGAATGCCAAAGGTCGGAATATGCCTTGAAGGACAAAAAATTAAAATTTACAAACAATTGTAATCAATTGTGACCAAGTGTAATCGATTGCGACCAATTGTTGCCCAGTATAGCCTATTAAAAATATTAAAACCCACTTCAAGATATTGCCTGTGAAAGTGAAAACCCAATCAATTCTACGACTTTACTTATTTTTGCACAACAGATGCTACCCATAGTATTTGTCAATAGTGTAAAGATCAGTAATGTAGAATATTTCACTAACATATCCTTCCTCATGGAACCGTTTGTTATGACTCCTGCTGTGTGTAAAGTTAAAGCCTATTTAGAGATCTACAGTCTATCTATAAAGATGAAATCACGCAAATATCTGAAATATGGTATTATTGGCCCTGTGAACAAATTAAGAAGTGCAGGTGTTAGAAAAAGCAACTGCGAAACTGATCCTAATGTTTCACAGTGCAGAATAAAAATGGTCCGTCATTTTTCGAGAAAGATGCAACTTTGCCGGGGGGTGGGTGGGGAAGATATCGTCCAGCACCAACAACCTAAACTGACATCTGTTACCAAAACTCACCACTGACATCAAACACCAACATCCAGGACTCGCATCAGTTACCATCATCCAACACCCAGAACTGACATCAGTCAACAACATCCAGCACTGATATTAATCACCAACATCCAGGACTTACATTAGTCACCAACATCCATTACTGACCTCAATTATCAGCATTCATCAACTTACCCATGAGTGAGACTGAGGCCCAGCTGCCTGACAGTTGTTGAAGCTTAACTCTCTGGAAACTAAGGGCCATATGTACAAACCATTTTTGCGGCCTGGCCGTTTCTGGCCTCAAAACATACTTTTACATATGTACAAAACACAAATTGTGATTCGGTAGCATGTTTCCGAATTTCAATTTGTGTAGTGCGATTCAGTATTTGGAAGGGGCGTGTTTAGGACGTCCCTTCCAAATCCTGAATCTGAATGGGATGTATGAATGTTTTGCGACCAATTTACGGTTGCAAAATATTCATTTTTTACGGACTCCTTGAAAGAGGTGTTAACCCATTCGCTATGGGACCCCTTCCCTTTGAGAATAACAAAAATAATATATTTTAACAGCAGGGAGTGGTCCTATGGGGACCACTGCCTACTCTAAAAAAAAAAAAATATATATATATATTTTAAACTTCCAAGTTTCATTTTTTCTTTTCAAATGCATCCTGTTTTCCTTTAAGGAAAATGGGCTGCATTTAAAAAAAAAAAAAAAAAAAGGCTGCTTTATTAACCGCTTCCATGCGCGGCCGATTTTCGCCCTGTGCGAGGCGTTTCATTAAGCGGACGGGTTCATGACGAGCTCAGCTCGTCATGCGCACACGAGCACTGCGCAGCATGACGAGCTGAGCTCGTCATGAGCATGGAAGGGGTTAATAAGCAGTTACAGACATGGTGATCTGTGATGGCTGCTATTCCCAATGGGTCGCAAACTGCGACTTACCTCATTAATATTCATGAGGTAGGAAGATTTGCAACAACCTAGGAATCGCTGAATGAAACTGAAAGAGTTTCATACATTTGGGATAGCGATTTCCTAATTGTGATTCATAGAGAATCGCAATTAGGAAATCGCTATCCCTAAAATCTGTACATATGGCCCTAAGCTGCTTCTTATATCACCTGCCAAAAACACCAGAAATACACCCATTCATTTTGTTCTTGAGTGATGAAGTCAACACATCCATAAATGTTAGCTTTTATTGGTTCAGGCAAAGTGATCTACTGAATCAACTCGGGCAACTTATTGGTGGTCTGCGTTTATCTGACCCCACCCCCATCTCAAAGCAGTGTTAGTGCTGCAGCCTGCTGAGTATAAGGGGTTAATTACCGGGGCCTGTTCACCCTCAGTTACAGAACTCTGTAATGTGCGGGAATAAAAGTAAAATGCGTCTCTGAGGCAAAGAGTCTTGTCATTCATGTTCATTTAAAAATAAAATGAAGAACTCAGGAAGCACGTGAGAGCTGAGACATCCACCGGAAGCCTGTAAAACTATACATTTGGTAACCAGACAGTATTCCGAACAGCTTGGCTTCTGTGGTGTGGCTTTGAGTGAAAGTCCTATAAATCTGACTCCTCCCACATACTCTGAAAAATGTTACTGGTTTTGTATATCACAGACCCTGAACGTGGGGAATGTTTCCACCGTAAAAAAAAATCCCATTCACCACCTTTTACCCTGGTTTTTCTGCATAATGCCAGAATCTAAGCAATATACATTATCCAGTCTGACGAGGTGAAGGTCGTTCAACTAGGTTTTCTGCCCCCCATTCTGTGTTTATGTAATCTGCTCTTCCCTGCTGTTCCTCCTTCGTTTTGTAAGCGTTTCTGTTGTAAAGCACAATGTTTTCATTTCAGTCCTTTGAAACAAATAAAGGCAAGAAATCATACTTTGTCATGTCGTGTATAAAACAAAATCTCCCCTTGAAGGCATCAACACGGAGAGAAACCATTTCCATTGCCCTATATGGATGGGAGAATTATTTCTATTGTTACACCCATTCTGACTGCACACAAGAAGATCCCTCATTTGTGGCACCTCATTAAGATATTGTATGATCACATGTATTGGTGGCCTGCTTCCTTCAATGCAGGAGATGTTCTGGTACTGCTCCCTTTAGAAATACATTTACTGGACATCTTTCCGCTGTTTCTTTTGAGGAGAGCTCTTTATGTTTGTCTCCTGCCGCGATCTGACGCCAACCTAAAAGGAAAACTGTATACTTTTGTCTTCAGTGCATTTGCAAGTCTGCGGGCATGCCATGATGTGGCCGGTGCACTAATTTGCCCTAGGATCAGTTAAGTCCCCATTGTTTGTCCCTTTCAGCTAGCTTGTAGATGCATAGCCCAGTCATCTTTTTGCTCTACATACCAGGCCCCTTCTAAAAACAAATGCTGACATTTTGATGCCATTAAACAAAAGAGTTGCATCTCTGAAAAGTTTGGACGTGTTTTAACACCTTACAGATTGATTTAGAGTTACTCACCAGTGTTACTCTAGTTCTCCTTTTACAAGCTCCTGCTTGTCCCACTGGCATTTTTTGACTAGTTTGGACCCAGAAGAGGGAAGGGTCCCTGCTAGAGTCAAAAGGAGGTTGTTGCATCGAGAGGAACATTGAAGACTATCTCTCCATGTGCCTTGAATCTTTGCCTTCAGGGCTTGATTCTGATTCACAGGATTATTTGACCAGATTCTGTTACATACACTGTCGGTTGGATGAACTTGCTTCAAGAAGCTGCGAGATAAGATGTTGCAAGGGTTTTGTAACCAGAGGAGTACAGATGATCACAGAAAACCCCCGAAAGGTCTCTAGGTTTGGCAAGCCCTAGAACTCTACTGAAGAAGAGGATTATGTTAAAATGGCTTACCCATTTTAGACCAGTGACAACATGCATGTCGAGCCATGATCCACCTCCTACTGTGCCAGCTTTGAGCCAAACCAACAGTTTTGCTTCTTTGCCAATGATCTGCCAGGCACCAGCAACAGTTTTGAATGATGGACTCTCCATCTGTGATGCAGAGGGCCATACTGAATGGTGCTCGTTCCCACCCACGTCTTAAACCTCAAGCAAATGGGCGTTCCATAAGATGTCTGTAGGTGTTAACCCCAGGTCAGGGGTTGTTTTTATAGACCGACATTTTTACATTTGGAATCTCAGAAATGAGCTCCAGGAGTGTTATTTTTTATTCATTCATTTTTTCTCTTGCTAAATTTTAATTTGGCCTGGAATATTACATTCTTTATTTCATAACTGTATTGTTTGTGTTGGAGGTAACACCTCCCACTACAAACACCCACCACTCCCGGATGAAAGAAGAATCATAAGGTTTTTATTGTCCTAAATCTCACCGTGTGGCCAGTTCTGTTCATTCTGATCTGACACTAGATAGTCGCCAGATCAATACTATTGAGGACATTCCTCTAGTTGAGCTGCTTGCAACCCTAGAATCATCAGGAACGCACACCACAGAATATTTCCCACAAGTCGCTAGTTTTGTCCTCACAGCCCCAATAACTCCACTCAAAAGGAATACTATTCTCGGAAACCACCTCTTGAGTACTTGCAAATTATAAGTGTGATCATTGTTAGTCAGATGGTAAATGGATATTACTTGGCAGGTCGTCTAACTCTAGTTCAAATCATTGTAAAGCTCCACGTTTCACCGCTAACCATGTTTGGAGAAGCACATGTCCTGTGAAGCTCACTGTAACTCTGCAAGAGCTTCTCTCGTACAAGCCTAAAGTCAACCGACAGATCCTAGGACTACCAGAGACGGGCCAGGTACCACAGCTTTCATCCTAATTTGAATGATATTGTCTCTCCAGCACCTTATGCAGGCCCATGTGATATCGGCGCCATTAAACAAATATTGTATAACTTAGTCATATGGATCAATTGAAGATAATTAGCCCTGTTCATTCATTGATTATTACAAAATGTGTATTGTTACAACTGCTACACCTATTGTTATATACACTGATGTATGCTTCACATGCAATTTATAATTACAGTAAATGGGAACTTTGTGCAACAACACATGTAGGCAATGAGCAGAAAATGTATTTCATAATTATTCTAGTCATGATTTGAGCATGACCCTAATTATTTTTGCCCTCTTTGGTTAAAAAACATAGAACTACATATTCAGCTGCGATTATTTACCATGATGTGACATCTGGTTACACTTTTTGCAAAGCCGCTATTCCTCTTGTAAATACCCGGGGAACAAGGGACAGACATACTTTTCCCCCCACTTACATGCATCCACAAAACTTCGTTTTTTTTTATTTATTTTTATAAAAATCATACAATTCAGGAAACATGTTTAGGTTTTGCCTCACTCTGGGACTTGCACATTTACTTGGCAGCAAGACAAATCTATTCTCACTTCTCTGATTAGCCCTTGCCGTTGGAACTTTCAGATACAGATGTCAAGGGGTGTGTGGATAGAGACACTTTCCTTACCTCAGGTTAAGCTTCCGAAGCCAGAACCCTTTGGCTCATAAAACGGAATGAGCTTACTAATCGTGTTAATGATATCCTTCCTGATCCCCAACTAACCTACCAAATACTACATCTATTCTTGTTACTGTCGCTATACATAAAATGTATAAACTTTCTCAGTTGTGGGCTAAGGCAGATTCCGTTGCATCTATTAAATATCAGATGCAACAACTCACTGACCGTTTATACATCAATATACTTATTGTGGTTCCTTTTAATCCGTGAAGTAAAAAGCGAACTTGTTACTCCTGCGCTGATGGCAAACACAATTCAAACGTCTCACCCATATTTTCAAGGCATAAGAGTGGCCCAGAATACCTCAACAATCACATCTGCTTTCACAAACCTTCCAGACACCTCTGCTCATCCAGACTCCTACTTGTACAAATCTCAGGCATAGTGAAAACCATATTCGCTGGTCGAAATGTCTCGTACATCGCTCCTAACGCTTGGAACAAACTGCTGCTACACATAAATACCTCCTCCTCAGTTCTTGAATTCTGCAAGAAGCTGAAGACCTGGCTCTTCGAGTAGTCCCACTAGGCTCACACCTGCTCAGCGTCAGGCTACCCTGCTGGGTGATAGTGCGCTCTACAAATCTGCATAACATGACAACATTGTGCTCCTCTTACTCACAAAATGAAGCAATTGAACGCATCAGGACAATCAACAAAAACATATTATGATAGTTTTGAACTGTTATTGTAAATGTCATAAATATTTGTTCTAGGAAAATATATTCACCATAGCTTTATTTGATTACTAAAAATATAATAAAATCATGACGGCAATAAAAACATACATAATATTAAATACATATAATGCATAAAAACATCCAAAGAGAAGTGTGGCCATTCGGTCATATTAGCATAAGACAAATAATAATTAAGGTTAAAACAACAGTTTTTTTCCCTATCACAAAGAGCAGATGCTGAAGACATTGTAGTGCAGCCTTGCATGTGACAAAGCCTGATCTTCTCAAAATTGTAAATGAAAATCTTTTTGCGTATGGAACATAAAATGCCATTAGCTCCCTAAGAAGCTTTTTACATGTTAGTATTAGTACAACTACTGATTATTGATTCAATACACCAACTGAACAATCCTGTACGACTTATTGGTCTATCATTACCTGTGATGACATTCAAGGACATATGATGTTCTCAAAACCTTAGGTTGGTCCCAGAACATTCATGATTCCTATCTACACCATTTGTCAGGTCCACCTTCTCAGCACCATTGCCTGCATGTATTTGTTTAAATTTATTTGTTATTTTAATGTATATTTTAATATTCTCAGTAGTATGTTATATTCTAGTAGCAATTCAATTCGCTTTATTTCGACAATTCATGTCATAAAAGCATTTTACATATTTATATTCAGCATTTGAAATATTACAAATATTTCAAAGCATGACACAAAATACATACATTCTATTCTTGCTTATATGAGAGCCAAAGCATTGCAGCATACAATAGGTTAGATTTAAAATCTGGGCACCATCCATTTTCCGATGTCCTCAAATAATGCTCTGTAGTGTGGATGTAAGACATCTATATAATACATTAGATTAGAATAGGGCTAAAATATATGTTTAGTTATAAAGAATTGTATTCAACACCCACATCAACAACAAATGGACATGTGTTATGCTGATACGAATTTAAATCACCTCAAATAACAATAAGGGGAGTCCCTTGCAGCCTGAAGCATCTGAGGAGGAACGGGGCAGACCACACGCCCCAAGCAGCAGCCGCGGCATTCTGATGCCGCATCGCCAGTTCAAATTGGTCGGCGGGCTCCCGCAGCGCGGGAGTTCCTTGCAGCCTGAGGTCTCTGAGGAGGAACGGGGCCCAGCACACGTCCCAAGCAGCACCGCGGCAGCCGCCCCATTCTGACGCCGCACCACCAGTTCAAATTGGTCGGCGGGTTACTGCAGCGCGGGTCGCACACAGACGCGCTCAGGCGAAGAGCGGGCCCATCTGCTCCTGACCGAGGCTGCGCCAGGCCTACCCTCTTTGCTGTTTGATCTGGGATATTGTTTTGCACTTTTGACAGAAGGCAGTCATCCCCGGTGCCAACTTGTTTGTATGGTGGTCCCAGGACGTACAGTGAGTAACTTTTCATTGACTAGTGTTGCACGCCTGTTTACTTTCCGTGGTTTTGAGGGTGCTGCCATAGACCCCCTTTTGCGCTGTGCCCAGAAACTTGTTTCAAAGTCAGTCATATTTATGTTTATGGAAAAGAGGAAAGCAGAACCTGCGACACCTTCAGGGCAGCCCTGCCTAACCATTGACTCGTTCTTGGCAAAAGCCGTGGGGGCTGTCTCCAAGGAGATAGATTGGGCTGAGAGGCGGCTCTCAGTTAATGCAGGAAGTATGGGCCCCCCTGGCTTTCACCTGACTTAATATCAACTTCTAATGACCAGGGACCAGCTGCTGCCCCCCCACTTTATCTACCTTGTCACATACTCCTGCTGTATCAGTGATGCCTCCCCCTGAGCCTTTATCTCACGGGCTCCTGCTTTCTTCTTCCCCTACCATAGAGGTGGCAAGTTCTCCAGCCCCCAAACAGAAACGGAAGGTCAAGAAAGCAGCTGAAGCCCCTATGGTCACACGACCGGCTCAGGAGAGCATACAGTTCAGGTTGAGTGCGGAGGAGATGCTGACCCACCTGGCTCCAGTTTTACAGAAAATCACGGCTATTTATACTGATTTATTATCTCCTCTCTGGACTAGACTGGACAAATTGGAGACCGCTTCTGTGGACTTGTCAAGCAAAATAGATACCCTTTTAACTTCCCAGGTCAAGCACCCTCCACATCC
Organism: Calotriton arnoldi; assembly: GCA_963921515.1. Lineage (NCBI taxonomy): Eukaryota > Metazoa > Chordata > Amphibia > Caudata > Salamandridae > Calotriton > Calotriton arnoldi. The sequence goes on along the minus strand of CAWUFW010015225.1, from coordinate 277,938 downwards.
ACAGCCCCAATCTACAGCTGAAGCTATGCCCTTAGTCAATCCCCGGAGTAGTGGCAGTGTCCTGCACGCAAACGACCTTTTAAAGTCAACGGTGGCATTGGCTCAGACTCCCCCTCTAGGCCTGAGGCCCCTCCATAATAACGTAGTTGTCTTGCCCCATGTTGATCAGTCCACTTTGGCCCCACCTATGGCAGTGGCCCACCGCGCAGGGGAGCAAATACATAAGGCCCTCCAGTTTCCAGCGATTGACCTCCCCAGCATGTGCCCCTTATGCTGTTGTATTATCCGGGGTTCCTGGATTATCTTCAGATAAGGGGGAATGTAGATTCTTCACGTTTGTGTAGAGAGAATCTGGATTTCATTAAAGACACAGAGGCTAGCACTATGCATATTACTTTTATTTCCAGCTCCTTGCAGCACTTCAAAGTACCAACACAAACATTCCAGAACTTAGACTGTCCCAATTACATATATAAACTCTGTCACAGCAGCCATCTTCCTCTTTACGCTGCTCCGGTCCCATAACTCACAAGCTTTAATTTATCCAACCGATGAACATAATCCTCGTGCCCTCCTTTATTGGTTAAATGAAACAAACAATAAACCATAATTTAAACTGTTCCACAAGGGGTCTTCGTATATATACCAGACATACCTCGTAAACTCCACTCCCCCCTCCAAACTCTTACCTGGGAGGGATAATGCTGGCCTCTGTGTCTTTAATGAAATCCAGATTCTCTCTACACGAACTTGGAGAATCTACATTTCATGAAAACACCGGAGGCTAGCATTATGCATGTTGAAAGCTGTGCTAAAACCACAAACGACACATGACGCATAGCTTTCAAATAAAATTTTGCAAACACATCAGCATTTGACCTATCAGCCGCATGTAAAATCAACTTCAAATGTCCCCCTGACATGAAAACCTTACTTGCCATTGCTCCTCTCACTGAATGAGCACCATATTCCTGCAAACTTACTCCTGCCTCAAGCATACAACGCTTCACCCATTCAAACTGGGGTGGCGTAGTGGGCAAAAGAACGATGGGTTTAACCCAGATCTTTTGACTGGGGGAGAATGTTTGCATTGTCAGCATTCTGTCCATCATTTGTTTGCTGTAACACTTTTCGCCCTAAGTGGGATGGGTATGCCCAGACGTGGGTCCCTTGCTCACTGTGCCACTGGATTCAAGCTAGCCTGGCTGAAGAAGGGTGACATACCCTGAAACCGGTCCCAGGATGCTTGTTTCCGGTCCAGGGAGGACCTGGCCTGGCCGTTCGGTCTGGACTGTTCCCATGGGGCACAGGGTCAAGACTGATTTGCATATGGCTGGGTCCAAACTGGGGTGGCGTAGTGGGCAAAAGAACGATGGATTTAACCCAGATCTTTTGACTGGGGGAGAATGTTTGCATTGTCAGCATTCCGTCCATCATTTCTTTGCTGTAACACTTTTCACCCTAAGTGGGATGGGTATGCCCAGACGTGGGTCCCTTGCTCACTGTGCCACTGGATTCAAGCTAGCCTGGCTGAAGAAGGGTGACATACCCTGAAACCGGTCCCAGGATGCTTGTTTCCGGTCCAGGGAGGACCTGGCCTGGCAGTTCGGTCTGGACTGTTCCCATGGGGCACAGGGTCAAGACTGATTTGCATATGGCTGGGTCCAATCTGGGGTGGCGTAGTGGGCAAAATAACGATGGATTTAACCCAGATCTTTTGACTGGGGGAGAATGTTTGCATTGTCAGCATTCCGTCCATCATTTGTTTGCTGTAACGCTTCACCCATCTAGCAATTGTCGCTGAAGTGACCGGCCTAAAAGACTTCACATACGAAATCAACAACTGATTATCACCATGCCTTCTGAAGTCGCATAATCTATTCTCATACTCTCTCAAACATCTTACCACACACAACTTTGGATGTTCCTCAAATTTCAGATAAAATATCGAGGAAGACATGCACTTTGTTCTCTTAGTAATTCTAAAAATTACCCTGTCTGGATTATAACATCTGTTACTAACATCTAAAGCTTTAACATCAGAAACTCTCCTGATCGAAATCAGTCACAATAAAGTTGCCAACTTCCCTGACAACTGCTTCAGACTCAAAAACCTATTCATTGGCCACCCCTCAAACAAATAAAGAGGCCTATTGACATCCCACAAGCAACTGTATCTTGGCCTTGGCTGTCTCCTCAACTTAACTCCTTTCATAACCCTACAAATTAGTGGTTCTCGACCTATGGAACAACCTCCTACCAAACTATGACCTGAAGCAATTGCAGACCTATAACAATTAATAGTTCTGTAACTCGAGCCTTTCTTAAACAATGAAGATAAAAAATTCGACAATTCTATGGCAGCTGCTTCCACAGGATCCAAACCCCTTTCCATCACCAACAAACCCATTTCTTCCATCCTCTAACATACCTCTTCCTAGTTCCTGGTGCCCAAGACTCCCTGAGTAACTCCTTAGCTTGCTCCGAAAGTCCTCTGAATTGCAGTCCTCTCCTGAAATCTTCCAAACAAGAAGGCTCAATGCTCCTTTCAAAACCAAAGGATGAAAAACTCCTTCTGCCCCTAGAAGAATGTCTTCTGACTCCGGTACCAGGAATGGCTCTGCTATTGCCATTTCCAACAGGCCTAGAAATCATGTCTGCCCAGCCCAAAAAGGCCTCACAAGAACCAGCTGACCGCTCTGTCTCTTCACCATCAACAACACCCTCTGTATCATCGCAAATGGGGGAAAAGCATACCCCGAACCTTCCTCCAATCCTGCTGAAACGCATCTACCTCCTCTGCTAACTTATCCGGCCTCCAACTGTAATAACGCTACAACTGGAATGTCCGCCTTGGCGCAAACAAATCCACCTCCAGCGGACCCCAAACTTGAAATATCCTCTTGAAGTATTGAACATTCAGCTTCCAATCGCTGAAATCTCTCAGATAACTCGAATTCCAGTCTGCCACAACATTCTCCTGACCTGGAAAATATTCAGCTTGCAACCTTATCTTCTGCTCTAGACAAAAACTCCAAATTCTCTTTGCTAACTGAGTCAGATTCCTCGACCTGCTTCCACCTAAGCGGTTTATGTAACGCACTGCCGAAACATTGTCCATTTTTAACAAAACATAAAAATTCCTTAACTTCTTCCCAAAACTCCGCCAAGCATAAAGACCTGCTCTCATCTCCAAACCATTTATGTGTTTCGACCTCTCTTCCAAGGACCATTTTCCACCTGTTTCCTGAACCTCCAAACATTCTCCCCATCCAAAGAGGCTCGTGTCTGTCTCCAATACAAAATCTGGACATATTCCAAATATTGCACGCCCATTCCAGGCCTCCAGGTTCTCCAACCACCAAATCAGCTCCTCTCGAGCTTCTTCTGAAAGTAAAATGCGATCTCCATACCAGAAACCTTTTCTCAGTGCTTCTGCCTTTAATCTCTGCAAAGCCCTGTAATGAAGTGTGTAGGAGAGTAGGATCTGCTTCACATGGGTACCCCCACTTTTTGCTGATGCTTCACTGTTTTTCGACTTTAGTCTGGCTGGGGCCCTGCTAATCAGAACCCCAGCCTAGCTGCTTCCTTTCTAAAATGGTTTCCATGTGCCCTAGGCACATCTCGGATTGGAATCTGGAATGCCCTTATAAGTCCCTAGTATATGGTATACTATGTACCCAGGGCATAGGTACCTCAGAGGCCTACCAGGGGCTGCAGCATGTATTGTGCCACCCCTGGAAGGCCATCCAAAATGACACCACAGGTCTGCTACTGCAGCCTGGGTAAGGTGGTGCATGCACCCCTTACAGTGGTATAGGCTACCTATATCACTACCATTGCACACACATATAAACCTATAAGTCACTCCTATGGCAGGCCTTACCAATCCTGAAGGCAGAGTGCTTGGTTCTTATGTGAGAGGGTGCCCCTGCATGAGCAGACCCCCTCTACAGCGTTCGGAGTCCCTCCTCTGATGCTGTTTGTGGTACAGCCTGACCATATACTCTTAAGTGCATTATATCCTCGCGGTACAATGCTAACTTTGGACTGGCTGCACCAAAACATGTCGTGTTTGGTGTCAAACATCTTGGAATACTACCCCCCCGCCAGTCCTGGCGGCCGGGGTAGCATTCCACCCTTCTAGAGGGAGAGACATGTACACAACGGGCTACCCGGTAACTTCTTTCCAGAGCCCTGGCATCACAAAATGGATGCCGCTGCCACAGACACGGGTCTGGCCTCCTGCTGCTGACAAACTCCGGCAGGGGAGGCCTGGACAATAGGTTTCCTGTCGCAGGGAGGTGTAACCACCTCCCCAGACAGGATAATGTGTATTGGGGCTGGGCGGGAGCACTCTCTGGTGCTTTGAAGTCCTGCACTGGGGGCACATTTGGTGTCCCTGTGCATATGCCAGTTCAAACCGGTTGCAGGGGCTACCTGCCCCTGCTCTGGCGCGAAACTGGACAAAGGGAATGGGTGTAACCACCCCCTCTTCCCTGACCCTCCCATAGGTGGGTCCCCAGAGTATGTCCAACCCCCTAACTTAAGTATAAGTATGGGACCCCAGTCCTTAGGACTTTAGATTACCCTGGACGAAACTCTGACACTGAATCCTGGACCTTTGACGCTCTACCTGAAGATTAGAGGACTGAAGAATCTCCCTTGGGGTCAAGGAGTGACTCCCCTGCTTGGCAGGCACCTAAGAAGCAATTGTCCGGTCTGCATCGCTGAAGCTCCGCCGGACGCCGAAGTCTTTGCATCACCAGAGGTGGATTTCCAGACTTCCCCAGGCTGCCCTGAGTCCCCAGCAAAGCTGAGGCCCATAGCTGTCGTGGGTAACGTGGAACCGTGACCCCTGGACACCGAGTACTTTTGCAAGTGCATCCTCTTCCTGGTCTCCCACGAAGTTGTGCTTTGGGCTCCGAGTAGCCCCCGCCTCCAGCACCGACTGCACCGAAGATCACTGGCCTCCACTCCACGAGTGTCCTGTGAGCCAGCTCCAAGTGCGTCCACTCGAGGCTCCTTTGCGGTCGCTAGTCCGTTGGTTAGTGGGCCCTCCCGAAGGCAACTCTTCTTCTGCTTGGGCTTTCCTGGTTGCCCCAGACGTGCCCGGACTTACCCTCGCTGGGTGAGTCCCCCAGGCCTTGCTGGTCTGCATCAACGTCCTTTCTTTGTTTCTACGAGACTTGCCGTTGCCAAGGCTTGTTGGGTCCAATCCGGTCGCCGACACCCCTGCAATCGACAGACGTCGTGGGACAGCTCGAATCCAGCTCCTGGTCATCGTCGACGCCTCCTGGACCTCGTGGCTGAAGAGTCAAGACGACCGTCAACCTACCTGAAGCACCCGACATCGGTGGGCATCTGCTCATCGCCTTCCTGGTCACTGGCTAGTGACCCAGACTCTGTCCCCTCTGCTTTCAGGTTCTTCAGATCTTCGATCCACCCTTGATCCACCCGAACACTTTCGACTTGGTCGCCAGCAGCACTTTGCAGCAGATCGCCATTGAAAACGACGACGAAACCCGACCCCGAAAGACACCTATGCACCCGGCTTCCCTGGGTGAGGTAACTCGAGTACTCCGGTGCTCCCGTGGGTATAGACTCTAGAACAACCTAGTTCTAAAGGGGTTTGCTCCAAGTCCTCCTCTAAGTGTCCTTTTTCTTTAAAACTCCAACCGCGACATTCCCCATAGAAGTCAACGGCGGCTCGCGGCTGTGTTCTCACACTGCACGCGTCCCCCGTGGGTCCCCTGTGTCACTACCTTGGGTGGTTCCTTGAGGGCCAAGCACTTCTACAGGCTCTAGGCCTTGTGTCTAGCTCAGTCGTGGTTCTTATACCACTTTATTGGTATATGGTTTGGTACGCCCTAGGGCTCAAACGTGTATTTGTGCTATTACTGTTGATAACTGACTTGTAACTTATGTACTTCGAACTCTAGCCTCATAAAGAGACTAGAGGGGTGTGTTTAAGACTAAATACATATTATCTACTGGCGGTCGCCAGTAGATAGCTATAGTTAGGACCTATTTTCCATAGGAAATCCGCGACATTCTATTTGAAATAACTCTCTTGCCGGTTGACGAATCTTCGCGAAATTTTCAAACTTTATGGCCCGCTCCGCTCCTACCCTGAAAGTTTCGGGGTGATTCGTCAAGCGGGGGCCGAGAAAAAAAGGGGGTCCCAAAACATGATTTTCCCATAGGAAACTTTAGACACGGCTACAGCCCGAACTGCTGAACAGAATTACACCAAATTTGGCAAAGAGGTAGTTCTTGGTTCAGAAAGAACCCTTTTTGTTAAATGGTGTAAATCCGTTCAGTAGTTCCAGAGATAATCAAAAGGAAAATCACATATATATCTATGGCCGCGTCGGATTCGCGCACCCTCCCGATCACGAGCTGCATGCTAATTGGCTTTCAAGTGGCTGTCAACACTCCAAATCAGGAAGTGTTGGCAGCCATTTTGTCCCTCGGTAGAACCGAGGGACAGAAACAAGTGCGCAAAGCGCACAAAGGGGGCAGGGTAGAAACACCCTGACCCCCTAGGTCTGCTCAGGGGGTCCCACAAGGACCCCCTGGGCAGAAAAAAGCATTTTTTTTTTTTTTTTAAATCGGCAGGATGCGCTCAGGGTGCGCGGATCCTGCCGATTAGAAAAAACCAGAAGAAACAAGTGCGAAAACGCACAAAGGGGCAGGGTAGAAACACCCTGACCCCTAGGTCTGCTCAGGGGTCCCTCAAGGACCCCTGGGCAGAAAAAGCATTTAAAAAAAAAAATCGGCGGGATGCGCTCAGGGTGCGCGGATCTCACCGAGAAAAAAAAACGGCGCGGTCTTTCGCGCTTCGTTGTTAATTGGCCCCCGGGTGGGCCAAGTCCCGGGGGCCTGCAGGGTTTCTTTTTAATATGTGGGGGCCTCTAAGGCCTCCAAGCCCCGAGGACCGTCACCCCGGGGCTTAAAAAAAATAATGGTGCGGGAGGGCTCTTTGCCCTCCCGCTGCCCCGGGACCGCCACCTCCCGGGGCTTCTTTTTAAATTTTTGACCTGTGTGGGGGCTTCAGCCCCACACGCCCGGGACCGCCACCTCCCCGGGGCACTAAAGATTTGAATATGGGGGTCCGTTACGGACCCCAAAGCCCCGGGGACCACCACCTCCCCGGGGCTGTGCACTGGATGGGAGGGGCCGCGCGGCCCCCTCCTGGAGCCCTTGATGGCCCTGGGGACCGCCACCCCCAGGGCCGGCTCCTGCAGTGTCCCGGGGTGCCTACCCCGGGACCCTGTAGTTTGCTATGACAGGACGGGAGCCTCGCGGCTCCCGTCCTGTCATAGCTAAACTTAGTTTGCATTTTGAAAGAGAGAGCAGGAAACCTGCTCTCTCTTTCAAAATGCAAACCCAATTGCTTTCCACATGGGGAGCAGCATGTTAGCTGCTCCCCATGTGGAAAGCAATGCCGGCTCCCATAGGACACGGGGAGCCGGCGGGACTGTGGGGGATTGGGGACCCCCACAGTCCCCAACCAGAGGCCAGGCCCCGGGGGATGGGTTCCCCGGGGCCATAAGTGGCCAGGGAGGGGGCCACGCAGCCCCCTCCCCAAATTATAAAAATAAAAAAAGGTAAGGCCGGCCCGGGGATGGGGTCCCCGGGGCCTTAAATGGCCTGAGGAGGGGGCCACGCAGCCCCCTCCAAATTAAAAAAAAAAATTGAGGGCATGCCCGGGGATGGGGTCCCCGGGGCCAATACAGGCCCAGGGAAGGGGGCCACGCGGCACCCTTCCCATTTTTTATTTTTATTTTAAAAAAATAAAAATGCTCAGGCCCCGGGGGATGGGGTCCCCGGGGCCAAAGTGGCCAAGGGAAGGGGGCCACGCAGCCCCCTCCCAATCAAAAAAAAAAAAGACCGGCATCGTGCCGGAGGCCCCACCCCCTCCCTGCAGCAGTCTGCAAACGCGCCCCCTGGCGCGTTTTGAGAAGGGAAGTAATTCCCCTTGAATAGTGGGGGTCCCTGGGGCAAACTAGCCCACCAGGAACCTCCAGTATGCGCCAGGGGCTGCGTTGCAGAGAGGTGTACAGAGGCCACGCCCCTTTTACACCTCTCTGCAACGCAGCTCTGTGGCGCTTTTGGAAGTACATGGTGGGCTAGTTGGACTCCAAGGACACTCAGGATTCAAGGGGACTTAATCCCCCAACTTAAAACGCGCCACGGGCGCGTTTGCACAGTGGTGAAGGGAGGGGCGGGGCTTCAGGTGACATGTGTGCAAACAGGCCCTTGGCGTGTTTTAAGATGGGGAATTAAATCCCCTTCAATCCTGAGGGTCCCTGGGGGCCAACTAGCCCAACAGGTACGTCCAGAAAGCGCCACAGAGCTACGTTGCAGAGAGGTGTAAAAGGGGTGTGGCCTCTGTACACGTCTCTGCAACGCAGCCCCTGGCGCATACTGGAGGTTCCTGGTGGGCTAGTTGGCCCCCAGGGACCCTCATGATTCAAGGGGACTTAATCCCCCAACTTAAAACGCGCCACGGGGCGCGTTTGCACAGATGTCACCTCAGGCCCCGCCCCTCCCTTCACCATTGTGCAAATATTCCTCTAAAATCAGCCGAACTACGAATTCCGATTTACTCACCTGTTATCAGGAGAGAACCCAGTGCTGCATCTTTTAGCCCAGCACTGATCCTGAAAAGTAATTTTAACCGTACTTACCAGTAACTTGAATTTCCTTCCATAGGATATCATTGCCTGCTTTTTGCTGAAAAAGTTTCTGTCGATTTTGAAACATACAAATATTCCTCTAAAATCAGCCGAACTACGAATTCCGATTTACTCACCTGTTATCAGGAGAGACCTCAGTGCTGCATCTTTCAGCCCAGTACTGATCCTGAAAAGTAATTTTAACCGTACTTACCAGTAACTTGAATTTCCTTCCATAGGATATCATTGACTGGTTTCACTTGGAAATTCTTCTAAGTGTCAATTTTTGAAACTTTATAATATTCCTCTAAAATCAGCCGAAATACGAATTCCGATTTACTCACCTATTATCAGGAGAGACCTCAGTGCTGCATCTTTCAGCCCAGTACTGGTCCTGAAAAGTAATTCTAACCGTACTTACCAGTAACTTGAATTTCCTTCCATAGGCTAACATTGACTGGTTTCACTTGGAAATTCTTCTAAGTGTGCAGTTTTGGAACTTTATAATATTCCTCTAAAATCAGCCGAAATACGGATTCCGATTTACTCACCTGTTATCAGGAGAGACCTCAGTGCTGCATCTTTCAGCCCAGTACTGATCCTGAAAAGTAATTTTAACCGTACTTACCAGCAACTTGAATTTCCTTCCATAGGCTAACATTGACTGGTTTCACTTGGAAATTCTTCTAAGTGTGGAGTTTTGGAACTTTATAATACTCCTCTAAAATCAACCGAACTACAAATTCCGATTTACTCCCCTGTTATCAGGAGAGAACCCAGTGCTGCATCTTTTAGCCCAGCACTGACCCTGAAAAGTAATTTTAACCGTACTTACCAGTAACTTATATTTCCTTCCATAGGAATCCATTGTCTGGTTTTCAGCAGAAAAGTTTCAAAGTGTCGATTTTCACAAATTACAAATATTCCTTAAAAATCGCCTGTATGACTTAAACGCATTCTTTCAACTGTTTACAGGAGATGCACCAGTGCTGGATCCAGGATCCAAAACTGAGTAAGAAAAAGTAACGATAACACTACTTACCTGCTAAGTGAATTTCCTCCCATAGGATAACATTGGTGATTCTATGTGAAAAAGTTTCTAAGTGTCAACTTTTAAAATACAATAATATTCCTTAAAAATCACTACTGTAACCAAAACGCTTTTACTCAACTGTTTACAGGAGATGTCCCAGGACTGAATCTAGGATCCAGTCCTGTGGTTAGAAAAGTAATCCATAAAGTAACTAATTGCATTTAACTAGAAATTCACATTCAGCTCAATGTTGCATTGTGTTTGAAATTGTGTTGCCCATTGCAACAACTGTAACTATTGTACTTAAAACTCTATTGCCTATTTGCAAACTATTTAAACTAAAGTAATTCATTCAGAGAAAGTATATTTTGTAATGTAATGAATAATGTAATTACAATGTAATTTAATAAATAAAATATCTAAAAATAAATAGTTTTAAAAAATGTAGTAAATCAGTATCAAAAAAATAAATATAACAATTAATACATTTAAAAATTGTCATTTACAAAACCTTTGAAATTCACTGAAAAAACCATAGGTTTTAGGGGCGTTATAGTTAGAAATTAGCATTTAAAAAACCTTTGAAATTCACTGAAAAACCATAGGTTTCAGGCACGTTATAGTTAGAAATTAGCATTTAAAAAACCTTTGAAATTCACAGAAAAAACCATAGGTTTTAGGGACAGTTATAGTTAGTTGGACATTTCACTCGTACAAAACCCGTGAAATTCCCCGTTATAGTTAGTTCAGCTAACTATAACTCGCGCCCCGCAATGCACTGCTGATGACGTCACATATTACATCACTCATGACATGGTCAGTGACATCACTGATGACATCACTGATGACATCTCAAATGACATCACTGATGACATCATCCACGTGATAATCTGATGCACCTCCTCACACCCTAATATAACCTTTGATACACCCACTCTAAATTACAGACTGCCATTCGCAAAACCATAGACACTCCAACACCAATAACTACATACCCACTCACTGATTCTTAGGTCTACACACACACATCCACTCACTCACCCGTACAGTCACTCATACTTATGGTTACTCAGTACAGGACTATCATATGCACTCTTACTCCTATATAGACACTCAAACACCGCCACTCATCCATAGAGGTATTCACACACCTAGTCAGTCATGCAAATAATTAAACACACTGCCATTTACTCACCTATACAGTTATACACACACCAGCTCACTTAATCATACAAATACTAGCACATTGTTACGCTCTTATACAATCACTGATACAAGCACACACTCATCCATACAGCCACTATCACAATCACTCACTCTCGCTAATAGCTATTTATATACTCCAACACACATATATACTGCCTTTCACATATGTAGTTACTCACACATGTACCACTGGGACATACATTCACTCACTAACACACTCTTACACACACTTACCCACCCATACAGTCTATCACAGATGCACTCTTGAAACCATCCACCCAGTGAATCACCCCCTCACACATCTATGCACAGAGTCGCACACACCCCTCCCACACAAACACTCAGGCACCCATACAGATACTCAGACAACCATTCAATAACTCATATACACACTCATGTAGCTATTCACAAACACATGCAGCCACTTACACAGCAACAGACAGACGGATACAGACATTCACCCAGTTTAGTCACTAACCCATGCATTCAGTAAGATACGTTAAATCACTCACTTATAGAGTCAGTCACGCACCTACTAAATCATCCATACAGACACTTATACACCCACTCATTCTTCAATACGTCTTTTCCTATATATATTAAAAATATTTAAACTTTACAGAAACAGTCACTGCATGATGTCAACAGTGATGTCATTTGAGATGTCATCAGTGATGTCATCAGTGATGTCACTGACCATGTCATGAGTGATGTAATATGTGACGTCATCAGCAGTGCATTGCGGGGCGCGAGTTATAGTTAGCTGAACTAACTATAACGGGGGAATTTCACGGGTTTTGTACGAGTGAAATGTCCAACTAACTATAACTGTCCCTAAAACCTATGGTTTTTTCAGTGACTATTTTATATATATACACCTGGTGTGGTCCTCTTTCATTTGGTCACTCAAGAGATTATAGACTGGTAAAACAAGCTGCTTTACATTCCTTCAAGACTTAGCCTGAAGGCTGCTCTCCATAGCTACCACTAGGATAGCTTTCAATAAAGGTTGTCTTTAACCTATCTCCAATAAGGGGTTGTTTGGACTGGTGCAAGGTGCCCACTATAATTAGTGGACAGCATATACCAGGCCAACTTCTCACAAAGTGGCCTGGGAAAAACCGCCTGAATAGAAGAGGAAAACAAGCCAATCACCCTTGCCAAACCCCTCCGTGACCAGCTCTTTCTTCAACATTCCTTTCACTTCTGACCTTATCTTTACCACTTTCTTCTCTGGTAAACTCAGTGTCTTCTCTACCGTGTTCACCACAAATGCCAAGAACTCTAAACATTGACTGGGCTTCAAAACCGACGTCTCCCTGTTGATCAAGAAACCCAATCCTTCCAAAAGATCCATACTCAAAAGCAGCTGCTTCTCCAACTCCTCTTGACTCTTGAGACATTATCAAAAAATCGTCCAAGTACATTATCATTCGTAGTCTCCTCTCCCTGAGAAACTTGGCCACTGGCCTCAACATCTTTGTAAAGCACCATGGTGCCGACGCCAGTTCAAACGGGAGGCATGAAAACTGTTACAGCTCTCCCAACCACCTGAACTGAAGAAATATGCGACTCTCTTCTGCTATAGGAATAGTGAAATAAGCGTCCTTCAGATCCAATTTCACTAACCAATCGTTCTCCTGCAGAATATTCCTCAAAAGATGGATACCCTCCATCTTGAAGTGTCTGTAAACAACATACTGATTCAACCCTCTCAAATTTATCACAAATCTCCAACCCTTGTCCTTCTTCACCAAAAATATAGTACTCCCAAATCCCTGATCTTTCTCCGTTACTTTCTCTATTGCTCCCTTCTGCAACATCACCATCACTTCTTTTCCTACCACCTCCTGCAGTTCTTGTTGAAAAACTAACTGACCTGGTTCCTTTAACTGCTTTGGCTCTTCTTTGAACTCCAAAACATAACTTTTTACTGTGCGAATAACCCATCTGTTCTTGGTTAAGTTCTCCCAATTCCTTACAAACCATTTCAACCTTCCCCCTAACTCGCTTGGGGGTAGAACCAAAAATAGTCTTCATACTCACCTTGTGATCCTTGAGCGAACTGAGCTTGCCCCTTGCCTGGTGCGTCCTGCCTGCTCTTCCTCTCTGGGGGTAAAACCCTGTCGCGGACCGAAATCCCCTGAACGCGGCACGTTCCTGGGACTGATATGGAGTCCTCGTTTATAACCAGCCAGGGAAACGGGTCCTCGCCCCGGCCCGGTCAAAAACACCCTTTCCAAAAACCCTTCGTAAGGATGACGGGGCCTTGTCCAGACTGGTGAAAGTTGAAACATACTTTCCAACCCCCTGCACCAGTCCTTCACTGAACAAGTACCCTTAAGGGTCCTCTGAAGGTTCCTTTTTCGCAAAGTCCCCTAACCTAGGACTTATCCTCATTAGAATTGCTTTGCGTCTTTCCGCCGACAAAGCTGCGTTCGCGTTCCCAAGGAAGCAAGTCTCCCTCTACGACCAACCTCTCAATAGCTCATTGTCTATCTGGACACTTTTCATTCTGGCCTCTTCCGCCATGTCCAAAATTCTGTCCAATGGCCCCAACACATATAGCAAACAATCTTGGCAATGCTTAAGTGCCCTCTCCAAACCCTTCCTGGTGTCATGCCCCATTTTAAATAGAAAACTGATCAAATCTGGATCCAGATCTGGCATCATGCAGGATTTACCATCCACCACAGGACGAGAGTACTCTGCTCTCATGTTATGTTATGTTAGAATGGATTTGTAGAGCGCGCAGCTACTCAGCGGAGTATCCCGGCGCTGAGACAGAAAGATACAGAGGCCAGAAGGGGAACATCGATCCCGGGGTGGACGACCATTATACTGCTTGTTGGAACAGCCAGGTTTTCAGTTGTTTCCTGAAAGCCAGTATATTTGTGGCCTGCCTGAGCGGAAGAGGCAGCTTGTTCCAGAATCTAGCCACTTGCACTTGGAACGAACGTCCGCCACGACGGGCTCTAAGACACTTAGGAATGACAATTAGGTGTTGGTGTGCTGACCTAAGGGATCTGCCAGGTACGTAATATGAAACTCTTCTGCGGATGTAATGCGCCCCCATGCCATGCAGAGCTTTGAAAGCCAGGACCAGTGCTTTGAAGAGTATTCTGCAACGGACAGGCAGCCAATGCAGATTATATATATATATATATATATATATATATATATATATATATATATATATATATATATATATATATATATATAATGAGAGAGAGAGAGTGAGTCAGAGAGAGCGCACATTTCATGGCTGAGTAAACAAACTGGTGTTTCCCACATGAGGAACAGTCCCTGTGGACAGAGCCCTCTCCAATCAGCAGGCATTGGCAGCTCACTTTCAAAATGAAAATATTTTAAATATATTTTTCTGCACTTTTCAATGACACCTTAAACCCAGAAATCCCTGACAGCAATACCGAGAACGTAAACTTACAGCTCCGGCCTCCTTTTCTAAAGACCTCCCTATCCATAGCTTCAAAAAGTCAGCCACGTGAGGCAACGGGCACCAGTCAGTGCTTCTGGGGTGCCTAATCATTTCAGGACAGAACATGTCCTCTCCTTGAGGATCCGTAATGATCCCGTTCTCCTTCCTTTCCTTCTCTACTTTGTCTTTATCCATATCCCAGCCATCATCAAAATAATCATCCAAAATAACCTCATCTTCCTCATCCTCAAATTCCTGCTCCAAGATGCCCTCTTGGGATTTCTCACCAACTTTTGTGCCGCTGTGGGCACCCTCTTTTGTGCCGCGTTGGACACCATCATTTGTGGCGCAAGGCTCACCCTTATTTCCTACCAGAAATCTGACTCCAACTTCAATATTCTTTGTCTTCCTAAGTCTCTAACCATAGCCTTTCACATCACTTCCCTCGTCTTCTTCCATAGACCAATACTCATCCTCTGAACACTCCACTGCTCTTTTCCTTCTTAAAACGCTCTGCAAAACTTCCTTCACGGAGCTCTTCACCTCTTCCTGCACTACTTTCCTCAGATTGGCATCCCCGAACCTGAGGACTGTGCTCCTTCATTTACTTCCATATTAACCCTATTTCTCAAAAACTTAAAATTACCTCAATTCTTTCTTTATATATCTTACCTTATTTTCTAAAATGAATCTTACTTTTTCCTTCTTTTATTTTTTATTTATATATATATATATTTTATTCAACCTCTATCCCTCCTACATATTAAAAAATAACTCCTACCTCAGATCTACCAAAAAACGACAGCCTCCGCTTTAACTGTCACCTCAAAAACACTACCGAGTCGAGCGCTCCGCCTCCCTTGCTGCCGGCTGACTGAATCAGCTGTATGGCAGTTGGGATGCGAACGCTCGTTTTTACCTTACACTGATAACGGAGCGCAAGCTTCAGGCCACCAGTTTTGCACAACTTCACTTTCTCAAAATGGCCCCTCTGCATCGTCACGCACATAAGCATGACGACGCCTCTCAGCCTACGGGCGCCCTCAAGGAACAAACAGTTCCCGAGGCGCCTGTCTGCTACAATGCCCTTGGAAAGTGCGCGGCTCGCGCTGCAAGTACGGGACCCTTCAACGTATGCTGCGACCCGAAGCTCAACACGCTCGCTCGCAGCTCAACGGTATTTCACTTTTACCTGCTTAAACTGTTTTTTACCTAAAAGAAACTTAGTTCGCACTCCAACACCAGCATAAGCCCGCAAAACTGCCTAACTACATAATACCCTTAAATTGGGTAATCCACAACTAATCTCACATAATGGTTAAAAATTATCGTGAAACATCATTCAAGCAAACATTTATTAACAGCTGTCGTTTTAAACATATTTCTTAATAACTACTACAACTTAATTACACTTAAAATACATCACTTGCAAAACAATACTTAACTGTCAAGGAGCAGCAGATAAAAGAGGAAGATGGCTGCTGTGACCGTTTATATATGTAATTGGGGCAGTCTTAAGTTCTGGAATTTTTGTTTTGGTGATGTAATACTTTGAAGTGCTGCAAGGAGCTGGCAATAAAAGTAATATGCATAATGCTAGCCTCCGGTCTTGTCATGAAATCCACTGACCAATTGATTAATAAAGCTTCACATTGGTTAGCCTTACACTCTGGTTATACTCCCAGGGATCACCAAGCCATTCTGATGGCACGAAGGGTGGCCTGGATAGGGCCCTCAAGGAAAAGGGGGGAGACGGCATTATCATTTAAGTGCGATATCCAGAGTTGGTACAAAAAATTAGTCATGGAGCTTCTAAATCATTTTTACCCAGGATCATGTATTAAGTTACTCCCGCTGGGTTTTTTCTATAGACCCCTGTTTAGCAACCGAGGGCTGGAACATCAAATGATGGGTAGGCCTGAAGAGGGTAGAGTAGGGCTGCTTCAGCCACTCACAAATTCTTATTCTCCCCTAGCAGATTTTAATGATTTGGATTGACTTTGAGGCAAAAGTGACACCCATCAGGTTACCCCACCAGTTAGGTCCTTTGGGTCCGCACATAGAGGTGGCCGGTGTTTTACCGGATAGGAGCCCGATTAAGCTTTTGCCAGACCCCCCCTCTTTGTGAGAACTTTCCAGGTAACCCCCATTCTGGGGGGACTCTCCATTCGCCCCCTTTTATCTTACCCCTCACCCTGTTAGGACCAATTCCAAGCTTGGAAAATAATTAAGTCTCATCTCTTGGAATGTGACTGGCTTGTCCTCCAAGTTCACGGATGAAAGCTGGTTATTGTATATCAGATCATTTGATAATATCTGTTTACAAGAGACCTGGGAGTTAAAGAATATTTTTTCCTAGGAGGATATAAGACAATGTTTTGCCCAGTGGTCGAATCGAATATGGGCAGAGCAAGAGGGGGTCTTGTTATATTGGTAGATCTCGAGCTTTGTAATGCCCTACAGATTATGAAGTGGGATTCCCATGTGTTTCAGGGCATACAATTGTGCAGGGGGAGAGCTTTTCCTATGGTAATAGTAAACTTTTGTAATGCTAATGGGGTATGGGCCGACCCTCTAATTTCAATTCTTTAAACCGAGCCTTAGACTCCTTAAAGGGGGAGGGTTTAGGGCACGAGAACCTTATGTTGGTGGGGGATTTTAACTGTCATTTGTCCCCATATTTTTATACACAAAGTGAAAAGGAGCATATGGTTATATTGAATCAACTTGTAAAGTACAGTAAATCTCATCAATCCATCAAAATCCAAATATATTGATCAGGGAGTCTTTGTTCATCTGTTTCAAATTCCACTTTATTGCAGTTTAGATAACATGCTTGCATCAGCCCAGCCAACGCGTTTCGTCCAACAGGACTTCCTCAGGGTTGGGAATATTCCTCAAAGGAACAGACTAATTTTCCTTTAATCCAAATTTCTACAGGGTACAAAGTATCCCCTTGATGTCCTCATTCCAAGAAGTAAGAGGTAAAATACCTTTTGTCGTAATCTTTCGCTGGGGATGTTAATTAATGGGGCTAGAGGGGTCTGCGGTGGCAGGCAGCGGCGGTGCTCTGGTTCCTTGTACTCCTGATCTTCAACTGCCCCACTGGCACCGTCCTTCTGTATCCGCTTCCCCGGTGATACGCTATCCCCGGTATCCTGCTGCCCCTGATGCTCTGCTCCTCCCCCTCGTGAGATTTCGTTGATAGCTCACCTAACACACAGCCCTGTCCAGTTTCAGAGGATTTGCACATGGAGCACACTACGGAAGGGGACGAGTTAAATCATTTTTTATATACTCACAATCTGGTTTTTACTTTAGATTTTTTGGCACTGGGACTATTCTCCAATTGCCACAGACTTATAAAGGATGGGGTTCTGCCACTATAATAGATTTCATCTTTGTGACAGCCCCCTTGGGTGGGTTATCTGCTGTTTTTAACATAGAACACAGCCCTTTTAGCAATTATAATCTCCTGACATTCTCTATGATAGGGGTGGGGAATAGCCTGACAGGTCCTCGAAAGCACCAGGCTCTTTTAACTCCCACGGACCAGGGAAGGCGTTTACGCTGGTCACAGATAGACGTCAAGGCCTTTAATTACAGCCTTTTTCCACTTGCCAGCAAGAGATAGGTATGTGTTTGGACACCTTAGCACCTAGTGAGGTAATTCTAAGCTCGTTTGCCTCCATTTCACAAGTTGTTTCCGGCCTTTTATCTACACAGGCGGCGGGACACACTGGCCTCCCCTGCTTGGTTTGATCGCAAGTGCTCACGAACCCTAAGATGGCTGAAGGATGCTTTGATACAGGGCCCCCGGGACAAGGCCAGGGTGTTAATTTGCCGACGTCTCTATAAAGAGGTCTAGAAAGAACGTAGGCTCCAACTACAGAAACATCATCAATAATAATGGGGTGTCCCAGTAACATGCAGAACCTGGGGAATTATAACCGTATAAAAGCAGCGGTTCTGCCACGAAAAGAGTAATTACTTTCTATGAGTGAAGTATGGCCACAAAGATTTTGGACTATCAATTGATGATACATAAAACCATACTACTGACAGACATTAAAAAAAGACAATGACCCTGTTTACTTGAAAAAATATAAGAATGGTCAATATATTTAAAGTCATATATCGTCTGTGCTAATATATCAAAAAATAATAAAGTACCAGACTAAGTACAGACTGTGAACAATGTGATATAAATGTGTAAGAATGTGCCTCATAAATAACACAGGTACTATCACAATAAACAATAAAAGACAGTCAACACAATTAACATACATACACATAAAATTGCTTTAGCGCCCAGGCGTAGTAGATGTCCTAAAAAAGACGTGTTTTTCATCCTGTCATGTACATGTCTATTTGGGCATGGAATGCTTTGTTCATAGCACGTCGATGTTTCGACCCCCAGAAAGGGTGTGTGGTTGGGCAACATCACATTGGGGTCTTCATCAGGACTACAAACACGGTAGTGCACAGACTGCATGGTAAGGAAAATGTATACTTAGTGTCAGTGTGTTTAAATAAGCTGAAGCCATTGTGTAAGGTGAGCATTGCAGAATCATCTCACCTGTTATGCAAACTTCTCCGCAAAGAAGGAATTTGCATGTTATCCTTTCTTATTGGTAAAAACCTACGTTGGGAGAAATAACAAGTGCTTACAAAGATACACAAGATGGAGCCTAGATAATGTGGCCCATATGGGAAATATAATTGGTGAAAAGTTGGTTTGATCCCAAGTGCTCACAGGCCCTAAGATGGCTGAAGGAAGCTTTGAAACAGTGGCCCCGGGACAAACCCAGGGTGTTAATTTGCCAATGTCTATAAAGAGGCCTTGAAAGAACGTAGGCTCCAACTACAGAAACAGGCATGGGAGGATTTAATTAAAGCAGGCGTGTTGAGGAATACAACACTATTTTGAAAAACCATTAATAGCCCCTGTTTTGCGGAACCAGCTGGACCGACCGTGTGCCATCATATTACCCCAGAACAGTGGGTCTCTCATTTTGAAGGTGTTTATAATGTAGGCCTTCCGGACGCGCCCTGTCTAGATATCCCTAGTTTTGCTGCTACACCAGTTAGTTTTTTGCTGGAGGAAGTTTACACGAGTATTGAGTTGTTGTCGCAGAATAAGGCACCGGGCCCGATGGAATACCACCAGATCTTTTTCGGGATAACATTGAGGTGTGGGCCCCAATTTTGACCCAAGTATTAAATGCGGCGGCCTTGAAAGGGACATTGCCCTCCTGGTCCACGACTATCATTATACCAATTTTTAAAAAGGGGGATAAGTATAATCTGCAATCTTATCGCCCAATTTTTCCTTATTGATGCTGTAGTTAAGGTGTTGGGTCGGGTCCTTTTATCCAGACTCTCTTCTTGGGCTAATGATAACCAGATTTTATCACATGTCCAATTTGGCTTTCGCCCAGTCAGGTCAAAAATGGACCAATGCCTTAACCTCTATCTTTTAATAACTAAATATACAATTATACAATAATACAACCGGGTGCCTTGTTTTTAGCCTTTGTGGACCTTCTGTCCGCATTCGATCGAGTCAATCGAAGTAAACTGTGTGATATTTTGATCTCCTTGGGTGTAGGCCCCTCTGTTGCGTCACTTCTTATGTCTCTTCACGCTCATACGACAGGAACTGTTAGATTTTCCCAAGAGGGGGCCCGCAGCAACCATTTTAACTGCACCTGGGGAGTGCATCAAGGCTGTATTTTAGTCCCTTTTTTATTCTCGATTTATATTAATGGCCATGAAGCCACCCTCTTGGCTATACAGTCACATACCCCCAGATTGGGCAGGAGATCTTTGCCAGTTTTACTTTACCCCGATGATGCGGTGCTCATGGCCCGCCCGGCCCGGGGCATGCAGGTTTTAATAGATGGGTTTGTTGTTTTTATGGACACGTTGGACTTGGCTCTAAATTTTACTAAGTCTTATGTCCTAGTTGAGGGTCCCCGGGGTGTCCGGTCGAAATTTTTTAAAGCCGGCAGTCATATCCTAGCAAAGGTCCCAGTTTTTCCCTACCTGGGAGTGTCATTTGATGATCAACCTCAGTGGAAATCGCTTCTAGAGGGGAAATTGAGAGATTTGAATACATCTACGTGTGCTATTTCCAGTTTTGCTAGCAGATTGGGATCATGGTCACCTGAGGTCATTTTGAAACTGTATCAGTCTAAAGGTATTTCCAAGGTTTTGTATGGCAGTGAAATGTGGAGGTAGGTCCCTACACACAGGCTACAGGTGGCGGAGAATACGTGGTGGAACAAGTAGCAATTAAACCCTTATTGTGCTGGATAAAGAAATGGACAAGCAAAAATAAGGGTTTAAATCGTCTGATCCTCTCAGACTGCCTCTCCCTGCAGCATGGTTATCAAATTCCTTGGCTTCGTTATGTAAAGGCATCTTTTTATGCTCTCGGGAGGCCAGACATTTTTCTTGCACACAATACTATATATCCCGGAGAGGATAACATAGTAAAAGACCTATATCGCAAATACTCTTCTGCTCATCACGAAGACATTGAACTTGGGCAACCCTCCATGAGGTCTTATGCCATGTTAAAGACCGTAATGGCCATGGAACCTTATCTTTTTTCTCTTACAAGTACTCGTGATAGATTTTTAATCACTCGTTTTAGATTCAATTATCTCCATTTTCTTTTAGCTTCTCTGGCAGGTTTTTCATCCGTCAAATCAAAGAGGACCCTGTGGCTGCGATACTAGATCTCCACAGGATACGTTACACTTTGTACTATTGTGCAAATTCATTTCCTTGCCAAGAAGGCAATTTCTCTGTCCTTTGTTAAAGAGCATGAAGTTTAGGCATGCCAGAGTGGCACTTCTATAGTTACAGCTTTTGCCAAATGCTTATACCCTTTGCGCAGTGACAAGTTTTTTGCGGGCCACTTACAGATCTAGGCTCTCTAGATCTGATTAATTAATGTCTGGCGTCTGGCCTGCATCCATGTGCTATCTTCTAGATTTAGGATGTGTATTGCCTATGAATTTACGAGGTTTCTTTGATCCCTTTTTAACCTTTTAATAATTGGCTGTGCAATAGTTTTATATAATGTTTTTAATTATGATGTATACTTTTCTCTTTTCAATGTATGTCTTTGTCTTTTATGGCCGCATTTGCTTCCGAATGAAGAAATATATATACCTCAAATAACACTTTTCAATGTATATCATGGACCCGCTCTGTAAGTAGCCCCCCAGGCAGATTAGAAGACATGAGGGGCAAATTGGCGGATTGGAGGTTAGGATTCTATATCTTATAACCCACATCCGCCCTAAGAGCTTGGCAAAGGAGCTTGAGACAAAAGCTGAGGGTCAGATCTTAAGATTCTAAGTGCAATGATTCAACTTCTAGTCTCCAACATCATGCAGAGGGGTTTGATCCACTTTGAGCGAGGGCACTTGTAGCCATAACAGGCAAACAGAACATGAGTGACCGTTTCAGTAGAAGCGTTACAACCAGGACACACAATGCCTGCACCTGAGTCCCATTCGTTGGTAAAAGATTTCAAATGCAAAGTGCTAACCCTGAATTGAAAATAGAGATTTCTGTCAAGAGGCACAGTGATAATGTCCCAGTAGGATTTCAGTAAGGCGAGACATATGAAATCTAGACACCTTACTGTCAATGATGAGCTCTCCACCGCTTGCTTCGTATTGACAGATTCTGATGACGGGATAGATTTGCAGGATGGGTTTCCCCAAAGTTTCCTCATACTTGTATCTAGTAGAAAGCTTTTAATTCGCTGTAGCCACTTGTTTTTGTGAAACGTGTCCGCATCTATAACATCCCTCTGAGCCAAAGCATAGTGAGCAAGTTCAGGTGTGGACCAAACCCTTCTCCAGTATACTAACGGGCAAAGTTTGACTTTATTAACTAATGCTTTCCTGCCCAGATCAAGCTTCAAAAGTGTCCGCGGGGTAATGGGTGGGAAGGTGAGTCGTACTTCTCCGAAACTTGTTCTCTGAATGGGTTAGAGAGGAAATGTTGGGGAACTCCCAGACCTCTGAACCATATAGAACCGACCCCAACACTTTGGCGTTATAGATTGGTTTAGAAAAAGAGCGACTGTGTTCCTTCACTAGAACTCCAATAATCTGTCTGTGCTTAAGAACCATGGCATCCGCTTGTGGCTTCCAGGACATGGTCGAACAGAAGGAGACACCAAGATAATTAAATACACCTGCCCTCTCAAGTGGCTTGTCCCCCAACATTACTCTTGGCTTGTAAGATCCATGTTGTTTGAAAGACAGATATTTCGTCTTGGTGGCATTGATCTCAAGACCTTGCACTCTGCCGAACTCCTTGAAACGGTGCATGTCACGTTGCAGACATCCTGGTGTTTCTAAGATCAGCAAAATGTCGTACGCAAACAACTATATGGGGGTTTTTGTTCTGGCCAAAGTAGGGGCATCGGTAGGAAAGCAAGAGCGAAAATGAACAGTGCAATTTAGGAACACCTTGGCGAATACCTTTGCCTATAGGTAGCTGATAGGTAAGTTCACCCTGCCCACCCCAACGAACCTGGGCAAAATTGCCTTGATGCAAATGAATTACCAGAGAAAGCAGATCTAACGGCATACCCAATTCAAGGAGGACCAACCATAACTTCTTATGAAGAACCAGATCAAATGCCGATTTGAGGTCGACGAAGGCGAGCAACATACATGCTGCATCTGATGATTTTTCACTACCCTCCAATATAGAAGTAAGAAACGTAAAATGTGATCGATAGTGCTGATCTTCTTGCGGTAACCCGCTTGCAGGCGTGAAAGGATATCTTGATCAATTATGCAATCCTGGATTTTAAACAAAACAAGTCGGGCAAAGATTTTTTGGGCTAAATCAATTAAACTAATAGGCCACTAGTTCCCGGGCAGGCACTGATCTCCTTTTTATTTAAATAGTAATTACTACAGCTCCCTTCGAGGAATCCGGAGCGGGGGCACCCCTCGAGATGGCGTTAGCCAGAATGAGTAGATACTTTGATCACTTTGCCCTAACTTGCAAAAATACTTCAGCAGGAAGGCTGTCTGATCCTGACGCACTGCTTCAGGTAACTGCATATAGAGCTTTAGCGACCTCTGCAGCATCAAATAGACCTCAGATTGGGGCTACAGGGAAAGATGCTAATGGGTCATTTAGCTCACTCCTGGCAGCATTAGAGGAAGCGCCCTCAGAATATAGATGGAAATAATGATCAACCGACCGGGGCAATAGAATTATGGGGAGAGGAGGGCTTGCCGGTCTCTCCCCCACTTAACTAGGGTCGAGAATGTAACATAGTCTTGGCAGAACAAGTAGCTTGGAGGTCTTGCCATCTCTCCTCATCCCTCTCTCTTTTCACCTGGGCCTGAGTTTTATAGAGTTTTCTTGTGAGGTGGACCTGCTGCACATCTTTAGCTTTTATTGATTTTCTTGAAGAACTGTTATGAGAATCAATAATTGTCCCTGAGTCCCCTGCGCTAGATAGCCTAGTGGGCACCTCCTCTAAGCCGTACGCTAGGTCCTCACTAATAGCAGACAAAATGTCAAGGTAGTCAACAACCTGGGCCCATTTAATGCGCCACATGTCATTTGATAAGTATACATCCTTGGTAGTGACCAGTGGAAGTGAGTTAGGCAACTTTTTTAATTAAAAAAGATTCCATAGTGAGACGGGGGGATTATCGTCCAATCTCTTGAGGATACACGCTTCCATAAGGAGAGACCAAAGTCTCAAGTCTAGAAACACATCATCCATGAGACTAGAATGAGACAAATTATTGTATGTTTTGGCCACTTTCCTGTCAGAGGAGGACTTATCATTGACTGCTCTGAGCCCCATGTTAAGACTTTGTACCGATTGGCCATGGAGCTCATCCCCCTAACATTCTAGGTAAGGAAGTTGTACCTAGTAGTATCGTGTCGCATTATGTGTGTTGTTCATATGTTCCCCCCTCACTCTCCTACACCTACCCCCTGAAGATAGGCATCACCGTGCCCTTCTAATAAACTTGGGTACAAGTACAACAAGAATACCTAACTTCCCCTCCCCTGACTGAGCTGGCAACAGTCAGCTGGCCAAACCTATGCATAGCTGTTAGCATAAAACCATTCAACACCCCCCCCCCCCTCTGCCCCAGTACTACTCCGTCTGCAGGGATTCTTGCAGGGGGTGGCTTCTCCTGCAGCTGCCTCAACATCGCAGTTGCCTGGATCCATCATAAATGTGACTACCCGCCATTGTCTCAGGCTGCATGGCAGGCCAGACTGTACAGAGTATCTATCATTTACGCCCTCCTCTCAGCCAGTGGTGCCCTCAAGTCAGGTTGTTGTGGGTCTGGTGAGTAAGAGTCCCCATTAAGTTATACATCCTCTGCTGTCTGTAGAGTAACCGCTGGCCCACATCACAAAGATCCCAGCATGCTCTCTCTGTTCATAGAACCAGGAGATGACTCTGAGCACTACTCACTTTCCATTCTGGTCCACTGGGCATGAAAGATGGATGGCACTTTGAGAGCCGCTGCTCTCGCCAGCGCTGTCTGAGATTTAGAGGGCCGAGTCGGTCTTCCCGGCCTTGCTTTTCTAAGTTTTTTGTGCTTTGGTTGCAGTGACCTGGATCATGTAGCAGTGTCTGTCCCTGCTTTGTGCAATTCTAGACAGGTCCAAACACTCTCCGGATTGTCACTGAACCACGTTTTCTCCTCCACTATGATTTTCAGGCGAGCAGAGAAGAGCAATGCAAAGCAGATTCCTGCATCCCGGAGGGCCTTTTTGGTTTCCATAAATTACATCCGCTTCTTTCTGCTGGGGGTAGATTGGGAATATGGCACCCTTGGCCCCAGCTGCTTCAATGTGACCACGTATGCGTGCCCTCCTCAGCACCAGGACCCTATCCCTATAATGCAGGGGATGTGCAACCACTGGTCTCTGCGGTGCCCCTGGTGGCGGCGGGTGCGCTGGCACCCTGTGGGCTCGTTCCAGCACAAAGAACTTCAAGAGACCATGCTGGACCACTATTGTTGTCAGCCAACTTTCCATGTATGCAACCAGATCTGCTCCTCTGTCTCATCAAGGAAGCCCACGATCGGGATGTTTTGCGCCTGCTGCACCTCTCTGCATCCTCCACTCTATGTTCCAGACTTGCCACTCGTCTGGAAAGGTGGCAGACCTGGTCTTCGAGCTCCTTTAACTGCGAATAGACCTTTCCCTAAGACGTTTGACTTGGTCAGTCATCTTAGATGGTCTTCCTGGAGAATGTTCAGGTCGATGGCTACCTTGTCTATTTTACCCTCCAACACCGGCCTGGAGTTGTGAACCATGTAGAATAACTGATCCAGTTTATCCTCAGGAGCCGGGGCCTTGTGTGCATCTTGCTGCTCTGCCAATTCGGACCCTCCTGCAGTGGTGTGGCTCCCCCTGGCCCCTGCTGCTGCAATCCAGATGCGTCCCTGACAGACCGAGGCCTCCCCATCCTGACCAGGACCTGGAAGTCAGTTAGGGTGCGTGAACAAAGCAAGGAGGGAGTTATTCCGAGGTCGGCAGTGCAATGTCCAACCTCCACAGGGGGAGCCACAAGGGATGGAGGCGTTACCACCCCACCAAGGACACCCCAGTCTTTACATCTGACCTCTGGGTAGGTCCCTCGATGTAAGTATAGTCCATCAAATGCCTTCTGGAGCAAAAAGTCCTCCCTGGGAGCCAGCAGAACTCTGGGGCAGTCACAAGGCAGCACCGTTCCCCGAACAACGGCCTCCGTCAGCTCCGGGCGTCCCCTTTTTTCAGGCCCAGCGCCGCTCGGCCTAGTCGCCACTGCGCTGCTGCCTGGGATCTGCTCCGCACTACAATGTGCCCCTCAATGCTGCCAAAGTTTCTCCGCCATAGGCTGCCACATGCATCGTTGCCAGCTCCTCCCGTTTGTTGAGATGGCTGGGGATCGGTGATCAATGCGGCGGCCCTCACGAACTAGCGGCCATCTTGGAGCACGGCCAGCCATTCCCCCCAATTTAAAAAATATACTTGAAATGAATAAATATGCATGTTACATTTAAAGAATAAACTGTTTTAAAAAACACTTATTTCAAATCGATATTTATTTTTAAAAAAATAGATATTTTAATTTGTTTTTGTTTGAGATTCTTACAAACGATATTTTTGACAATATTTTTGTTGTTTACATTCTAAGTCTAGGACCACAATACCTCTACTAATGATATTTTATTTGACTCATTATTTCTGTCACTTGATATTTATAATATCAATATCCTGTCCGTGATCTGCTCTACTGTGGGCTGGGGTTCCCCCATCTGGTCATTATCTGTGCTCTCCAAGGTCTGCCTCCGGTGACAGATATTTGTTCATGAATCGGATGTAATAGCTCAGTAGATAACAGGCATGCATCATTTCAGCCTCCCAGAGCCTCTCTGTGCCCTTGTGAACCTGTCATTAACAGCCCAGTACTGGTCCAGACAAATGTGACCTGACTGGCCTATTACGGCACAGTTGAGTCTGGTACAGAGTCCAGGACTGGCCTACTACGGCACAGTCGAGTCTGGTACAGTGTCCAGGACTGGCCTACTACGCCACAATCGAGTCTGGTACAGAGTCCAGGACTGGCCTGCTAAGGCACAGTCGAATCTGGTACAGAGTCCAGGACTGGCCTACTAAGGCACAGTCGAGCCTGGTACAGTGTCCAGGACTGGCCTACTACGGCACAGTCAAGTCTGGTACAGAGTCCAGGACTGTCCTACTACGGCACAGTTGAGTCTGGTACCGTGTACAGGACTGGCCTGCTACGGCACAGTCGAGTCTGGTACGGAGTCCAGGACTGGCCTACTAAGGCACAGTCGAGTCTGGTACAGAGTCCAGGACTGGCCTACTACGGCACAGTCGAGTCTGGTACCGTGTACAGGACTGGCCTGCTACGGCACAGTCGAGTCTGGTACAGAGTCCAGGACTGACCTACTACGGCACAGTCGAGTCTGGTACAGAGTCCAGGACTGGCCTACTACAGCACAGTCGAGTCTGGTACTGTGTCCAGGACTGGCCTGCTAAGGCACAGTCGCGCCTGGTACAGTGTCCAGGACTGGCCTACTACGGCACAGTTGAGTCTGGTACAGAGTCCAGGACTGGCCTACTAAGGCACAGTCGAGCCTGGTACAGTGTCCAGGACTGGCCTACTACGCCACAATCGAGTCTGGTACAGAGTCCAGGACTGGCCTGCTAAGGCACAGTCGAATCTGGTACAGAGTCCAGGACTGGCCTACTAAGGCACAGTCGAGCCTGGTACAGTGTCCAGGACTGGCCTACTACGGCACAGTCAAGTCTGGTACAGAGTCCAGGACTGTCCTACTACGGCACAGTTGAGTCTGGTACCGTGTACAGGACTGGCCTGCTACGGCACAGTCGAGTCTGGTACGGAGTCCAGGACTGGCCTACTAAGGCACAGTCGAGTCTGGTACAGAGTCCAGGACTGGCCTACTACGGCACAGTCGAGTCTGGTACCGTGTACAGGACTGGCCTGCTACGGCACAGTCGAGTCTGGTACAGAGTCCAGGACTGACCTACTACGGCACAGTCGAGTCTGGTACAGAGTCCAGGACTGGCCTACTACAGCACAGTCGAGTCTGGTACTGTGTCCAGGACTGGCCTGCTAAGGCACAGTCGCGCCTGGTACAGTGTCCAGGACTGGCCTACTACGGCACAGTTGAGTCTGGTACAGAGTACAGGACTGACCTACTACGGCACAGTCGAGTCTGGTACCGTGTACAGGACTGGCCTACTAAGGCACAGTCGAGTCTGGTACAGAGTCCAGGACTGGCCTACTACGGCACAGTCAAGTCTGGTACAGAGTCCAGGACTGGCCTACTAAGGCACAGTCGAGTCTGGTACCGTGTCCAGGACTGGCCTACTAAGGCACAGTCGAGTCTGGTACAGAGTCCGGGACTGGCCTGCTAAGGCACAGTCGAGTCTGGTACCGTGTCCAGGACTGGCCTACTAAGGCACAGTCGAGTCTGGTACAGAGTCCGGGACTGGTCTGCTAAGGCACAGTCGAGTCTGGTACAGAGTCCAGGACTGGCCTGCTAAGGCACAGTCGAGTCTGGTACAGTGTCCAGGACTGGCCTGCTAAGGCACAGTCGAGTCTGGTACCGTGTACAGGACTGGCCTGCTACGGCACAGTCTAGTACAGAGTCCAGGACTGGCCTACTACGGAACAGTCGAGTCTGGTACAGTGTACAGGACTGGCCTAATACGGCACAGTCGAGTCTGGTACCGTGTCCAGGACTGGCCTGCTAAGGCACAGTCGAGTCTGGTACCGTGTCCAGGACTGGCCTCCTACGGCACAGTCGAGTCTGGTACAGAGTCCAGGACTGGCCTGCTACGGCACAGTCTAGTCTGGTACAGTGTCCAGGACTGGCCTGCTAAGGCTCAGTCGAGTCTGGTACAGTGTCCAGGACTGGCCTGCTAAGGCACAGTCGAGTCTGGTACCGTGTCCAGGACTGGCCTGCTAAGGCACAGTCGAGTCTGGTACCGTGTCCAGGAGTGGCCTGCTAAAGCACAGTCGAGTCTGGTACAGAGTCCATGACTGGCCTACTATGGCACAGTCGAGTCTGGTACAGAGTCCAGGACTGGCCTGCTACGGCACAGTCGAGTCTGGTAAGGTGTCCAGGACTGGCCTGCTACGGCACAGTCGAGTCTGGTAAGGTGTCCAGGACTGGCCTGCTAAGGCACAGTCGAGTCTGGTACAATGTCCAGGACTGGCCTGCTAAGGCACAGTCGAGTCTGGTACAGTGTCCAGGACTGGCCTGCTAAGGCACTGGCCTTCTAAGGCACAGTCGAGTCTGGTACCGTGTCCAGGACTGGCCTGCTAAGGCACTGGCCTGCTAAGGCACTGGCCTGCTAAGGCACAGTCGAGTCTGGTACAGTGTCCAGGACTGGCCTGCTAAGGCACTGGCCTGCTAAGGCACAGTCGAGTCTGGTACCGTGTCCAGGACTGGCCTGCTACGGCACAGTCGAGTCTGGTACAGAGTCTAGGACTGGCCTGCTACGGCACAGTCGAGTCTGGTACCGTGTCCAGGACTGGCCTGCTAAGGCACAGTCGAGTCTGGTACAGTGTCCAGGACTGGCCTGCTAAGGCACAGTCGAGTCTGGTACCGTGTCCAGGCCTGGCCTACTACAGCACATTCGAGTCTGGTACCGTGTCCAGGACTGGCCTGCTAAGGCACAGTCGAGTCTGGTACCGTGTCCAGGACTGGCCTGCTACGGCACCGTCGAGTCTGGTACCGTGTCCAGGACTGGCCTGCTAAGGCACAGTCGAGTCTGGTACAGTGTCCAGGACTGGCCTGCTAAGGCACAGTCGAGTCTGGTACCGTGTCCAGGACTGGTCTACTACGGCACAGTCGAGTCTGGTACAGAGTCCAGGACTGGTCTGCTAAGGCACAGTCGAGTCTGGTACAGTGTCCAGGACTGGCCTGCTAAGGAACAGTCGAGTCTGGTACAGTGTCCAGGACTGGCCTGCTAAGGCACAGTCGAGTCTGGTACCGTGCCCAGGACTGGCCTGCTAAGGCACAGTCGAGTCTGGTACCGTGCCCAGGACTGGCCTGCTAAGGCACAGTCGAGTCTGGTACAGTGCCCAGGACTGGCCTGCTAAGGCACAGTCGAGTCTGGTACCGTGTCCAGGACTGGGGTGCTAAGGCACAGTCGAGTCTGGTACCGTGTCCAGGACTGGCCTGCTACGGCACAGTCGAGTCTGGTACCGTGTCCAGGACTGGCCTGCTACGGCACAGTCGAGTCTGGTACCGAGCCCAGGACTGGCCTGCTACGGCACAGTCGAGTCTGGTACAGAGTCCAGGACTGGCCTACTAAGGCACAGTCGAGTCTGGTACAGTGTCCAGGACTGGCCTGCTAAGGCACAGTCGAGTCTGGTACCGTGTCCAGGACTGGCCTACTACGGCACAGTCGAGTCTGGTACCGTGTCCAGGACTGACCTACTACGGCACAGTCGAGTCTGGTACAGTGTCCAGGACTGGCCTGCTGAGGCTGTCGAGTCTGGTACAGTGTCCAGGACTGGCCTGCTAAGGCACAGTCGAGTCTGGTACAGAGTCCAGGACTGGTCTGCTAAGGCACAGTCGAGTCTGGTACCGTGTCCAGAACTGGTCTGCTAAGGCACAGTCGAGTCTGGTACAGAGTCCGGGACTGGTCTGCTAAGGCACAGTCGAGTCTGGTACCGTGTCCAGGACTGGCCCACTAAGGCTCAGTCGAGTCTGGTACAGAGTCCAGGACTGGCCTGCTAAGGCACAGTCGAGTCTGGTACAGAGTCCAGGACTGGCCTATGCCCACCCAAGACAGACTGCCATTGCATCCATCTAGATCTGAGGGGAATGAGTGCCAAGCCCGGCTCCAGGATTCTGGGTCCGGGAGGGCAAGAAGAAGCAGGGCTGGGCCAAGGAGTTGCATGGGGGAGAATACAAAAATCAACAAAGGGTTGTGAGATGGTGGTTGTTTAGACAACAGATCATCTATCCAGTTCTGACATGTCTAATGAACAAGAGTTACATATCTTTCATAATGTTGGGTCTGATGGATAAGACTATTGTCTGTGCCCACTGTGTATTTATCGTATGCAGGGGCAATGGACACTGGGCAATGGTGAAGTCCATGCTCCAGGCTCAGTGCCCTTTGGAAGCAGCCACAGGCCACGGCCAGTGTGCACAGGCAGCAGAGTACCTTCGCTCAGTGCCTGCTAGGCACAGCCATGGCCAGAGATTACCACAGGAGGAGTGTTGTGGACACAGGGTTTGTCTGAAGTTCAGGAGAGCTGAATTTCTTTGGTACCGTATCCAACCATAAATGAAAGTCCTCGTTTTTAGGTTCTGGATCCCAATTAGAATAGTCTATCAGCAGTAGGTTTAAAAAAAAAAACATATTTCACACGAATTGTTTCACAATATGTATTATTTATTTTCTATAACGTACAAAATTACATTATGAATTTCTAGATATGAGAAGACCGGGCAGCAGTGTTATACTCTATGGTACGTAGTGCTGTTTCAAATACACCTTCTCCTGCTACGTAAAGTATGCATAACCGATAACATATTCTGAAATCATGGAGCCTTTCATCAACCTCTCTGCTTCATGTTTGATTAATGTCACAAGAACCCCCATTAGCAATCATGAACTTCAGTTGGGTGAATTATAAACTTGGCCCCTTAGGTTTGCGTCAGCCCTCTTCTACTTTCTGCGCTTCGACGTCCCGCTGCCTCCTCCAGGTGCAGGGAGCTTGATTCCCTTAGTGTCTCTAGGCTTTAAGCCCAGAGTGACCGCGGAGAACCGAAATTGCCACTGTCAGACGAGTCTCATTCTTCACTTACCAAGGTACAGGATTATCCGTCATGGGGCTCCCAGCATCAAGGAAGGGGACACATTTGGATTACTAGGACCAGTAAGATGCGTCTGGCCCCCTGCGCACCTGCGAAGGTATCTGACAGCGGCAACGCAGTTTGCAATTCAAGCTCTACTTTCCAATTTATATATATATTTCTAAACTTTCCCAGATTCACGCATTTCGAGTGAGCACATTTCAAAGAGCTTTTTAAAAATATATGGAAGGGTGCTAATAATCAAAGATGGAAGCAACACATATTCTGACTTGACAGCTCCCTGCGGTGCACTACATACCTCTGGGCCTGATTTAGATGTTGGCAGTGCTACCGCCAGTCCGCAGCGGTGCCAGTCCTCAGCGGTGCCAGTCCCAAGTACTCTGTTCAGCTGGCGGCGCTCTGCCTGCAGTATTTAGATGTTGCGGCTGAAGACAGAAGACCACGGTGGCAACGGGCTTCTCGGCTGGCTCACAGTACTCTGCTGCCGTCAGGCTCGTGGGATTGCACCAAGCCAGTTTCGATGTTCCCGTTGTGCTGTCGGTGGAGTCCTGACAGAGTGAGGTTCATGGAGGCGTGGAGATGGGTAGTGCAACTTATTTTTTTACCTAAATACACATATACGACATGTTTGTATGCAATGATATGTAGGCAATGTCAAATGTTACCTTGTGTCACATATTGCGTACCACACACACGCCACAAGCCTACTGCAATCATCAACACACGATACATAGGACATAGTACAAGTAGCTTACTTGAGATCTCGGGCGAAAATGGAGTCATTTGACTTCGGATCAGGAAAGGAGGGACCTAGACAATGGGGTACAAGACTGAAACGGGAGAGGAAGTAAGATAAGTTTTCATCTTTTTCCCCCCCCATTAAATTCCACCAACCAGAGCTTGGAGGTCTTCCCGCCACAGTTGCCTAGGCAGGACGGCACGTTGTAATCAGCTCGGTGGGACTCCTGGCTGGAGTCCCGCTGCCATGCAATTCTGGCTGTGCTGCCGTCGACGCGGTCCAAGATTCCTGGCAGAGGCGGGCGAGTGGTGGTCTTTCGGCTATGGTCCTGGCAACATCTAAATCGGGCGGGCAGGCTGCCAGGACTGTGGGTGGAAAGACCTCCAAAAAAGCGACGGCGGGACCCGATCTGCCGATCATGCAATTTATACAAAGGTTTGAGGAAGAGGTACAGCTACTGGGTGTGCAGACTACAACTCTTAAGAATATATCTCAAAGATACTAAACACACCAGTTAAGTCGTTTTTGAAAGAACACATATAAGTGCTAAAACATTCCTCCACTAATTCAGAAGGCTCACCTATAGCGCACTACATCACTCCTTGCATTTTTAGGAAGAATAAAAGTGCTATTTTTTTAAATTTTAATAATGCAACTTAACTAATGTGTTTCAGTCCCTTTTTGAGACCTATTTTTGTGGGGTTTTTCCATGTATATCTCATTTAACTTTAGCTTCCCAAACGTATGGTAATTTTTGTTTTATGTAGTGTTTGTTTAAGCATGTTTTACTGTTTTCTAGCAATGTTATGTCAAGTGTTCATATTAGTCATCTCAGTGATACCAATTTTATCAGTCTCAGAATGATGAAAAACCCTATTGCTGGTCTCATTCTTGATCTCTTCTAAAATGTTTTCCAGCATCCATAGCAAACCTTGTATTTTAAAGCATATTGTGACAGTCTCTGGTAAAAAATAGAGGGTATTTAAAGAAATATTTACGCCAAGATAGGAACCCTCATTGGAGGATTTTACGAACATGAAAAGGCAAAAACACTTTAAAGCAATGTGGGCAATAAAGGTAATTAAAAAATAAAATAATTT
Source organism: Calotriton arnoldi (assembly GCA_963921515.1). Taxonomy (NCBI): domain Eukaryota; kingdom Metazoa; phylum Chordata; class Amphibia; order Caudata; family Salamandridae; genus Calotriton; species Calotriton arnoldi. The sequence goes on along the minus strand of CAWUFW010015225.1, from coordinate 244,332 downwards.
ATAGTTGACTAGTGGAAATTCCCTTAGGAATGTGGGAAAAACTGGTCAGTGGTGCAGTTTAATGCAAATAGAGTCAGCAAATTTGTCAAAAGGCACCTATAAATACAATTTTACACAGGAGAGGTGGTTTCTCTCCAAGGGTAGCTTGAAAGAAGATGAATGGTGACAGTGTGTATTAAACTAATTGGTCAATATCTGGAAAGGTTTGATGAAATAGCACAAAAGGGAATTATTTTAAAATGTTCTTAGAAATAGGAACATTTTATAACCGTTTGGCGTCTATGAAAGGACAGAAATGCTGAGGTGTAGCCAATCACATGCAGGGGAACAATGTAACAATGTAATTGAGGTATTCACTGATATATAATTGACAGTCCCGGCCCTGGCAGCCTTTCAGAGACACCACCTATAATGAAACTTTATCATACATTAATGATCCATCAGCAGTGTACAGAATAAAGTGGCTGCTCCTGCAGTGCTCCATCATCAGTTAAAGGAAGCCAGGAATAGGATGTGGCAAAGGGAATAAATGCTCTTTTGCCTCCGAGTTGCAGAACTTTAGAGAGACCAACAACGTGTGTCACATCTAACAGTGAGTAACGTGCTGTTCACTGACTCCATATCAAACAGACAAGGCCTGGGGTTCCTGAGAGTTGAAGCCCATGCTGTTGGGGCCTCTTGAAATAGGAACCAAGGGTAACCGACGCAGTGCAATGCCCCCATACCTCCCCAGGAAAGCCCCACCCTACAGACACTATAATTGTCCAATGGGGCTTGAAAAGAGTGCAGGCACACATGAAACATAAAAAAACACAACCAGGGACCGTTCAGCTTATAAATGGGCTTTGGAATGGCCAGAGGTCTCCTTTGGGAAGGCCACCTTTGGCACCTTCTAAGAAAATGGATAAGCAACTAGATTCCCTACATAAGATCGTTCGCCTTCTCGACAGACATAATTTTACTGTTGAATTTGGTCTGAAAACTGTGACATCGGTCACTGAGTCTCTAAACTTGTGTTGCTCATGTCTAAGGACAGAAGACAATAGTGAGGAGATTAGACATGAGAATTGTAAAAGGTTTCCAAGCAACTGCCTCTGTCACGCTTCATCGTACGCCAGGTATGGGGGGACAGATCCCCATTGAAATTGCCAAAATTGAGTGATATCATTAAAATAATTCAGCCAATGCCAAGTGTGGGGGAGCGTATGCTTGTGCCCCCCTCCCCCTAACCAGTCAAGGTCATCTAGCGTCTATTTTTGCCAGATTCCACTGCCACCATGGTGCATCCTTCTTCCACGTCTAAGCGAATAAGTGGAAAGTAAGCATATATTGCTTCCCTTGAGGAGAAACTATTGGTTACCAAGGGGCTCAATGATGACATAATTGATCTCACTGGCCACTTCACCCAAACATCCCTTGTAACATGCAGCCTGATTGCGACCTGACTGCTGTGGTTTAGTTGGCCAAGGGCAGTGACTTCCATATGATGTACAGTAAGAAAATCATGCAGAGAAACAAAATGAGTGAATTGTGCTGTGATGGCGAAGATTGTCTCCCTATGCAGGTTTCTAGCGCTCAAACAGGTGCCGAAATAGGTGCACAAGTATTTCCCTTCTTTCAAAAAAAGCCGAGACATGTTGAGACTGTCAGCACTGACATTCAGGCTAGGAGCACAAGGCAAGGCCATGGGGAATTCGAACTTAAACTATCTACTCAATCAGGCCAGTAAACTTTGTCGTTTCAGTGAATTCTTCTGCTAAACATATTTGTGCTGAAATGCTCTCCAGGTGACAAAATGGTGGAAAGTGATTTTCAACGAGGCAATCCCTCTTTATCTAACCCACTAATCCTTCCAAGGAGTGTCGGCTTTCAAACATAAACTATTGAAACCACTGATGTGGCCAATTTAGCTAGTCAATTGTATTTGGCTGCAAACCTTAATGTTCATGCACAATATTTTTCTCCGGCTAAACTGGAGTCTGAAAGAGCCAATGCATTGAGCATCAATTCGAAATATGGGGGCTCAATGTAGAAAAGAAGTTAGATCTATACTTCTAAGGGTGCAAATGAGGTTTTAAGTAGGGTCCTTTTGATGTGTCTCTTCGAGCATTTTGATGGACTTCCTTCAGTCATCTTCGGTGATATATCCTCGGTTGAATTTCTGTCCCATCCTGACTGGAGGCAACAAGAATTGGCTGGGAGGACAATGAGCAAATACGTATTGTTTAGCCATTTGGAATCCCAAAAGAGCACAATTGGTCAATATGGGCATGCATGTGACGCTAGTTGCCATGGGGAGATACCAATTTTTTAGGTCGAGCCTAGATGGCTCTTGCACTGTCTCTTCGAGACATGTTGGATATACTTTGTGGGCTTACAGCCTGCCCATTGCTTTTGATTTGTTAATTTCAGTGTCCTTTAAAAATCCTTCCTTGCAAATGTTTTTTGTATCCTATTTGTCCCTCCTTTTCGTCGGTTGTTCACTGCCAAAGAGTAGCCCCCATTACGTGTAGCTTTCCACTTGTGTGCATTTAGGCTTGTTTCTGCTCACTATTTTTTTTCTGTTTCTGCACAGCGTCATAGAAGGCTTTCCGTTCACACAGCTGCTCCCCCTACCTTTTGATTTCGAGCACGATTGAAAACAGGCCTGTAAATCTCAGCACCTTTGTATTATCAGCACGGTGCCTGCTTTCATGTTTCACCATTGTGCGCCTTTCAGCACTGTGCCCCACAGCTGGACAGCGGCACTGCAAGGACTCCAGTTTGTGAAGATTTGGGCCCGGAGAGCCTACGCGCACGTACCTCTTGTTTTTATGCCCCCTGTCATCTTTGATGTCTTTGTTTCCCATCGTCCACTTACTCTGTTGTAGCATGTTCCTTCCTCCTTGCTTGTTTAATGGTGTGCGTACGTTAATCTTGTTTGAGGTCTGAAAGGATGGTGTAAAAGTTTTCATTACATTTCCGAGTTCACAATGGTGCAGAGAGGGTATAAAAACGATTGATACCCGTTTTGTGTGTGTTTATTTTCTTCACTTTTATGTGAAATTGTTTTTCAACTTAAAAGGGATCACCATTCCGCACCTTTTATTTTATCAACACGGGGCCCCACAGCTGGTAATCGGCACTGCAAGGACTCCAGTATATGAAGCCTCGGGCCCGGAAGCATATGCGCACGCGCCTCTTGTTTTTTCATCCCCTTTCGTCTGCGTCTTTTCGATGTTTCCTGCTCTCCGCTTACTCAGTTGTTGCATGTTCCCTCTTCCTTCCTCCCTCCTTGCTTGTTTAATGGTGTGTGTATGTTAATCTTGTTTGAGGCCTGGAAGGCTGGTGTAAATGTTTTCATACGATGGCCGTGTTCACGGTGGTGTCGAGAAGGTGTAAAAAAGCTTTATACCAGTTTTGTTTGTGTTTTTTTTCTTCACTTTTATGTGAAATTGCTGTTCTACCTGAAAGGGATATATGTCGATACGTTCCAGCGACTCCATAGATTGTTAGTATTACATCTGTGTTGTCTTCCCTTGCATTGGTAACGTGCATTGCTATAAATGTATTTTGTTAATTGAGGCTGGAAAAATTGTGTTTTCTGACTGTTCTGATTCAAATAAAACCATGTCCATCTCCTCAAACATTTTCCCAGCATCTGGATTGGTTTAGCCGGGATTTCCCCTAGAAGCATGGTATTGTCCTGCTGTGGCAGTGCTGGCAAATAGTGCCAATATCGGCAACACTCGCCACCCCCCCCCATACAGCAATCTCCTAGAGAAATAACCAGACAAGACACCTTCTTTGTGGAGAAAACTGCTGCAGGTTTATTAGCATTACAAATATGCCAACATGGTGGGTTATCTTACGGGCGATCCCAAGGCAGGCAGCCCCTCGCCGCCTGCCACCTGATGAGCCAAATTACACAGTGGCCTTCCCCAACGGTGTTTGCCATATTTTGGGGGAGGGAAGACCCCTCCCACCGGTGGACCGACAGCCCACGCCCCTGCTCACGCCCCATACGGGGGCGGAGCCTGCCAGGCAACCCCCGGTTGCTCAGGTCCACAACCGCCCGTAGGACTAACGGGGCGCCGTCGCTCCTCCAACGCGAGGACCTCCCTGTGGATATTTGGCCTTTGCACCCTTGTTGTGCTTCTGTACATGGTACCCGTATGTACCTACAGCCTCTGGATCGCCCTGTAACTCCGCCTGCAACACAAAATAATACATTAGGCAAAAAAAAAACCCTACACCCACTGCCTGAACGCCGGGTATGCGGTAGGGAGGGAAACGGCGTCAGGGGAATGGGCCAAGAGTGCGCCCAGGGGGCGGGGAGAGGTATATGTACCTCGCCCCCTCCCCGGAAGTGACGCGGCACACTGGACCCCTGAGGGTCCCAAACACTGGGAGGCTGCCTCCTGTGCCCTCCTGTGGCACTAAGGCGGCCGCCCTCTTAGCGGGTCTCCTTCGTGGACCCCGGGCAGCCTGCAATATCACTCTGGCTATCTGTCGCTGCAGATTGCGCTGTCTGTCAAAGCCTGTTTTTTTATTTTGCAAGTAGTAGTGGGGAACAGTGCGTTAACCAGAACCTTGCGTGCCTGCAAATTTGCACATTTCTTTGGGCGGGAAGTCCTGGTTTACAAACGAAATCTGCTGCCAGGGACGGTCTCAGACTGGCACTGCAGCTCCTGGTCGCTCTCCTTTCATCTTAGGGTGTCTGGCAAGTCCATGTTGCTCTTACATGTACATAGATACACATGTATCACTCGCATGAGTGAGATGGGGATAGTGACAATGATCCGCACCCCCATCACCCATGAGAGCTGCCTTAAAGGGCCCTTTCATGTAATGTATTTTTTTCTTTTTACATTTGACTTCACATTGTGGTTTTAGTTTACTCTGCAAATTTGATAGTATTGCGGGTTTTTTGTGCACAGTATATTGTCAATGACAATTGTAGTTAGCATTTAATGTGAAAGTGTAACAAACCAAACTTGGATGTAGCACACCTGGAACAAATAGAGGCCGTGCAATTAAAACGTAATCATTTTCTATAGCATCATGGCCTTTTAGTCAGTGTCTGTGTTTTTGTGGTCTGGCGTCTCAGCGCAGCTGTCGCCAGACAATTATGTGAGCATCAGTAGACGGGGCTTTGGCTCCGCCCACACGTTGGAAGCCAGGAGTACATGTTTTGATTGGGCAGAAGTTGTGTGCTTCCAGAAAAAAGTGCTGGTCCTCCAGCAGTTGTGATCATTTTGTTTCTCCAGCTGCCTAAGCTTGAACTTTGAAGGGCACATACATGACATTGTAAAGCTATTACATTGTCTCAGATAACCAGATAGTCTATGATGTTTTCCTTTGGCAGCAGCAGCACAGATGGGAAGAAGGGAGTCATTAACCTACATGGATTTTTAGGTCCAGCTTGACAGTGCAACTGTCACCTGACCTTTTAACCTACACCACGATTATTCTACACAAATACATATTTATTCCCATGCTATTTACTTATAATGCTTTACTTTACCATACAACATTCCTTTAAAGCCAGACCTATTGCATTGCCAGTGCTTGTTTTTATTACTTGTAGTCACGCTGCACAGCAGCCACGGTGCTCTACAAAATGGCTAAAAGACATTGTCAAAAGCGAATAGCTGTCGCATAGGTGAGACCTATTGGCTTCGCCAATGCTTGTTACTAAGGCTGTGATTCCTGCCTCTTTGTTATTAATAACAAGCATCTGCATAACGGAAGAGTTGAACTTCTCAGTAGGAGACTAGTAAATGTGAACGGTCCCGAGGGATCTACTACAGCAGCAAGAATTCTGATGACGCTTGGTTGCAACTTGCACAATGAAAGCAAAGGGAAGCAGTAATGCTGCCAGGAAGGCGAAGGGCTAGTTCGGTCTTTGCGCTGAAAAACCAGCACATTGCTGCTAGCACAAGTCGCTGCAACAGGCGACACTGTGATGTCAATGTAGATTTCCCGGCCACCCGTAAGAATGTCACTAGACGACTCGCCATCTTAGAGTGACTACGTTGGAATATCGCTGGTCGGTGCAGAGACCTGAAGATCCGGATAATACAACTTGACCGATGTTCATCCTGTCTCCGCCTCTCAACAATCCTGTTTGCACAGAGCTGGCTCCGCTTCTTTTAATATTCCAGCAGTGGGAATTCGGGTTGATATTTCATTGGTACTTCCTTCGAAGCCACTTAGGATTATTCAGCTGCAGTCGAAGAAGAAGACCGGGCCTGGGGTACTTGTCCTTTAGTCAAGAGGAAAATTTAACTGCATTTAAAAGTTGGTTGGCAGCTTCTGTCACTTACTTTAGCTCACGGGCTTTGTTCCTTCGACAGACTGTTTAATTCTGATCCATAATGGTCTTTATAAAAGTTTGATTGATTCACATATCATTTAAATTTCAGCAGGGGGATGGATATTAGATATGAAAGTAGAGTTCCTTCACGAAAGTGATCATGAGCCCCGGATCCTCTCCTTTGAGTCTGAAGAGTCTGCACCATTCGGTAGTTTGCAGTAATCCTTTGGCAGCAATTAACCGCAGGACAGAAGTGGGAAGAGGAAGAACCTAGTTGTGCAATCTCGTTGATGAATAACTGTCTGAAGACACAGTTACTCTCAGCAGAAATTACCAGCCCAGAGTTCCATCAATGCACAGCTTTGCAAGATGCCATAGTAGACCACATAGCTCCTTATTCTCTAAACAAGTTTTGGTAACGAGACTGTCTAATCATGCAAGACACTACCAGTATGACTAAGATTGTACACCCACTAGGTCTGCTTTATTGCCAGCAATCAAAACTATTCTAGATAACACAATGGGAAGTTTCAATTCTCTTGAGGACAAGGAGGCGAGGACTATGGAATATTTTATTTCCATCCAGCAGCCATGTAACAAACATCACATATCAAACTAACGTTCCTATAGGAACTTGACAATAAACAACGTGGACAAGCCCACAAAGAAATGGGGTCACTTTAGGTGACGCATTAATTTGTACCGGAGCACAGACATCCAGTGGATGTATAAGAAGACCCCTCACCCACCAAAGGTAGGTATTTTAACCCTTTATTAAGCGGCCATACTGATCCTGCCAAGGGGAACCTCCTATAGTCACTCATTCGTCAAGGAATGGTTCGCCGGCGAGATCCTGACCGAGAGCAATGCAGGTTTGAGACGAGGGAACCATTCCTTGACGAATGTGTGACTATAGGAGGTTCCCCTTGGCAGGATCAGTATGGCCGCTTAATAAAGGGTTAAAATACCTACCTTTCATGGGTCCGTAAGTACAACGTACCCACCGCACTCACAGCACACTTTAGTACGTGTGCTGATATTTGCACTTTTTGTGGCTACTTCACCTTTTTAGCCACTTCACATTGGTCCTGATGAAAGCTTCATGAACCCCGTATAAGGCTGAAACTAGTTGACCTCTATTCTAGGGATATTGAAGTACGATTTTTATCTTCACTATATCCCGCCTGTGTTTTTAACCATGTCCTAAGACCCTTTTATTAAAGTTTTTCATAAGAGACATTTTTAACACTTTGTCTCATCACATAGAGCACTCACCTCACATCACAATACCCGCTCCGCTGTAATCAGGCGTTGTAGCACAGCTGAGTTGCATTTGGCAGCCCAGCTGGGACCCCAATGATGAAGCATGCCACCAACTAGGTTGGTGGGTGAGGGGTCTTCTTATACATCCACTGGATGTCTGTGCTCCTGTACAAATTAATGTGTCACCTAAAGTGACCCCATTTCTTTGTGGGCTTGTCCACGTTGTTTATTATTAACTTACTTGGGGAAGAGGACTTAGCCCCATTTAATCCTTTCCTCACTCTCTTGTTGTTTATTACTAACCCATAAGAACTTGGGCAAAGGTACAAGGTCAGATTTATCCAATCACAATGCTTCACAGTCCATAATGGTCCCTCATCACTTTCCATGACCCTCATTCTTCCTGCGACGAGCACCAATACAATTGATCCAGTTAATCCTGTTTAGAACTTTCATTTCCTGAAAATAACAGGGCTTTTCACTGTCTCCACAATTATAATATCCGTTTTCATTTCGATTATTAACAATGCATATGTACTAGTAATACAATGATAACTTCATAGCCTTCTTCATGCTTTCATTTACATAATCCTATATATGAAACATCTATTAGCAACAATCAAAATTACCTACTGTCAACATTTTCATGTTTATCTCTGTCCATTTAATGTCCCCGGGTGGGGTGAATGACCTTCAGTCCTTTGGTGGGATAATCCTTGCCTCCGTGTCTTTAACAGAACTGAAACATTCAGTTACGTTAGCAAGGATATTTTTCATCTATGTCCGGACTGGAAGCGAGGATTATGGTAGTTTGAGGCTTATTGAGTCTCGGAGTAGCACATCAGCGACAGGTTTAAAGTAAAATCTCTTGAAGGTTGAATCTGAAGAGCAGTCTGCAGCATTAAGAGTGTCCTCTAATCCAGCACCAAGTGAGAAGGCTTTTGCTGCCATAGTGTCTCTAGTCGAGTGCGCGCCGAACTCTTTAGTATCTATCCCAGCTTCCTGCATGGCCCGGTGAACCCATCTAGCTGTGGTCGGGGATGAAACCGCTTTATGAGGTTTTTTGATGGCAATGAGCAATTGCCTCTCACCTGGAGGGCGAGGTTCCTCTGTTATACTATCGTATGCCTTTATGCATTTTATCATGCACCGTTTTGGGGAATCCCTAAATGCCAGATATGATACAATTCTAGAACTACATTTTGTCCTTCTGGGTATGTGAAAAGTAACCGCATCTGGGGTAAATACCCTGCCTGTTATGTTGAGAGCTCAGATGTCTATGGCCCTCCTGCTTGAGACTAAGCACAGGATCATGGCGACTTGCCAGACAGTTCTAGATAGATATTTAGGGCCATATTTATCAAAAAGTAGTGCAGTGAAGCAAGTCCTCTTGCTGCGCTACAGGGAAAGGGCAGGAATGTGCCATATTTATCACAACACTGCGCATTCCTGCCTTTTACCAGTGCTGGCGCACAATGTGCTACCTAACGCTAACGCAGCCACCCTTGCACCATGGTGCAAGGGTGGCTGTGTTGGAAGCAGGATTGTTTTTGTGCAGGAAACTGCACGTTCCTGCACAAAAACAATCCAGTGAGACATTTTCCTCTTCATAAAACGAGGAAGTAACGAGGAGAAATAAAGATATTTCTCCTCATTACGCCTCCCCTAGGAAGGCGTAGCATTTTGGCGCTTACCCAGGCCTACCAGTAATGGTAAATTTGGGAATGTGTCAAAATCCGTGGGTGTTTGGTGGACACACCCCTGCAACGACCATGGAATGCCTCTCTGGGGCAGAGTAATGCAATGCGGCGATTTGTCCTGCGTTGCGTTAGTCGAGATTTATCAAGCCACTCAGGGCCCCGCAAGGTGGCCTTGGTGGTTTGATAACATCGCATTTCAAGGGTTGCGTCGCTTCTGCATCACGTTGCGATGCAACCATTGATAAATATGTCCTTTATTATTCTGCCATGAGAGGAAGAGATTGAAAACCCTATTTACATCCCATAGTGAGGAGTACCTAGACTCTGGAGTTAATGAGAGACAAATACACCTTAATAGCTTACTAAGTATCAGGTGTTCACCCACTGGTTGGTCCTCAATGGTGGAGTGCCTCGCTGAGATTGCTGATCATAAAGGTATTCACCAACCTCCACTCCATTCGTTCGGAGGGCATGCTTGCCAAAACATTCAGTATATGGACCACTTCTGTCCCCGCGGGCTCCTGGTTCCTCTGCACGCACCATGCCAATTTGTATTGTCTAATTGTTGCATCAGCAGAGCCTTTAGATAGGAGTGACTGAGCTTGGCACATATGTCCTTGGATTTTCCATCTTTCCCTGTAATCCTCCCAACCATAAGACGTAACCTGCCCTCTATTACTCGATGATGCATGCTCCTCGATGGATGCAGTAGCAGAACTGGGAGAAGCGTTTGACTTATTGGAGAAAGTTTTATTATAACTGGAAACCACACTTGAGATGTCCTGATCAGGGTTACCACTACCAGATCTGTGTGTAGGTGCCACGCCTGTGCTTATCATCTAGAAAGGTGGAAAACCATAGCCCTTTTCCCTTGGTCCAATTCTGCAGGAAGGCGTCCGTTGCTACCACATTTGGGTCAAGCCTCCAACTGTAGTATTGTGGTAACTGGCAATCCAACATTGAGGTGAAGAGATCGATGGTGAACGGACCACACCACATTGTGATCTGCTTGAATATCTCCATCTTCAACCTACAGAAGCTTACGTCCGACAGGTGTCTCTGCCAATCCGCTACCATCTTAAGGAGGACTTGGCACTGTATGCTGTCCTTGGTCCAGCACGGTATCATCAAGGGGCCGGTGAGGAGCTCTTGACAGTTGATATACAGCTGATGTTCGTGAATTAACCACTTTTTTCCAGTGGAGAAATCGTCACATCCGGCTACCCTGCTGGTGTCTGAGTCACTTTCCATACTTGCATGTGGGAGAGCCACCAAGCTGTCTCCTCCTTGGCTTTAAATGACAAGAGTGCTTTCTGTGAATATGTAAGGCTTTTCATGAGATATGTCTCCAACCTCTAGAGGGCTCGGTAGTGCAAAGGACCCGGGACAATAGTCTATATTGACGAAGAGAGGATGCTGACCAATCTCACAAGTTGGCGCACTGGGGTGGTTGCTTTGGCCAGGGTCTTCCATAGTTATTTTGGATTTTTTTAACTGTTTTCATTGGTCTTTTACAAGAAGTGACATAGCATCAGTTCCATACATACAGCATCAACTTAGGTTTCTGTAACACCAGATAGATGAGGAACAGGCTCCTGAAATATATTTATCCTCTCCACCAACCTGCTCGGGGCTACATAGTTATTCTATTTAAACAATATTGGTCATAACATTTGAAACAGTGGCTCCCGAATGCTCCAAGACACCCCTCATAAGTTGCGTGCTGTACCTCCCATGTACCCACCCCAGATCCCCGAGCTACGCCTGGTACTTAAGGGTACAGCTAACAGGACAGTGTACATTGGCACCAATTAAGAAGGGTGGTCTAAGGCTGCGGCACACATGCCCTCTCTGACCAGTTCATATGTATGTCTGCCATGATCATGATCCTTCCCCAACATCCCTGTTCATGAAGGACATCAATACTTCCAGCCATCGATCAGCAATGCGATTCTTTTCAGATTTTTTCCTATTTCCTCAACGGTAGACCGAGAGGCGGTGCCACCGAGTTGATGATGAAGCCCAAGAAATTAATCAGTTGGGATGGGTTCAGAATTGATTTTTTTTCTCATTTATGACAAAACCGAGGCTTTCCAGCAAGGACCCAGTCAGATATAGATGTTCTGTCAATAACACCTGATATTAATCCATGAGCCGGATGTCAATTAGATAGATTATAAGGCCCCATCACTGCTTTGAGTACCTTGATGAAACACAAGGAGCTGAGGAAAGGCCAAACGGGAGAGAGGCGAATTTAAAGATTTGGCTCTGCAATAGGAACTGCAGGAATCTGCGATGTGGAGGGAAAATAGGAACCGTGTGATAGGCATCCTTTAGGTCCAACCGGTCCCCGGCCTCAGAAGATCTCTGACCAAGTGAATGCCTTCCATTTTTAAGTGGCGGAACACCAGACACCCGTTAAATTTCCAAATGTTGATCTTTGGGCAGTGACCGCCATCCAGTTTAATCACCAGAAAAATGATGCTCAGGATCCTCCTAGGGTGAAGAGAGGAGGGAACTATTGCACCTTTTGCCGGCAGGGCCTGAGCCTCCTCGTCTGAGGTTGGCATTTTGCTCTGAAAAGGAAAGGGGTCGGGATGGATGGTCTGCACAGGGGACCCACAGAACTCTATCTGACAACCTTGCACTGTCTGGAGTTCCCAGGCGTAATTCGTCAGAACACACCAGTTGTGGGCAAAACCTGCCAACCTTAGTAAGAAGGGGAAACACTTCCCGTTAAATGTGATTTGGGTGTTTCCTCCACAGTCGTGGCCTCTGGCACCTCTGTGCCTCGGGTATTCTCTGAAAGGGAAGAACCACCCGAAACTTGTGGGATCCTGCCACTGATCATGCCTTGGATTCTGGCCTCTGGAAGGGGTATATGTGAGAAACAGCGAGCCATGAGGCCCCTTGCCATGACTGACCCTAGTGAAAACCTTTGAGGCAAAGATCCGTTTAATAGAGCATGCGCTTTATCTAAAGAGGTAAAGATAGCCACAAACTTTCTGAACTCCTTAATATCAGTATCGCTGTAGAGACCCCCTTGAGCTATGGCTCCAGCCTCTGAGGATGCCAAATCTCCAAACATGGGGTCAATTTTAATGAGTAAGGGTGGTACCTCTTGGTATGGAAGGACACACTTGGCGTTGGCTAGGAAGATTACTGCTCACAGGGCCTAGCCTAAGAGAATTTCAAGGGAGATCAGACAGCCTGCATCCTTGGCCTCTTCGCCATGCCGAGAATCGTTGTGAGGTGACCACTGATGGCTGGAAGTTTCTCTTGACATGTTCGCCATGAGCGATCTATGCCCTTCTTGCGATCTCTAGCCAGTTTGGCCAAAAAGGTGACCATTTTGGCATCAATGTCTAACATGAGACTGACTTTGCTGTCCAGAGACAGACGGCGGTATTTCGCCCTTAGGCGGTTGACAATCTTTGCTGGGAGGCTTACAGAATCTGCCCACCACATAGGCGGTTACTTTTTCACTTGGGCCCATCTGATGAGTGAGGATGGAGGATGTCCTCCAGGCCTAGCATGTCTGAGACCTTTGTAATGTCATTTCCGAACGATTCTTCGTCGGGAGTTGTCGGAGGTACCTCAGATGAGGGACGCCAGGGCCTATTGGGTCCCCATTCGGCATCAGAGTACCCCTGGAAATCATCGCCCTGGGGGATTCTGGATTGTGGAGTCGAATGTAACTGGGTTGGGCCCTGCATTATCAGCATCCCTGGTGCTGGGGCACCCTGATCTCCCTCATGAGGGGTGGGGGTTGCTTAATAGGAAGGCCCTTTTTGGTTTATCAAAGGAGTCCATGTCAAATACTTCCTCATGCTTTCTCTTCCCTTTCGCTTTGTCGGGAGCATTCCCTGGTTGCCCTTGAGATAGGGGAGTCGTAGATGAAGCAGGTGCGGCATTTCTGCACCAGGCACATGAGTTTCCTCTCAAGATGGGCAACTGCACAGAACACTGCTATGATTATTCAGGGGTCCACAACCTCATAAAAAATGTCACCCCATGGTAGGTAGCACATATACTCCTCTTCTGTGTATGACTTAATAGAATCCCACATATTTAGGGCAATGACTTTGGATGGGAAGGAACACAGTGAGTTATACGAGCCCAGTGGCTCCAAATGGAGGGTGCAGCACCCGGGTCAGTTTCCTTGAAAAGTGTGGAATTTTAGCGACCCAGCGCTGGTGTTCCTTTAATATTTAACTTTTCTTTATCCCAGGAATACAGACCCCATTAGTATATTATTATTAAATGAACGAACTTCTATTCTTATTCCAGGTCATTCCATGAACCTGCCCCACCGAAGATGAAACAAAAATGTTAATGTACTGTCTATGCATATTATAAAATATTCATTTAAAAAAAATCTCATACTTGTCATTGTTTTTGAAATCATATTTATTGGGTTTGAAGGGCAATTCGCATGTCATGGTCTGCCAAACCAGCTGCCAAAAGGAAGAGTAAATCAAGCATTGTCATCTAAAAGGTGGAACTGGCAAAATGATTGTCCGAGGCACATGAGTACATGCTAGACAATTATTCCCAATGCGGCATCAAATCAATAGAATAATCAAATAAAGCCTAAAATAACTTAGACAGGTCCATTGTTTGTGGTAGGATTACATTGTGGTTAAGAAATGGGGAAAAGAAAATGGTTAGAGCGATATTCAACAACACAGAAGGGAAAGCAAAAACTTTCACTCTATATCACACTTTAGAACACCACAACTGGTGACTGTACCAATGACTACACGCCTTGATGATAACCGATCACATAACTAACCCACCAAATGGCTATAGAGCAGTAAATCATGGGGATCTGGTATCCTCTTTAGGAACATTCAGCATCTCAACTAGCTCGACTTCAGCAAGGGGAAATAGACCGCCCTAGAGGTTGTATAAAGACGGAGAGTTGTCGTTGGTTTGCCATCTCAAGGGACGCACAGCTCCAGCAGGAGATAGCTGCTTGTCGTTGAAATGAAAATGATGGCTAAAAGCAGGTGGATTCATGGAGGATTGGTGATGGTGAGGAGTGGAGTTAGAGAATTGGGACAATGGACTGGAAAGGGGCGATGGAAGAGAAAAGCTGGTCATACGGTGGGAAGGAAGAGTGTTTAACAAAAGTAGTGCAAGTTAAGCAGAGGATTGCCATCCTTGGGTCTGGGAGGTGGTTGTCATGGAAGAAATGGTGAGACTACAAGATGGAAGGGAAAAGGTGGCCTGAGAGAGTGAAAGCAGTTATAGCTATGGAAGAAAGTTGTACAGGGTAGGAAACAGGGCACAGGGAGATTAACAAAGCCATACGCGCAGAGTGGCTGGTGGCAACAATAGGCACGTTTCGGACAGTGTATTATGGGGCACTGGGCAGCCAAGGGATGCCCCAAGAAGAGAGAGTAGGAAGTAGCCAGGCAGGCAGTCAAGATGTGGACATAGTAAAGAAGAGCGTGGCAAGTATGACAATGCAAATGGCAACTGGAAACGTGTCCCGGGCGGCGCATCACTTTCTGAATATGTAGGCGGACTCTGCAAGGTAGGCCATCTTCGGGGAGGTAGCATGGTTGTGGTAGGAGGAGTTCATAGTAAGGACAGGGGAGGGATATTGAGGGTGGTTTGAGTTTTTAGGAATTAAGAGGGCAGGGAATGGAAACAAAAACAGTTCAGGGGGGGAGGGGGATCCATCCCCTGTGTATGTGGGAAGGGTCTTTACGGATTTAGGCACAACTTCGTTTTTCACAAATTAGGCTAAAAAGTGATGACTACTATTACTTCACTGTATCTTTTGACTGTATTTGTAATTGACCGCACCTTAGTTTCGTACAATTAAATTACTTAATTGTAGATTAATTTAAACAATAACAGTATTAAATACGCAACCGGTTCATTAACGGCAATAATGCATAAAAGAATACATTTTGCCTGTCGCAAGCCCAGGCTGCTCTAACATCACAGAAACTAAAAGCACGGTTTGTCACTTTAGCTATAAAACACACAATAAATTGTATTTTCTTTAGGTGATAGATAAGTTAAAACAGTACCATCACATCACCCCAAATCTAAATTAAAATGAACATTGTAGGAAGGTGGAATCTGACTATATGGTTGCCCCCACTTTTTTTATGGTGTTTTGCTGGTTTATGACTTAGTTGGACTGTGATCCTGCTATTCAGGGCCCCAGTCTATCTGCTTTCTCTGTAAAAGGTTTCCATGTGCCTTAGGCACATCACTGATTGGGATCTGGAGTGCCCTTATAAGTCCCTAGTATATGGTATACTATGTACCAAGGGCATAGGTACCTCAGAGGCCTGCCAGGGGCTGCAGCATGTATTATGCCACCCCTGGAAGGCCATCCAAACTGACACCACAGGTCTGCTACTGCAGCCTGGGTAAGGTGGTGCATGCACCCCTTACTGTGATATAGGTTACCTATATCACTAAATGCATACACACATATAAACCTATAAGTCACTCCTAAGGCAGGCCTTATCAATCCTAAAGGCAGAGTGCATGGTTCCTATGTGAGAGGGTGCCCCTGCATGAGCAGGGCCCCTCTGCAGCGTTCGGAGACCATCTCTGATGCTGTTTGTAGTGCAGCCTGACCATATACTCTTAAGCGCATTATATCCTCGCGGTAAAATGCTAACTTTGGAATGGCTGCACCTAAACATGTCGTGTTTGGTGTCAAACATCTTGGAATACTACCCCCCACCAATTCTGGCGGCGGGGGTAGCATTCCACCCTTCTAGAGGGAAAGACATGTTAACTCTGACTAGTCCGGTAACTTCTTTCCAGAGCCCTAGCATCACAAAATGGATGCTGCTGCCACAGACACGAGTCTGGCCTCCTGCTGCTGGACGAAACTCCGGCAGGGGAGGCCTGGACAATAGGTTTCCTGTCCCAGGGAGGTGTGACCACCTCCCCAGACAGGATAATGTGTATTGGGGCTGGGCGGGAGCACTTTCGGGTGCTTTGAAGTCCTGCACTGGGGGCACATTTGGTGTCCCTAGTGCATACCCCAGTTCAAACCGGATCAGGGGCTTGCAGCCCCTGCTTTGGCGCGAACTGGACAAAGGGAAAGGGTGTAGCCACCCCTCTGCCCTGACCCACCCATAGGTGGGGCCACAGAGTAGTCCAACCCCTATCTTTAGTATAAAGATAGGAACCCAGTCCTTAGGACTTTAGATTATCCCTGGACGAAACTCTGAAACTGAATCCTGGACCTTCAACACTCTACTCACGATTAGAGGACAGAAGAATCTCCCTTGGGGTCAAGGAGTGACTCCCCTGCTTGGCAGGCACCAAAGAAGCATCTGTCCGGTTCGCATTTCTGAAGCTCCCGTCGGACGCCGAAGTCATCGCATCACCAGAGGTGGATTCTCAGTTTTCCCCGAGGCTACCCTGAGTCCCCAGCAAAGCTGAGGCCCGTGGCTATCGTGGGTGACTTGAGACCGTGACCCCTGGACACCGAGCACATTTGCAAGTGCATCCTCTTCTGGGTCTCCCAAGAAGTCGTGCTTTGGGCTCCGAGTAGCCCTAGCCTCCAGCACCACCTGCACCGAAGATCACTGGCCCCCACTCCACGAGTGTCCTGTAAGCCAGATCCACGTGCGGCGTCACGAGGCTCCTTCGCGGTCGCTAGCCCGTTGGCTAGTAGCCCTTAACGAAGGCCAATCCTTTTCTTACTTGGCATCCTGGTTGCTCCAGGCCTGCCCTCACTTACCCTCGCTGGGTGAGTTCCCCAGACCTTGCTGGTCTGCACCATCGACGATCTACATCTTCACCGAGACTTGCCGTTGCCAAGGCTTGTTGGGTCCAATCCGGTCGCCGACACCTCAGCACTCGACAGACATCGTGTACCAGCCCGAATCCTGCTCCTGGTCACCGACAACGCCTCCTGGACCTCGTGGCTGAAGAGTCAAGACGACTGTCAACGCACCTGAAGCACTCGACATCGGTGGGCATCTGTCCATCGCCTTCCTGGTCACTGGCTAGTGACCCAGACTCTGTCCCCTCTGCTTTCAGGTTCTTCAGAACTCCGATCCACTCTTGGATCCACCCGGACACTTTTCTCTTGGCCGCCAGCAGCACTTTGCAGCAGATCGCCATTCGAATCGACGACGAAACCCGACCCCGAAAGGCACCTATGCACCCGGCTTCCTGGGTGAGGTAACACGAGTACTCCGGTGCTCCCGTGGGTAGAGACTCTTCAAAGTCCTAGATCTCAAAGGGTTTTGTCCTCGTCCTCTTCTAAGTGTCCCTTTTCTCTAATTTCCCGATCCCGACTTTCTCCATAGAAGTCAACGGCGTATCGCGGTTGTGTATTTACACTGCACGCGTCTCCCGTGGGTCCCCTGTGTCACTACCTTGGGTGGTTCCTTGTGGTCCAAGCACTTCTAGAGGCTCTAGGCCTAGTGTCTAGTTCAGTCGTGGTTCGCATACCACTTTATTGGTATATGGTTTGGTACGCCCCTAGGGCCCAAACGTGTATTTGTGCTATTACTGTGAATTAATAACTTATAACTTATGTACTTCGAACTCTAGCCTCATAAAGAGACTAGAGGGGTGTGTTTAGCAATAAATACATATATTTTGAATATATACCTGGTGTGGTGCTCTTTCATTTGATCACTCAAGAGATTATAGACTGGTAAAACAAGCTGCTTTACATTCCTTCAAGACTTAGCCTGAAGGCTGCTCTCCATAGCTACCACTAGGATAGCTTTCAATAAGGTTGTCTTTAACCTATCTCCAATAAGGGGTTGTTTGGACTGGTGCAAGGTGCCCACTATAATTAGTGGACAGCATATGCCAGGCCAACTTCTCACATTGGTGTGCAGCGTGTGGGATTCCAGCTTGCTATTGTTTTACCAGATAATCTCAATTGAATTGATCAACTGAAAACCACTAAAGGTACCTAAGGTACATATAATTTAAGCTTAGAATACAGTAAGTTCTACTGAACTTAGAGTTGTGTGTTAAGGCATAGCACAACCCTTTCTACAACTCAAGAGAGTTTAGTAGGCCACACTAGAGTAGGTAGTGCATACACCACACCACACTAGTAATGTCTTTAAGGGCAGGATCCAAAGAATCCTTGCAGGAAGCCATTGAGCTTCCACCCTCCAAGTATGATACACTCCCATTCTTGGAATTGAGAGCTTTATGCAACTTGAGAAAAATAAGGACAGGCCAAAGCTCCACCACCCAACACCTCAAGGAGTTGTTGGTGGCTTATGACCTTAGTAAGCCCTTGGGGACTGAAGGGGTAGGAGCTGAGGGTGGGGCAGAGGAAGAGGACGAGGCCAGGGGTACCAATACCCCCAACCCCCTCTGAAACTGGCCAGGAGGGTGACAATGACCCTGACCTGGATAACCCAATCCCTCCTGTGGAAGATGATGAGGATGATCAGAATGATGCCCTCTTTGTCCCCCAGGAAGGATTAAGAGTGTGCCCAGGAAGTCTAGATCTCCTTCTCAGGAGTCTAACCACTCTGGCACCTCTATAGGGAGCTCTGTCTCCTCTCACAGGAGGGAATCCTCTCATGAGAGGAGAGACAGACTGGTCCAGTATGAGGAAACTCAGCTGGAAATCAGAAAAAGCAATTGGCTTTGGATAGGGAATCCCTAGATCTCCTTAGAGAGAGAAGAAAGTTGGGACTAGAGTCCCATGGTGGCAGCCATGTCCCTAGAGACAGGGAAAGGTCCTATGACCATAGGAACCTGAGCAAGATTGTCCCTCCCTACCAGAGTGGGGATGATATCCACAAATGGATAACTGCATTAGAGAGGGCCTGTAAGGTACAGAAGGTCCCTCAGGAGCAGTGGGCAGCAATCTTGTGGCTCTCCTTTGCTGACAAAGGGAGAGATAAGCTCCTCACTGTTAGAGAGGAGGATGCTGATAATTACAAGGTCTTGAAGAGTGCTCTTATTGATGGGTTTGGCCTAACCACTGAACAGTACAGGTTAAAGTTCAGAGACACCCAAAAAGCACAGACTCAAGACTGGGTTGATTTTGTAGATTGTGCTACAAAGGCTCTGGAAGGTTGGATATATGGCAACAAAGTGCATGACTTTTTAGGATTGTACAATTTGATTATGAGGGAGCAGATCCTTAATAATTGTCAAAACCAGCTTTTGCACCAGTATCTGGTGGACTCTTATCTGACCTCTCCCCAAGAATTGGGAAAGAAGGCAGACAAATGGGTCAGAACCAGAGTAAAAACTAGAAATCAGGGTGGTGACCAGAAGAAAGATTCTACTAAGTCCCAAGAGAAAGGTGGGGATAAATCTAAGGATAAGTCCCCTACAGGGCCCCATAATTCCTCTTCTGGGGGTGGGTCCCAAACTCCTTCCTCTCCTGAAAAGAAACCCTATTGCCATGTCTGTAAAAAGCCTGGGCACTGGAAAACTGATCCCAGTTGCCCCAGGATTGGCAATAAAGAAAATGTTCCTCCCACAACTACTACCACCCCTCCTGGTACTACCAGTAGTAATCCTCCAGTTGGGAGTAGTGCACCCAAAAAGTTGGGTGCTTTTGCAAGAGGAACAGAGGTGAGCCCTAGTTTAGACAGGGACCCCTCAACAGACTCCTCTGACTCTGATGGTGGTATAGGATTTGCCACCTTTACCATGGGTCCCACAGCGTTGGGCAGGTACAGATTGGAGCCAATAATTAATGGTCAGAAAGCTGTGGCATTTAGGGACACAGGGGCTAGTGTCACCATGGTGGCAGGGAAACTAGTCCCCCTCACCAGTTTTTACCTGAGTTTAAGTACCAGGTGACCAACATTGATAGTGTCAGAACAGATCACCCCATGGCCATAGTCAATCTCAGCTGGGAGGGGGTCACAGGCCCAAAGAGAGTGGCAGTGTCCCCCACCTTACCTGTAGATTGCCTGATGGGCAATGATTTGGAAATTTCAGCCTGGGCTGAAGTTGAACACCAAACCCACCTTAGGATGTTGGGCGTCCCTGTAAAGGTTAGTGGGGCTGTAATGGCCACAGCCCCAGCCCAAGAATTTGGAGAGATGGAGCCTGAAAGAATGGCCCACTCTCCCCCAAAAGAGAGCACAAGGGTTGAAGAAAAGTCTTCTTCCCTCCAGACAGTAGGTAAGGGTCAGCCTCCTCAGGGAACTGACCCTACCCCTAGTGAAGGAACTGCCCCAGAGGTAGTCAGGCCTGGCCTGGCCACACCCCTGATGGCAGAGGACCCTTCCAAGGTGGTACCCAGTCTGGAGCAGGTAACCTGCCCCTCTCTACCCTGCCTCAGCCAGCCCAGGGCTGCAGAGGTCAGGGAGGTCAGTGGACCCCCCAGGGCCCCCTGTCCAGAGGAAGCCCCCCATCAACAGATTAGGGGCACCCAGTCTAGTAGCCCTAGCCAGGTGAAAATTCCTCTACACACTGAGGGATCCCCCATACCTTTATGTAGGGACCTCCCCGAGAAGGACTCTGTTAGGCAAGGGCAAACCTGGGACCAGAAGGTTCCAAACCTGCCATGTCCCTCCAGTAGTCCATCCAAAGGGACCCAACCCCCAGCTGTAGGCAGCCAAAGGTTGACCCTTAGAGCAAAGTGCAACTCAGTCATGGAAAGACAGGCATACATGGTGACCAGTGATCTGAGGAAGCTGAGGCCAACATTCCTAGGGCCTCACTTCCCTACTCAGACACCTCACCAGCCTTGTACTTTACCTAAGCACACCACAGGTAGTGATTCCCCATGGTGGAGACCCTCTCATACCCTTAGGGTGAGGGATTGCTTAGTGGGCCATAAGACAGGGGGCAACCATGCTAGTGCAGGTGCTTCCTTATATGACCACTTAGTCAATGAAGGCTCAACTGGCCAAGGTTAGCCTTATCTCCTTTCGTTTGGGGGGGTTATGTAGGAAGGTGGAATCTGACTATATGGTTGCCCCCACTTTTTTTATGGTGTTTTGCTGGTTTATGACTTAGTTGGACTGGGATCCTGCTATTCAGGGCCCCAGTCTATCTGCTTTCTCTGTAAAAGGTTTCCATGTGCCTTAGGCACATCACTGATTGGGATCTGGAGTGCCCTTATAAGTCCCTAGTATATGGTATACTATGTACCAAGGGCATAGGTACCTCAGAGGCCTGCCAGGGGCTGCAGCATGTATTATGCCACCCCTGGAAGGCCATCCAAACTGACACCACAGGTCTGCTACTGCAGCCTGGGTAAGGTGGTGCATGCACTCCTTACTGTGATATAGGTTACCTATATCACTAAATGCATACACACATATAAACCTATAAGTCACTCCTAAGGCAGGCCTTATCAATCCTAAAGGCAGAGTGCATGGTTCCTATGTGAGAGGGTGCCCCTGCATGAGCAGGGCCCCTCTGCAGCGTTCGGAGACCATCTCTGATGCTGTTTGTAGTGCAGCCTGACCATATACTCTTAAGCGCATTATATCCTCGCGGTAAAATGCTAACTTTGGAATGGCTGCACCTAAACATGTCGTGTTTGGTGTCAAACATCTTGGAATACTACCCCCCGCCAATTCTGGCGGCGGGGTAGCATTCCACCCTTCTAGAGGGAAAGACATGTTAACTCTGACTAGTCCGGTAACTTCTTTCCAGAGCCCTGGCATCACAAAATGGATGCTGCTGCCACAGACACGAGTCTGGCCTCCTGCTGCTGGACGAAACTCCGGCAGGGGAGGCCTGGACAATAGGTTTTCTGTCCCAGGGAGGTGTGACCACCTCCCCAGACAGGATAATGTGTATTGGGGCTGGGCGGGAGCACTTTCGGGTGCTTTGAAGTCCTGCACTGGGGGCACATTTGGTGTCCCTTTGCATACCCCAGTTCAAACCGGATCAGGGGCTTGCAGCCCCTGCTTTGGCGTGAACTGGACAAAGGGAAAGGGGTGTAGCCACCCCTCTGCCCTGACCCACCCATAGGTGGGGCCACAGAGTAGTCCAACCCCTATCTTTAGTATAAAGATAGGAACCCAGTCCTTAGGACTTTAGATTATCCCTGGATGAAACTCTGAAACTGAATCCTGGACCTTCGACGCTCTACTCACGATTAGAGGACAGAAGAATCTCCCTTGGGGTCAAGGAGTGACTCCCTGCTTGGCAGGCACCAAAGAAGCATCTGTCCGGTTCGCATTTCTGAAGCTCCCGTCGGACGCCGAAGTCATCGCATCACCAGAGGTGGATTCTCAGACTTCCCCGAGGCTACCCTGAGTCCCCAGCAAAGCTGAGGCCCGTGGCTATCGTGGGTGACTTGAGACCGTGACCCCTGGACACCGAGCACATTTGCAAGTGCATCCTCTTCTGGGTCTCCCAAGAAGTCGTGCTTTGGGCTCCGAGTAGCCCTAGCCTCCAGCACCACCTGCACCGAAGATCACTGGCCCCCACTCCACGAGTGTCCTGTAAGCCAGATCCACGTGCGGCGTCACGAGGCTCCTTCGCGGTCGCTAGCCCGTTGGCTAGTAGCCCTTAACGAAGGCCAATCCTTTTCTTACTTGGCATCCTGGTTGCTCCAGGCCTGCCCTCACTTAGCCTCGCTGGGTGAGTTCCCCAGACCTTGCTGGTCTGCACCATCGACGATCTACATCTTCACCGAGACTTGCCGTTGCCAAGGCTTGTTGGGTCCAATCCGGTCGCCGACACATCAGCACTCGACAGACATTGTGTACCAGCCTGAATCCTGCTCCCGGTTGCTGACAACACCTCCTGGACCTCGTGGCTGAAGAGTCAAGACGACCATCAACGCACCTGAAGCACTCGACATCGGTGGGCATCTGTCCATCGCCTTCCTGGTCACTGGCTAGTGACCCAGACTCTGTCCCCTCTGCTTTCAGGTTCTTCAGAACTCCGATCCACTCTTGGATCCACCCGGACACTTTTCTCTTGGCCGCCAGCAGCACTTTGCAGCAGATCGCCATTCGAATCGACGACGAAACCCGACCCCGAAAGGCACCTATGCACCCGGCTTCCCTGGGTGAGGTAACACGAGTACTCCGGTGCTCCCGTGGGTAGAGATTCTTCAAAGTCCTAGATCTCAAAGGGTTTTGTCCTCTTCTAAGTGTCCCTTTTCTCTAATTTCCCGATCCCGACTTTCTCCATAGAAGTCAACGGCGTATCGCGGTTGTGTATTTACACTGCACGGGTCTCCCGTGGGTCCCCTGTGTCACTACCTTGGGTGGTTCCTTGTGGTCCAAGCACTTCTAGAGGCTCTAGGCCTAGTGTCTAGTTCAGTCGTGGTTCGCATACCACTTTATTGGTATATGGTTTGGTACGCCCCTAGGGCCCAAACGTGTATTTGTGCTATTACTGTGAATTAATAACTTATAACTTATGTACTTCGAACTCTAGCCTCATAAAGAGACTAGAGGGGTGTGTTTAGCAATAAATACATATATTTTGAATATATACCTGGTGTGGTGCTCTTTCATTTGATCACTCAAGAGATTATAGACTGGTAAAACAAGCTGCTTTACATTCCTTCAAGACTTAGCCTGAAGGCTGCTCTCCATAGCTACCACTAGGATAGCTTTCAATAAGGTTGTCTTTAACCTATCTCCAATAAGGGGTTGTTTGGACTGGTGCAAGGTGCCCACTATAATTAGTGGACAGCATATGCCAGGCCAACTTCTCACAAACATGTTCACACTGCACATGCAATGTGCGCTTCCGTAAGATTTCATAGCCCTGCCTTCATTTGTGTGGTTATGATCTCAGGCGGGGATTTGCACACATTTGTGTTTTAAAATGCTAAGATTTCTTAACAGCACAGCAGTGAGCAGTGTATATTTACACTATAACGTTAAGTGATTCGCGTCATGTTCGCCTGTCGGATATTCATTGTAAGAAAGTGGAGATTAAATCAAATAGATTGGATACCACTCCGGATGTGATCCAAATAGAAGGTTACTCGACTGACCGCTCGCAAATTGAAAATAAAGATCTTTATTTTCTTCTCTTGCTGCGATAAATGCTCCTCAGGGATCTGTGCTGCAGACCCGCTCTAGGCTGGCGCTCCTCTTAAGTGTCATCGACGCCTGCTCTCCAGACACAGCCTTGGTCCCTCACAGTAGGGTGGTCTCCGGCCTGGAGCACCAGGTTCATCCCACCCCTGTGATCTGCACCATCAGCCGTGCTGAAAGCACGACCAAGAAAGGCAAAGGGCCGCACTTAAAGGGTCCCGCCACATTGCACAACAGGATCTGGCGTTCCATCCCTCATCCCAATCATCTATCCAAGGGTGGAACTCCAGGGTGATTAATCAGCAGCCCCTTGCTAACAAAGTCTTTATTGAATTTCAAAGGGAGCCCCCTCTGGATCTCCAGCACAGCAGAAATGTAGGCAAAACCCTTGCGCTGTCTGGGGAAGCCGTCCTCCCCTCCGTCTTCTCATGTCATACCAGAGGCCTCCTACATGGACCCTACTGTGCAAAGAATGCGGTTTCTTTCTCCAGTCTTGCATCCACAAATCACATGCTATCCCAAAATGTCCTGTATATTCCTAAGATCTGGCATGGAAAACTGATCTTTACTTAAAACTTCATCTTTCCTTATTCTTTTTAAATGCTCCATTTTCCCTTTCGGTCCTCTGCACGCCTCTTCTCACTGAGAACAACCTTCTTTAAGTCACATGCATGTTTGCCTTAATCTCGATTACGGTATTTCTGCAAATTGCCCTCAACTCATTTCTGAGACCACCAACTCTCCTTTTTGTGGAAAGGGACACCCTTGCAACCTAGCACCACCTCATCTCCTCTAGGCCATTAGGTCATTTATTAACCTTACCAAACATTTGCATAAACTCACAGATGCCTTTTCCCACTAACGACCACACCTAACTCCCTAACCACACCACAAAGAAACCGGAGTGAATGCACGGAATGGTCTCCATGAGCGGCCAAGAGTAATCCCAGTAACCAACACCACTGGCCTACCTGCTAACCACAGGCTCCGACCAGTGTGCGGCCTGGCGTAAAGCGCCTTAGTACCTCGTCTGGGGTAGTAAGAGCTATATACATGAATTACAATTTCATCCCAGCGCCTTGCTATGGGCTGTTTACGGATACCCTTGGCTTGCCCCATGTAGCGCTTTACTCTCTGCGTCTTCGCTGCTGCACCCAGCCGCTGCTTCTGAGCAGGGGCCAGCGCTCTTCCGGTTCAGCACATTGGTTCTCTTGGCCAGTAGGAGAGAGAAATCCAGGAATTGTGGTCCTCAGGCTCTTCTTTTGACAGTGGGTACCTTGGAGACTGCTAGGTATATTACATACATTTTAGGGAGCCCTGCAGTGAAACGCCACCACCCAAAAATGTTTTGCTACAATAATTGCCTGCAACTGATCTTTTAAATGCTCTATTAATCTAATGAATCGGATTAAAGGTAAACCTTCCAATACTTTGAAAGATATCTTGGCTTCACGAGGACACATCTCTGAGAGCTGGTATAATAAGGATGCCCCAATCTCCCAACCTTCACTGGTTCCAGGCAAAGTGTGCTCTGGCCCAGGGCCCCAGCCTTTCAGTGGGCCCCCTGATAGTGCCTGCTCTGTTCTGCAGAGGGTCTTGCCCTGATGACGTTGAATAATTCTTAAACAGATAGTTGTAAATACTGTTTCCTTTTAATTTATTTTTAATGTGTGTGATGTGTGAAAGTCTATTACAGACATTTTGCAGAGAAATGTTTATGTTTCATGCTAAATCGATAAAAAGGTTTCTTTTAGATCAAAACAGGAGGTGTGGCACTGCACCGCTTTCAAGGCTACAGGCAGAGCGCGCGACCGTGGTTTGTCCTATATCAGATCTGCTGCATCCTGCGGAACCTTTGGAGGAGTCTGTGGAAGAACAGCTTCAAACCTACTTTGAGGACAGTAGCCAGCGTGACCCAGTCCAGGCGGACCTCAGCCCAGCCGCCGGAAGAGCCTGCTGTCTCCACCACTCTATACAAATTAACATTTGAGCTGAATTACAAGAGTTTGGGGGAATGAGACTTTATTTGGTCAGTCAGCAGCCTTCAGCACGGTTGATCTTTAGTCTGTGGTCCTGGGTTCATCTTCCAACATGGTTACACTTTGAGAAAGATGTTCATTCATGCTGGGTCTGGTGGCTTATTGGACTAATGCGTCTGCTGAAGGGGCCTGTGTATGACCTCATGGTCACAGGTTCAAATCCCGGCGGGTCCACTCAGCCTTTCATCCTTCTGTGGTCGATAAAATGAGCGGTTGCAATAAACATCTGTTATTCAGCGCCAAGATACCCTTGGGTGAACGTGAACTTTACAAATACACGTCATGTTCATGGTGGATGCAGAACTGTTGCTGGAATTTCACACTCCAGATGTTATGCAGGCTGCCCGGGGTCCACGAAGGAGACCCGCTAAGAGGGCGGCCACCTTAGTGCCACAGGAGGGCACAGGAGGCAGCCTTCCAGTGTTTGGGACCCTCAGTGGTCCAGGTGCCGCGTCACTTCCGGGGAGGGGGCAAGGTACATATACCTCTCCCCGCCCCCTGGGCGCCCTCTTGGCCCATTCCCCTGACGCCGTTTCCCTCCCTACCGCATACCCGGCGTTCAGGCAGTGGGTGTAGGGTTTTTTTTTTGCCTAATGTATTATTTTGTGTTGCAGGCGGAGTTACAGGGCGATCCAGAGGCTGTAGGTACATACGGGTACCATGTACAGAAGCACAACAAGGGTGCAAAGGCCAAATATCCACAGGGAGGTCCTCGCGTTGGAGGAGCGACGGCGCCCGTTAGTCCTACGGGCGGTTATGGACCTGAGCAACCGGGGTTGCCTGGCAGGCTCCGCCCCGTATGGGGCGTGAGCAGGGGCGTGGGCTGTCGGTCCACCGGTGGGAGGGGTCTTCCCTCCCCAAAATATGGCAAACACCGTTGGGGAAGGCCACTGTGTAATTTGGCTCATCAGGTGGCAGGCGGCGAGGGGCTGCCTGCCTTGGGATCGCCCGTAAGATAACCCACCATGTTGGCATATTTGTAATGCTAATAAACCTGCAGCAGTTTTCTCCACAAAGAAGGTGTCTTGTCTGGTTATTTCTCTAGGAGATTGCTGTATGGGGGGGGGGGGGGTGGCGAGTGTTGCCGATATTGGCACTATTTGCCAGCACTGCCACAGCAGGACAATACCATGCTTCTAGGGGAAATCCCGGCTAAACCAATCCAGATGCTGGGAAAATGTTTGAGGAGATGGACATGGTTTTATTTGAATCAGAACAGTCAGAAAACACAATTTTTCCAGCCTCAATTAACAAAATACATTTATAGCAATGCACGTTACCAATGCAAGGGAAGACAACACAGATGTAATACTAACAATCTATGGAGTCGCTGGAACGTATCGACATATATCCCTTTCAGGTAGAACAGCAATTTCACATAAAAGTGAAGAAAAAAACACAAACAAAACTGGTATAAAGCTTTTTACACCTTCTCGACACCACCGTGAACACGGCCATCGTATGAAAACATTTACACCAGCCTTCCAGGCCTCAAACAAGATTAACATACACACACCATTAAACAAGCAAGGAGGGAGGAAGGAAGAGGGAACATGCAACAACTGAGTAAGCGGAGAGCAGGAAACATCGAAAAGACGCAGACGAAAGGGGATGAAAAAACAAGAGGCGCGTGCGCATATGCTTCCGGGCCCGAGGCTTCATATACTGGAGTCCTTGCAGTGCCGATTACCAGCTGTGGGGCCCCGTGTTGATAAAATAAAAGGTGCGGAATGGTGATCCCTTTTAAGTTAAAAAACAATTTCACATAAAAGTGAAAAAAATAAACACACACAAACCAGGAGCTGTCCACGCAGTGAGTTTACGATCCTCCCCCCCCTCCCACCCCCTTTTTGGGGCTGGGGGTGAAGCCCGGCCGTCGCCGAGGCTGTGGTCCGTTTGGGCAGCTCCCGGTGGGCACAGGCCAGCAGCCCTGGCTTAGGCCACTCGGCTATGCGTGTTGGGGGGCGGCCCTGGGCAGGAGGCGCCCCGTGGACGAGAGGGACGGGGTGTGCAGCCGGGCACTCGCTTCAGAGCAACGGGAGTGAACGAGCAATACCTCGCGTTGGGAGGGGAGGGGCGCAAGGGGCTCCGTACTCCGCCCTCACCTCCGGTAGCGTTGGCCAGCCAGGGCCTGTTACTCCTGTTTGCTAGGCAGAGAGCCGGCATAGGGTATAGGTATAGAGGATCCGAGCCGGCTACTCCCCGTGCCGGAAGGGTAATGTAATCACGGTGCTCAAGCACAGCGCACCAATATTTCCGGTGAGAGGATGGGATCCGACGGCTAAAACTGGGACGCGGGTGACGGAAAGCAGGGCTCTAGCTCCGGGGTCCCGTCCACATCCGGTGAGGCTGGGCAAACCAATTGTCTCCCAGTGCCGGGATACTAAAGTTAATACGGTGCTCGTGTTAATCGCACCAATACATCGGGGCAAAGAGGAGGTTGTCCGGCGGTGTGACTCCGGACTTTGAGCCACATACCAGGGTTCGCGCCTCGGATTCATGTCCACATCCGGTGAATAGGGGCGACTCAATTAATCTCCCCGTGGCTGCATGGGTAATGTAAATAGGGTGCTTAATGCATTTCCCAATGCCGGAATCGTCAACGTAATTAAGGGGCTCAACGAAATTGCACCAACACCTTAGGCCGGAGAGGATGTGGTCTGGTGCCAGAGACCAGGGTTCGAGCATCGGGGTCACGTCCACATCCGGTGAGTCGGGGCGAATCACTGGAGCTCACCGTGCCTGAATGTGTATGTGCTCAGGGGAGGGGCCTGCAGGGGAGAGAGGATGTTGTCCGTCGGCTAGACTACCGACTGTGGTGCTGGTAATCGGGGTTTGTGCATCGGGCCGCATCCACTTCCAGGGAGTCGGGGGCAAATCACGAACCTTCCTGTGCCTGATTGTGTAATGTGAATACACGGCTCGAGTAAGCGCTCAAATACCTGCGGGTCAAGATCGCGCTATATAGTATGCAAAAAAAAAAAAAAAATGCGAGCGGATGAACTGTGCAGGAAGGAGCATGATGTCAACTGCCGTGGTCTTTCAAGGTCCGGGTAGGTGCAGGCACCGCGGGCCAGGGGGTAGCAATGCAGGGGGACCAGGGGCATTGGTCTGAGTGCTTGCGGGGCACAGAAGTGCGTGTGATGCGGGGGGGGCCAAGGTTAGAGCGAGGGGGTGAAAACCGCCATGTGGTGGCCGGTTTCTTCACTGGGGATCTGCACATTAGGCTTGGTAACCTTGGCGGGTAGGCTAGTTACCGATGTGTTGTGAAGTTGTGCCACACAAGTTATCTGAAAGAAAGTACGTTAATTTGAGTAAAGCAACTTTTCGGGGCCAGGGTTAGGGAACGATAGCGACAATTGCAGGCAGGTGGGGCCCTGCTGCCACCTTCTATGCTCTTAGCCGGGGCATTTAGATCGTGCACAGCCTCATCATCTCTGATTTTAAGCACTTTCGATAAGTTTACATCGAAGCCATAGCAGTGGCTTATATCTTCCTTTGGCAAGGTCAACAGCCCGGGCTGGCTGTAAGTGGAATGTGACGTGCGTTACAGCTGCATGCAGCGACCGAGGAGCCAGAACAAGGAGCACACTTGCTAAGCAATGATTTTATGCTAAGCAAAGATTTCACAGTAATGGTTTTAGTCCAACGCCGAAGCGAGACCTTCTAGGGACGGGCCAGAACCATAAGGCGGCACATGTGAGTTGTGCAGGCTAATCGCTCCTCTAGGCCTATTTCTTGCCAGCCAAATAGGGATGACCTGCACATTGGAGGAACATGCTGGTTTTAATCTATATTTTGTTTCAAGTACAAGTGGCGATCTGCGGGGCAGGTGATGGGCATAGAGTGGCTCTCTGGACTAAAACGGCCTGGGTTTGGGCAGGACAAGCAGTCAGGGGGGTTGGGCGAGGCTGGACTCCCTGAGGGGGTGGGAGAGCTCTGACATGAGTTGGACTCCAAATTAGCAGTGCAGGGGCTAGGAAAAAGGAAAAAAAAAAAAAAAGGCATTTGCAATGCAATAGGTGTCGCATTGCTCCGTTGCTGGGGGCTTCCGGGGTATGGCACGGAAGGATAATGCTATGTTGCCGGTGTCTGCGTTAGGCGCACTGTGCCTCTGAGGCCCGGGATGGCTCGTTTTGGGCTGACTGGTTGTTCAGCATGCGGGGCAGCAGCCTAGATGTGAGCTGGGACTTGTTTTGGTTTTCACATCTTCACTTCGCCTTAGGAGATCACAGCGGTCCGGTACTGGTTCTCTAATTATGCTCCGATTAGGGTTTGCCCTACTTGCGACTCCCTGCGCCAAAGATACAGTGTGTCTTTGAGAACAGAGACCGATTTTATAGTGAAGCAAACCTGGCCCTTTCAGGAAGACCTAAATCAACCTAGTGGAAACGGTAGTACCATTTCAATGGTACAGGGCGTCTCTCTAGGCTAGGCACTGCACCACGCGTATGGATTTGGTGCTACATCGGGCCTGCCCGCATGACGTAATTAGTGGGGCTACATCGATGCGGGTAAAGAATTTTGACAGTGTCTAGAACACTGCTCCTGGTACTAAGTATGGTTGGTTTTGGTCAAGGTCGTCAGGGAGAGTGGGGGCCACATTGCATGCACGAGGAAGGGTGTCCCACTCAGTTAACGCAGGGCGACAGGGTCGATGGCAGCGTCGGTGGTAGTCTGGTGGTATGCTTGGGTTGTCAGCGTTGGTGTTAGTCAGGTTGCATGCTTGTGGTCCGAGACAGCCACATTTCAGGTAACAAGTTGGGTTATAGGGTGTGGCCTATAGGTGGCACTGCTCCTTTCAACCGGCATACATTATTGGCAGTAATATTAGTGAGCTGCTGCTGAGTTCCAATGCCGAAAACACGAGTCACTACCCCTGAATATTGACGCAAACACAATTAGAACTTGGCCAGAGTGCTCGACTAGGTGGCTCAGCGAGACTGGTCGTGCCTCACCTCTTGACGTATGGCGGATGGTGAACCCAGGTTGCGGTGAAGAGACAGCGGGTACTGGTCGAGCTTCCTGCATATTCCGCGAGCGGCCTGTTCATTTCTACCATCAGATTTTCATTTTGTTTGTGGCCAAACGGTGGGTGTTGCAATGACACATCGCGTCGTCGTTCATTCAAGTTGGTGCAGTCTGGTGTGTAACCTATGCTGGTTTTCCTGGTTGTGGCCATGATGGTGTTGGCAATTCCAGTGGTGGGTGCCGGCCCGCTTGGAGGGAACATTTACATAGGCATCTGGGACTGGGTAGATGATCACACCTATGCCCCAGTTAGATGACAGTGCGCCACACATGCGTGGTTGAATTTTATTAGAGGGTCTCGGGATTTTAGTCACTGATGAAAGGCTGTAGTCAGATTGTTTTCCTTGCACATCAGCCGGTGCTGCGCTTCGGGGAAGCATTCAGACTCGACGACCATGGGGTCAGATTTGCACTAAGTTTTAAATGAAGAGGCATATGCTGGCATATGCTGGCATAGTTGTGCCCTACATAGCCAAGAAGTTTGTACCCCAAGAGTATAGCAGTAACCTAGGTTTGATTCCGCTATCCGCGCTTGAAAAGTTTATATTCCATTCTCCCAGGGGCACAGGCTGTGGTTATGGTGGCAAAAGTTTGATTAATGTGCCTGGATACAAAGTTCGTTATGGTCGTACTGCTTTACCATAACTGCCGTGAGGAAGGTTTATATCAGCACAGTATGCATCAGTTTCGTGTAGAAGGAATGCAGTGCCACGGGGTGGCTCAGAACAGGCAACGTAACATGATGTATGTTGGTGGGGCGTGTGCGGTTAGGAACACGCTTAGGCAGAGCCCTTATTTGGATGTACTGGGAGCATTCTGTTTACGGGACATGTGCTCACTTGCCAACGGCTATTCACGTGTCAGTTGTATGTGTTCCCCCATGCGGATGGAATTTAACTGCCCTTGACTGGCCAGTGATTCTTCTTGCGGTCAGGTGAGCAATAACTTTGGGTGTTATGGTGTCTGGTAAATTATGGTCAGACAGTGGCCAGGCCTTCTAGATGGGGGTTCTGCTCAGGCGGGTCCTAGTAAGGGTTCAGGCGACAGAGGTCGGCCCTGGGATACAATTTGAGCACAGCAGTTCTACATCACAGGCAGAAGGGAGAAAATACATATGCAGATAAAATAATGACAAGGCACATCCCACGACACATTCACGACACATTCACTCAAACATCAGACCTCCCATGGGATG
Organism: Calotriton arnoldi; assembly: GCA_963921515.1. NCBI lineage: Eukaryota > Metazoa > Chordata > Amphibia > Caudata > Salamandridae > Calotriton > Calotriton arnoldi. The sequence continues at coordinate 211,849 of CAWUFW010015225.1, read as the reverse complement.
TCTGATGTTTGAGTGAATGTGTCGTGGGATGTGCCTTGTCATTATTTTTTCTGCATATGTATTTTAAAAAAAACCTCATGTGATGAAGTAATAAGTTATAATAAAACATCTTTTGATAATCTTTATTTATCCATGTGTGGTGTGATTACAAATTTTGGCCTGTGTTGCTAGTGTTCTAGTAATTAGTGACTTTTTGCACGAATAGATTTGTACAGGTAGAGAACTTGCCGTTTTTGATTGCATTACTGATTTCCCCTGTTGGTCTCTACCTATATCGAAATCAGGGGCCCCCTCCGTATGAGGAGGGCAGTGGCTATGTCATTCTCCAGGGTGGGATGTGAGCGGGCCACCCCAAACAAAATTAATGGGGTGTAGAGGAAGGGCATTCTCCATGGGCAAAGGTTCCCTGTGGAGAAAAGTAATGAAGTGAAATGTTTACATAGGTGTAAATGTAGAGGAGGTACATTTACAGATATGGAAATTCTTATGAAGGTCAGGAGTGACTACTTCAACTTCCAGGCCTGCTTCTGTGGACCTAGAAAAGCTAGAATTGTACTCCAAAACTGAATTAAACCTATCGGATTTAATTTCATTTAAGAATCAGTCACACTCGTACTAAATCTGCTGGAGAAAAACGTAAAAACATCTCAACAGGAAAGGCATTTGCATGGGAGCAACTAACAATGTTTGTTTTTTCCGATGATGCAGACAAGAGTAAACCAATTAACTCTTGACAGGATGAACTCCCAAAGCTATTCAATGTAGCTTCAGGGAACATCTAGAAGTTTAATTGAACTCCCAAAGCTATTCAGAAGTTTAATAGAACTCCCAAAGCTATTCAATGTAACTTCAGGGCAACATCTAGAAGTTTAATAGAACTCCCAAAGCTATTCAATGTAACTTCAGGGCAACATCTAGAAGTTTGATAGAACCCCCAAAGCTATTCAATGTAACTTCAGGGCAACATCTAGAAGTTTGATAGAACCCCCAAAGCTATTCAATGTAACTTCAGGGCAACATCTAGAAGTTTGATAGAACTCTCAAAGCTATTCAATGTAACTTCAGGGCAACATCTAGAAGTTTGATAGAACTCTCAAAGCTGTTCAATGTAACTTCAGGGCAACATCTAGAAGTTTGATAGAACTCCCAAAGCTGTTCAATGTAACTTCAGGGCAACATCTAGAAGTTTGATAGAACTCCCAAAGCTATTCAATGTTACTTCAGGGCAACATCTATAAGTTTGATAGAACTCCCAAAGCTATTCAATGTAACTTCAGGGCAACATCTATAAGTTTGATAGAACTCCCAAAGCTATTCAATGTAACTTCAGGGCAACATCTATAAGTTTGATAGAACTCCCAAAGCTGTTCAATGTAACTTCAGGGCAACATCTATAAGTTTGATAGAACTCCCAAAGCTATTCAATGTATCTTCAGGGCAACATCTATAAGTTTGATAGAACTCCCAAAGCTATTCAATGTAACTTCAGGGCAACATCTATAAGTTTGATAGAACTCCCAAAGCTATTCAATGTAACTTCAGAGCAACACCTAGAAGTTTGATAGAACTCCCAAAGCTGTTCAATGTAACTTGAGGGCAACACCTAGAAGTTTGATAGAACTCCCAAAGCTGTTCAATGTAACTTCAGGGCAACATCTAGAAGTTTGATAGAACTCCCAAAGCTGTTCAATGTAACTGCAGGGCAACATCTAGAAGTTTAATAGAACTCCCAAAGCTGTTCAATGTTACTTCAGGGCAACATCTAGAAGTTTGATAGAACCCCCAAAGCTATTCAATGTAACTTCAGGGCAACATCTAGAAGTTTGATAGAACCCCCAAAGCTATTCAATGTAACTTCAGGGCAACATCTAGAAGTTTGATAGAACTCCCAAAGCTGTTCAATGTTACTTCAGGGCAACATCTAGAAGTTTGATAGAACTCTCAAAGCTGTTCAATGTTACTTCGGGTCAACATCTAGAAGTTTGATAGAACTCCCAAAGCTATTCAATGTAACTTCAGGGCAACACCTAGAAGTTTGATAGAACCCCAAAGCTATTCAATGTAACTTCAGGGCAACATCTAGAAGTTTGATAGAACTCCCAAAGCTGTTCAATGTTACTTCAGGGCAACATCTAGAAGTTTGATAGAACTCCCAAAGCTGTTCAATGTAACTTCAGGGCAACACCTAGAAGTTTAATAGAACTCCCAAAGCTGTTCAATGTAACTTCAGGGCAACATCTAGAAGTTTGATAGAACTCCCAAAGCTGTTCAATGTAACTTCAGGACAACACTTAGAAGTTGAAGAGACCCTCAAGTATTTGGCTTCAATAGCAGAAGACATTAATAGGTCTGCCCCCTCATGGCCTCTTTCCTGCTTCCAAAACTTTGAGAACCTGCCCATTATCTAATCGACTTGTCCTAGTGAGATTTCTTGTCTCAATTTGTGAATTTACACAGTTTTGTACCTCTCATGATTATGTTGTTGTTTGTTTTCTTGTTCTCTTTTCTTTTGTCCTGATCTTCTGTAAAGCGCTCTGAGACCCTCACAATTCATGTTTGCGCTATATAAAACGTTATAAATAAAATAATTAACCCAAGGAAATGACTGTTTAAGTTACCAAGGAACTGATGACCTAAAACTGTTTTCCTCTTAAAGTAACAAACCCCAATCTCATCACTGATTGTCAGATCCAAGATTTTAACTACGTTCTTATAACAATTGGGTGCTGTACCTTTTGTTCTTCATTCCATCGCAACTGAACAACTGCGCATCGACCCATGGAACCTGTCCCATGCATGCGAGACATTGGTCTGTTTTAACAGCATATGCATTTGTATTGTTGCTGTAGCTTCCACATTTCGTCCCAACTTGGTTGAATCTCTACTATTATCTTTTCATTTTTTAACATGCTTTAATCTCACTGTTGTGGGCTTGTTGTTGCTATGCACCACAGGGTCCTTGGAGCTGTGAGGTCATGGCCTTCTAGGAGGAGGAGACTGTTGGTGAAGGAGCTGACCAGAGGTTGGGGTTGGGCTCTGCCATTACCTTGTACTCCAGACAATAAAGCAGAAATGAATCCTACTTTTGGTGTACCGTGTCACTACAATTTGGCGACGAGCGGTCAGGAGTACATGTGCGAACCTACGGTGTGTTGGGGAACTGCTGGTGAGCATAAGACACACTGATAATTGCCAGTTGCTACATCTACACATCTACTCTGTGCGACTGCGACGGACGCTTGTTTAGCGAGCTCCATGCCGGCCCGGACATTATCCTGTCCCATCGCAGCCCTTAGCACACGGTCGCACCTGTGGTGAGTAACGACTCTGACACGCTGTGAAGTCTAAGTAGTTTATTCCCGCAAGAGGGAGAATGGCAGAAGCAAAGCTAGTAAAGCTGAAGAATAACTGTAATCACCAACGGTTCCCCCACCAAACGTTCAAGTCTTGTCATTATCCCCATGCGCTCAGTAGCAACCTCGCGCTACGGGAAGAATGCCAACATCTCCCCTTTTTATACAAAGAAATAAAACTTGAGAAAAACAGATAAGATACAGTGCTAACCAAATATATAAGTAGGTGCAATACAGAATGAAACAAAAACACAATATCTTGGAAAGCAAGATAAAATATTACAGGTACAAGAATGTAATAATTAATCAACAATATAATCGTTGTACTTGACAGGCAATTTGATCTGTCTTCTCAGACGTGTGACTTTGGCACCACATTCCATTACTGAAGCTCTCTGTGTACCCAGCGGCAAAGGTGACTCACTCTCACCACTGGACACACTCTCCCCTTGTACACTATCAGTGAGTGTATCATCAACTTGCACCAAGGGTCTTCCCTCCCAACACTCCAAGCTGGAACTGGGCCCTTTACTTACATCTTCACCAACGTTTTCATCCCAAATCCATGAACCTGAAGAGCGACTAGAGCCCCTCTTCCATGCAAGATTTCATTGCATTTGGCTAGCTTGCTGAAATGTCAAACCTTGCCATCATCTAATTCAGCAGAACACGCAAAGACTTTCCTTACTGTCATAGGTTTGGAAAAATGGCTGCTCCTTTCTTTACCAACCTACTAGACTTGACTTGCACCCAATCTTCTTCAACCAAGGTTACAACTTTGGTGCTCCTCTTTTTGTCAAAATATTCTTTGTACAAGTTGTGGGCTTTTTCTAGATTGGTTTTGACAATTTCTGGTGACCATTTGCATTACAATTCTTGAGACAATAATGCCGAATTGTCCCTACCCCTCAGAATCTTGAAAGGGCTGTACCCTGTTACTGTAGGAGTGATGGGATACCCCCATACCAATTTATTGAGTTCCTGCTCCCACTTCTTACCAGCGCAAATGGCTGCTTGGATACTGCCCATAATGACTCTGTTAAACCTCTCAACTGCACCATTACAAGCAGGGTGATACACAGGGGTCTTCCTTTCTTTGATGCCATTTCTTTTTAGGAAACAAGTACATTTTTCCACCACAAATTGTGGCCCATTATCGCTCAAGAGAGTTTTGGGGATGCCCTCTCTCAAGAATACAGTTTCAAGAAATTCAACAATATTAGTAGTTTCAGAAGATTCACAGATCTTCAATTTAGGCCATTTAGAATACATGTCAAATAACACCAAGATGTATTTGGTTACCCCTATACCATCTAACACAGGACCCAAGATGTCAATGGCCAAATCCTCCCATGAACCCGAAGGTAAAGTCCTGTTACCCAAGGGTGGTCTTAACATGACCAGGGATTTATCCGAATTGTTGCACCGTTCGCATGTTCTGACAAATTTTTCCATGGCCATGTCCATCCCGGACCACCAATACGAACTCTTGAGTCTATGCTTAGGGTTAACAATGCCTTGATGTCCCTCATGTGTAAGTTCTAGTATTCTCTCCCGTAGGCACTGTGGTGGAATGATCCTGTTATTCCTTAAAAGGAATCCCGAACCAGAGACAGATATTTCATCTCTAAGCTCCCAAAAATTCTTGCATTCATTCTCAATAGTCTTCTTGTCAGGCCAACCTTGCAACGTGTAATCCTTAACCTTACTCAAAGTACTGTCTTCCCTGTAACCAGTTACCCAATCTGCCACTGTAATGTTCCCCATATTATGTTCAACACTTGCTACACTGTAGTCCTCCCATTCACATACATATTTACCGTCACTTTGTAAGGGTGACCTGCTGAGATAGTCGGCCACCCTATTGTTAACACCTTCACTAGTGGCTTATGGTCTGTACGTATAGTAAACTCCTTACCCCACACAAACTGTCTGAACTTAGATGTGGCCCATACACAAGCTAACATCTCCCGTTCTTTCACGGAATATTTTTCCTCAGGAGGAGTTCGGGACCTGGAAGCAAAAGAAATGATGCCCTCCACTCCATCACTTGAAATCTGGGAGAGGACCGCACCAAGTCCCTTACCGCTGGCGTCCGTGGTGATCAATGTCTTGGCTCTATGGTCAAATCCTTGCAGAGGTAAAGCACTACATATGCTAAGTTTAATAAGTTCAAATTGTCTTTGACACTCCTCACTCCATTCAAACTCTTGCCTCGTACGTAAGAGCTGTCTCAATTGGTAAGTTTTTTCTGTAAATCCCTCAACAAACAGCATAAAATTCGTCAAAGCCCAAAAATGACCTCACCTCATCCTTAAACGTAGAGGCTGGGGCATTCTTGATGGATTCTAGGATTTCTTTTTTAGGGGTGATGCCACTACCCCCTAATTCATGTCCTAAGTAAGTTACTGATCTTTTTCCAAACTCACACTTGTTAATTTCAGCAGTTAAACCACAAGCCTTCAATTTATCTGTGAAGTATGCTCTCATGTTCCTCTTTGCTCTTGCCCGTAATCAACAAGTCATCCTGGAAGTAGGCTACGCCAGGCAGATCCTTGACAAGTCTATGCATAAGTCTTTGAAAGACTACGGCAGCTGTGGCTAGTCCGAATGCCATGCGGATAAACCTAAAACATCCTACGTGCGTTATGAATGCAGTTAGATCCCTGCTGTCAGGATGTAGAGTCACCTGGTGGTATGCTGATGCCAGGTCATTTGTGGAGAACCACTTATCCCCTTTAGTTAATCCCAGCAATTCATTTATTTTAGGAAGGGAGAATTTATCCACAACTATATTTTTGTTGAGGTCTCTCAAATCTATGCATAACCTCACTCAGCACACTCCACGACCTCTATAATACCTTTGCTCTCTAAGTCCTTTAACTCTTTAGTAACCTCATCCCTAACACTGAAAGGGATATTCCTTACTTTACATGACACAGGTACAGCGTTCTTCTTTAAGACAATCCTATGGGCAAAGTTTTTAAGAGTCCCTATCCTTCCAGAAAACACTTCTGGTTATTGTTTTTTGAGTACGTTCTTCAAATCCAACTCAGTGTCATTTACGCCCAGCACCTGCTCCACGCTGTTGGGGTTTAGAGTAATATCAAAGGCTTTTTGATCTACCCACCCCAATACCGCAGGTCCCACCTCAGACACGTACAGTTTGGCCATTGTCATTCTACTCTTAAATGTAAAGGGTAATACATAATATCCACACATTGGTATTTTCTCACCTGTGAAGGTGACAGGATGAATATCAGATTCAATTAGTTGCTTATTTACTACCTTAACAAATTTTACTATCCCATACTGCCTTGTTCACGATAGTAAAAGGTCAACCAGAATCTGCAGTAATGCTTATTGGAGAGGTGTGGTGCAGCGGCCAGGGCAGCTGACTTCAAAGCACAGGGCTCACGGTTCGATCCCCAGCTCCGGCGGCAGCTCAGCTCAGCACCATGTGACTCTGGGCAATAGCTCACTTAATTTCCACGACGGACCCCAGCGCCTTGAGACCCGTAAGGGTGAGTAGTTCGCGCTTTACAATTACGGATTTAGATTTTATTGTTACCCCTCCAATGTCCACATTGCACAATGGTTTGTTCCTAGTCACATTGCATAAGTTTAGTACAGGACACTCAATGCATAGCACACCCTCATCTTCTTCAACTTGGCCTGCGTCAGACAATTCAGAGTCTTACTTGTTATCCACTAGTTTAACCTGTTGCATACTTTTATTCTTCCTCCTACACACCTTGGCATTCTGATCACTGGCAAGGTGCTCTTTACTACCACACCTATAGCAACTAAGATTTCTGCCTTTCCAATTAACGGCAGGTTTCTTTTTTGTGTCAGAACTGCTTGTGGCTTGGAATCCCTTGGCTTTTGAAACTTTGCAAACCACTGTACTCTCCTTAGTTTCACTAGAAGTGGCTGATGAATAAGCTGCCTTTGCGCATCTCTTAGATAGTTCACTCTTTTTAACTAGTGCTGTAACGTCCTTGAGTGATGAGTCCCCACTCACCCAAAGTCTTTCCTGTACATTGGTGTCATTAGTATGCATGATGGTCTCTAATTAGTTCATCATGTAAATTACCAAATTTACATGTAATCGCAAACTCTTTCAAAGCAGACACATAGTCTTCAACCGGCTCAGACTTCCCCTGCTTCCTCTGGAAAAAATTTAACTTGTTGATGGCTACGCAAACAGTGGGTAAGTAGTAGTGATCCAAGTCTTCCAGTGCATTCGCAAAAACATCCCCTTCCTCTGCTGATCAGGCCTTCTTTTCCATTTGGAGGTAGATGGGTATTCCTTCCGGACCTAGACTATGTAGTAACATTTTCTTTTTACGAGAGGAAGTAAATTCTTCCGAACCCTCTTCTTCAATTAATGATAAATAGTTCATAAAATAGTCTTTCCACTCAGGCCACTTCATTTGTGGTTCCCCAGGGCCAGGTAAGAATGGCAAAGGAGGAGTCAGCGAAAAAATTTGGGCACACATAGCTGAATCCGATCACAGTGTAAAAATGCCTGAGGAGACTGAGCACAGGAAAATACTTAAGTATAAATAATGCGGGTTTGGGTACACCCAGTAGATTGGTGTAGAAATGCTCAGAATAGGCAGGCAGAAAGGTTAAGGTGTGCTTATCACCGTGACACGCCTGATTCCTTAAAAGATTTGAACTCTCTAGTGTGCGTGTCACTGGCGTTGAAATTCCACTAATAGGCTGGTAGCAATAATAAGGTGTGCGTATCACCATGACACGCCAAATTCCAAAAGGATCTGAACCTTAAAGTGTGTGCCACAAAATTATTGAAGAGAGAGTGCGGTGTGCGGCCACCTAACGCCGGTAATTCATTCTCCTTGGGGTGTGCGTATCACAGTGACACGCGAAGTATGAACCAGTTTGGCTGCATGAACGAACATGCGACGCACAGCCAACTCTCTGGAAAATAATCTCTCACAGAGGGTGTGCGTGTCACTGTAACACGCCGATGGAGAACTAGCTCAGCTGCAGGCGTCCTCGTACAACGTGCAGCCTGCTCTCCTCAGGGGTGTGGTAGACATGAGTGTGCATGCGTGGCCTCAGTGCCGATGAGAGGATCAGTCAGAAAGCAGGCACCGGCAAAATTCCCACAGAAACCAATCGCAAAGTACCTGACAGGATTCTCCGCTCTCCCTCTGATACAGCGGCCGAACACAGAAGATCAGCCGCCGACAGCCACTCACATCCACGACGATGACGAAGGAGGATTCAGCCATGGAAAGGCAGCACCAGGAACCAACGCCGCAGGAACACGTGAGGCATTGGGGTCCAGTCGTCGCCAAATTGTGGTGGGCAACAACTCTGACACGCTGTAAAGTCTAAGTAGTTTATTCCCGCAAGAGGGAGCGCGGCAGACGCAAAGCTAGTAAAGCTGAAGAATAACTGTAATCACCAACAGTTCCCCCACCGAACGTTCAAGTTTTGGCATTCTCCCCACGCGCTCGGTAGCAACCTTGCGCTTCAGGAAGAATGCCAACATGACAGTACCTCCCTACCTCTGCCTTACGACCTGCTGGTGTCAGCTGCTGCAGACACCAGCTGTTTGGAGTGTCTGAGACCCAAGAGAGGTGTTTGTCGGCGGCGTCGCTGGCTGTGGCCTAGTGTGGTCTATTACTTCAAGGAATATTGGAGCAGACCGGGACCACCACACTGCGGCAGAAAACATGGGGCGATAAATTACTGGGGAGCCGGCTGGGACACTGCATCGTTCCCCAACTGGAGTACCTGTCCCTGAGCTCCAGCAGGGCTGCCAGAGGCGCGGTGTCGCTGCCGAATTGGCCCCACTCCGGGCCATCACTGGGCTGGTCGCCGCTGGCATGGCTGACACCCTTTAGGAGAGCTTCAGCATGGGAGTGTTGGACCTGTGTCAGCCCTCTGCAAATGTGTGGCCAACGGATCCTGCGGCCTCCGAGTGCCACCCACAGGCCCCACCTTCGACTCTGCTGTGGTGGTGCCACCGGCGCGGCCTGCCGCATCATCTCCTGCTGCTGCGCACTCGCAGCCAGAGACCCAGACTGTAACACAGAACAGAGGTGAGCCTACTTTTCCCATTAAAGCCCCACATTGGAACTGCACCGACCCCCCCCGGCCTTGCATGACCCAATGACCCAGGGATAACACCAGCTCCACAGTGGATGCCTGGAGACCTCATGCGATGGGCCTGGTGGTTGACTTGGCTGAAGGCCTTGGTGCTGGGACCCACACAAAAAGACCTTTCCTCACTGGCCTGCCTCCTGCGATCACTTTTTGCTGCGGGGTCTCCGATGCACCACTACTCCCCCTCGAGGGCATCCAGATACAAAAAGACCATGCTCCTGCGGGCCCTGACGGGGTTGCGGTGGGAGCTTGGTGGGCCTGCAGTGGGCAAGATATACGACGAGCTGCCCTGCTCCACGCACCTCACCACGTGTGTTTTTTCCTTTCCTGTGCTCCACCATGCCAGACGGGGGGTGGAAGACTGCACATTGATAGCCTGCACATTTGAAGCAGTCGACACCAGCCACTATGGCTTCTTCAGGGTGCAGGCGGGCGGCCTGGGATTTGTGGTGCCTTTGCCTGTGGTATCTAGGCTGTGGCTGACACTGCAGTTGCCATCTTTTGCTGTGAGGTTGGCGAGACCTCCTTTGGGGTCCCTAGGATCCAGTGCCTGTTGACCTCCCTGCACCTCAACAATACCTCAGGTAACCACATACATCTGTACGAAAGCTGGGCAGTACATGTTGTACACACTATCCCAGGGCATGGTTCCTACATTTGTCTCCTTGTGAAGCCCTATCCAGATCAGCCTTATCCTGCTCCACCTAAAGACTGCTCCACGGCATACAGACATCGCCTGGATGGGGAAAACGAAGGATAAACTACTGGGGGTACTGCCTGAGACGGGGAATCAGTCCTGAGCCTGTCGGTGGACACCGAGGAACAGGCCCCCCGATTTATCCTATCCATCTCTACCTGGACAAAATACTCACAGCCATAGACGACACCAAAGCCACTCTCCAACAAGACATTAGCATAGTGTTGTTGCGCCTGGACCTGCTGCAGGAGGAACATCACAAAGTGGCCGATAGAGTTAAAAATGTTGAGACATCAGTGGGGGAGCTAATACCCGAGAGCTTAACACTTACCCGCCAGATGGTGGAGCTGTCAGACAGAGTACGACCCAAAGATGCAGAAGGATGTAATCGACGTAATAACATCTGGGTGGTGGGCCTCCCTGAGGGGGTGAAGCATGATGATATGGTGAGCCAAACTCCGGATAACACTAGATGGGACCACACACTTCTGTAAAGACCCAGGACCTGCATGGGACTGGCTTGAAGCACACAGGGTGGGGACCACCCCTAACCAGCAGCTCATCCCGGACCTGACACCCCTAGACGTAGATCCCGGAAGCAACCCCGCAGGAACCACCATGCTAGGCCTCAGAGGGGACCATCTCCATCCCAAACTGAACAGGAGAGAGGGGCTGCCCTACAGGCGGTGGCAGCCCGTGGGATGGCTCGGAGGTTGAGCTCGGACACTGGCACTCCCTCTGAGCACCGGTCCCTGCTGTCGGACTCGGTGTCTTCCCAGGCGAATGGCGCTGAGCTCTCCAGGGTGACTCCACAGTCGGCGGAGGAACTCATTTAATATCCTTTGTCACTTGAGTTCTGAGTGTTGGGAGTACCTACTGGTTATATTCATACCTCAGGAGTTGGGGATTTCTGCTTTAGGTGTAATATGGCTATATGATCTGCCTGTTTCTCCTTTAGGATCTCTGATTCAACGTGCACTGCTGTCTGCTTGTGAATTGGGCCAGGCTTCTGCATTGTATGTTAGAGGAGGGCCGGCATGGCACAGGCCTAGTCTACCCACCTTGGCCTACCCCCTCACTGCTAGGCCCCTGCCAGCTGACTGGAGGAGACGTTCTATTGACTATGCTTCCACATTTTCAGTTTGGGTGGCAAGCCGTTACTGGACTGCTCTTGGGTTGGGGAATTTATGGTTATGGGTTGATGTTCTTTTGCACAGGGACCGCACCACATGTTGCGCATAGGGGCTACGGAGGGGAGCCCTGGTGGCCTGGGTGAGACATGCACAACTTACAAGTAAATGGCAGACCGGCATCATGCACTGACTTTCTTATCCTGGAATATTAGGGGGATGGGCTCAGCCTCCAAGTGACACAATAGTAATAGATACCTGAAGAGACGCGGGGCACACGTGGCTTTGCTCCAGGAGAAACATCTTACTAGGGGCCAGATAGATCGGCTCCGGTGTAGGTGGTAAAGCCAGCTATACACTACTGTGTACTCTGCCTTTGCCCGGGGGACACTGATCTGGGTCCGGGCTGGCACCCCCTTTGAGCTTGTATGCTCCCTCATTGACAAAGAAGGCAGTTATGTTCTCCTTAAGCGTAGGCTTTTGGGGAGAGAGGTAACATTGGGAAGGATATATTTCCCTGAACCAGATGACTTTCCTCCATTCCCTCTCTACACATATAGCGGGTTTACTTACTGACGGGCTTCTCTTGGGTGGGGACTTCAGTTGTGTGGTGGATGTCCTGTTAGACCGCTCCAACCTCCCCCCCTGGGCGCTCACACACAGACTGGCTGAAGACCTCAGGGATTGGTTGGAACAATGGGAGCTGATGGATATATGGAGGAAGGGGGATCCTTTTCCGCGCAACAGACCGATAATTTCTGGGAATGGTGGGCCTATAGAACACAACGCAGAATATGTAGACAGCTTCCTGCAACCATTTGTCCAGAATCTTCCCTCATATCTGAAAGACAGCAGAGACCTGTTGTGTAAGCTGGAGGATTTCAAGTGGGACAGTGATAACCTCATCTTTGTTACAATGGATGTAGAAACCTCTACACCTGTATTCATCTGGAATATGGTCTGAGATCTTTGAAGTTCTTTTTGTTTAAACGCAATGCACACCTCTTGGAACATATTTAATATTGTTGGAAATGACCGAGATAACTCTAACACAGAATGTGTTCTTACACAATGGCACCTGGTACTTGCTAAAGCAGGGGACCGCGATGGGCTCCAGGTTTGCTCCATCCTATGCAAACCTGTTCATGGGTCTGTATGAGGTGGAGCATGCCTGGGGCTCCAGAGCTCGTGATTGTTGTAATAACATTATTTTCTATGGATGATACATTGATGACATAATAATGATCTGGAATGGCAGTATTGAAGATCTGATCATGTATCACAAATATTTAAATTACAACAAATTCAATGTGAAACTGAGCATTAAATACTCTAAAAAAGAGATAGAGTTACTTGACTTGAGACTATACATTGACAAGAATGCCATACACAGTGATGTCAACAATAAGACCAATGCCATACGGAGAAATGGTTAGGGCCAGGCGTAATTGTAGCCAGGACCCTGATCTTTGGAAGAACATCAGTAAGATAAAACAAGACTTTCAGTGATAGGGGCTATGATGCTACCTGTCTGGCCAATGCTGAGACCAGAATAAAAAAGGTGGACAGAAAACAAACCCTAATACCTAGTTTAAACAAGAATTTTAAGGAAACAGGACAAATGGAGATATCATTCATTACGGAATACAACACATACAGCAGTCATGTGTATAATATTCTAAGAAAAATTGGCATTTATTAAATTCCAGCTTTTGCCAAATTGGATTATTTCGAAAAAACCTAAAGTGGTACAACGAAGGGGCAAAACTTTGAAGAACTTGCTATGCCCAAGTTATGTTAAACACACATGTAACAAAAATAAAACCTGGTTGGCAGAAAGACCACAAGGTTTCTATGTATGCAGTAATTGTATACGCAACTTGGGATTGAACAAGTTGATAACTTTTAAATATAACAAGTCCAAAGATTACAAAATTAACTGTTTTATTAATTGTAACGCCACGTTTACCATTTATGTAATTGGTTGTTCCTGCAAAAAAATATAAATTGGAAGCAGTACACAAAGTTTGAAACTGCGAATGCAGGAGCATGTAAGGGTCATTAGAAATAATGATGCCAAATATCCTTTTGCCATACATATACACAGGGACCATCCGCATGATACGGAAATCTGGTTTCATGCAATAGAACATGTGGCAATTCATGAAAGAGAGAAGTAGCCCTGAGACAGGCGGAAGCAAGATGGATATGCTGTCTCCGTACAGTTGCATTTGGCCTAAATTCCAACAATGAGTTCCATCACTTTCTGTAGCATTCGACTCCTCTGAGAATTAACTTGTGTGGCTGCCTAATTTGGTTGCTGCCAATAGGTGTTCCCTCTAAAGATAGCCTGTATCTTTTAGGAATTCTTATTCTTGTGAAACCAATCTACAGGAATATGATTTGACCCTGTTTTCTGTGTGTTGAGCACTTCTTTCGCAATACATAGTATACAATAAACCCAATGCAGTTTGAAATATAATATATCCAATGTAGTTTTATATATTATATAGTTATGGTAGTTGGCACTGCATTGCGTGAACTTGGTTTATACAAATGGACCTGTGGATAGATGTTTAGATTTTCGTACATCTGATTTTATGTTGTCTGAGTCAGGCAAGAGCCGTTTCAAGATGGCGCTGACATCATACTATGTTATGCATTGTTGCCAGAGAAAGGCAGTCCCCACGTTATTAAGAATTTGTGGGAGACAGTTTTAATACAATGTATATCGCTATAAAGTTAATTTTGTTAAATCACTTACAGAAACGCTTGTTCTTCGATTCTGTTCTTATAATTTATAAATGGTACTTATTACCCTCCTGGACAGCAATTTTGAAAAGTTTACATTCTTGCTATTCTTGTGTGTATAATTGCTTGGAGTTCTGGGTTACTCAATATCTCTTAATATATTAGGCAGGAAGGTTATTCCTGCATTTAACATGCTCAATCACAGTTTGAGTGATTTGTCCACTCCAAGATGGCACTTATAAGTACCACCCGAGTCACATGACATATGCGTTTTAGCCAATTTGGTTTTGGCTCACAGGTGATTTGAGTAGGTCAAAGGATATATAAATGCGTGGTTAATGATTGTCTGGTCTTCCACAGAAGCAGACGTCACGTATACTTTTCATCGAGAAGCACATGTACTCCCTGAGTAGTACGATTTTTTCATGTTAGTTTAACACAGTTTTACTGTTGGGCTAACGGCACTGCTAGACCAAACTTTTCACATTTTATGATCCTATTTCAAAATTCTTTTGTTAAAGCTATGCATTGGGCAATAGTGTATTACGTTTAGAAATCTTGAGATTGATACACCGGAATGTGGCGTCTCTATACTGACTCATCCAAAATGGCGCCCGTAAAAGTTTGTGAATGGTGTTCTGTTTTCACGTCGTCATGACGAATGTTCTGACTCTTGTGGATAACATTTATGAATTGTGAGCACAATATACCGGAATGTGGCGTCTCTGTATTAACTCATCTAAAATGGCGTCCACGTTAGCATGTGAACAGTGTTCTCATTTGGAATGGCGCTCATGTTAGCCTGCTGTCGACTGACTATAATGTTATCACCATGCTGCTTGCCTGTGATAGTTGTATATGATTAATATGCCATTATGGCTGTTTAGGCTCTAAATACTGAATTGACGAGTTTTCACAAGACTATCCTAAAAAGTTGAATATGTTCTGTCGATGACCAACACAGACCTTATTCCAATTCATGTGGTTCCTTTTTTAAAAAGTGTTATATGTGGTTTCCCACGTCACGCAGTCAAATATTTGTTAAAGGTCAATAAATTCGATGTGGCCATATGTTAGTGTGATTCGCCACTAATGTTCCACTGCTTCAAAGATCTAGTATGTGGGGACGTACTTTTTATAAATTCCCCATAAATTATGTATATGATCGAAACATGTATTGAAGTTTGGATCATATATTTATTTTTAATTTTACTGTTTATTATGATTAATTGTGACAATATCTGATGTAGATGTCTAATAGGCTAAAAAGAATAAAACATAATCTATTTGACCTCCATTGACTAAAGGTTAATGCATATGCTGCAAACCTTTTCTCTCTCTTCTCTCTCTTCTCATTGTGCTATGCTGTATGATTTAAAGTTGGACCTATACTTTAATTTGGCTTTTATGATATTCTTTACAGAATTTTAATACTTTTACTGGATGTCAAAATCCTTGTTTGTCTCTATACAATAATACTTCGAAGGACCAACGTTGTTCGCATACAATTCAGAGGTATGCTTAATTTTATAATACTTGGAGTAGGTTAGTGTCTAGAATTGTACTAACCTATGCTCCCAGTAAAGTTTTTAAAAAAAACCTAAAAAAAACCTAATGAAGTACACTTTTGTATTCTGCCATTTTTCTTGCCACTAGAACAGTGAGTCATTGATAAAATAAATTATCTAGAGCTTCTTATTAAACTAAAAAACTCAAAAAATTCAGACTTTTACTGATGATGAGAACATCATCAATAGTTTTTGCGCAATTATGAGTATGGGGCCAATAATATAGTGTGGCTTTATATCCGCATTGTCACATAGGAAGGATGTAAGAAAACTTATAATGCATGTGTTCTCTTTGTAAATAAACATAATTCCTGCTCCTTTACAGACCTCCACCTAGCAAGGCGACATTCCCAGACGCACTTCTAGACACAGTTTCAAACCTGATAACAATACACTCCAACCTATGCGTTCTGTGTGACCTCAACATTTGTTTGACAAACCCAATATGACCCATCCAAAAACAATAATCACTGGCCTGGTCGCACTGAACCTACATCAGATTGTCCACAAACCGACACACACCGCTGGACATATCCTAGATGTCATTTTTGCTAATACTGAACTAGTTACCTTTCAAACTATAACTCCAGTCACATGGTCAGACCACCACTTGCTTGCTTTCCAACATAAAACAACACTAAGCGACTCACCTAAAACTACCTTACATCCATCCACCTATCGGCCGTGGAACAAACTCAATTTGGAACACTTAGAAACACAACTAACATCCAGTACAAATCTGGAAACAATACATTCTGTTCAAAAACTATATGAGTGGCTACAGGAAGTTTTTGACATCCTGATACCACTCAAAACCACACAACAGAACAAAAGAAAAAAAGCACCTTGGAGAAACATATAAATAAAAGACATAAAACAACAAATTAGAAAGCTGCAACGTACCTGGCTCAAAACAAACGCCAAACAAGACAAACTTCACCTACAAAAAATTAACAGATTATACAAGTCGGCTATCAAAAAAGCTAAGAAAAGGTACTATTCAGACAGAATTCAAAACGCTAAATGTGCAAATAAAGAATTCTATAAAATACTCAATGAATTTCGCAAACCAAATTGCCTAGAAGGAACTCATCCTGTTACTCAAGATTTCACAGACAAACTGGCAAATCATTACACGGACAAAGCAGACACGTTGGACTCATACTTATAACAGAAACAAAGCACCAGCACTAACCCTTGTACAAAACAACAATCCAAGAATACTCTAACCAAGCCTCTCTGTTCCTTCCAACACATCTCACACAATGAATTTATGGACCTGGTCAAAGCAAGCAGGCCTGCCAGCAGCCCTTCTGACCTGTGTCCACCACAAACTTTCAAGACAATTCTTTTAACAACCTCTGCTGCCACTCCAGTAAGAAGAATCATCAACGATTCCTTCACTACCGGAATATTTCCAGAAGAACTCAAAAAATCACACATACGCCCTTTACTGAAGAAAACAAACTTGGACCCGCTGAACCCTGACAACTACAGATCCATTACAAATGGACCTTTCCTGGGCAAACTGATAGAAAGAGCAGCGTTCGCCCAGATGTCACAATTCATTGAAGAGAATGACATACTTTCAGACTTCCAAACAGGATTCCGTCCGGGGAAGAGGCACTGAATCTGCCCTCCTTGCCATCTGGGATGACCTTAAGAATACAGTTGACCGCAACGGGGTTGCTGCGCTACTCCTCTTGGACCTCTCGGCTGCCTTTGACACGGTTGACCATGACACTCTGAAACAAAGACTCTATGAAGCCGGCATAGAGGGGACTGCTCTAGACTGGATCATTTCCTACCTTCAAAACAGAACTAATGTCATCCATACCCCACCTTTCTCGTCCAAACCGTACTCCACAAAAGCAGGGGTCCCTCAAGGCTCTATCATCTCGCCCATGCTTTTCAACATCTACATGAAGTCATTACCAGTACTGATCAATAAATTTCACCTCACAAGCTATAACTATGCAGATGACACGCAAATACTCCTTCAACTGGAATGCCCCAAAGACATTGGAAAATCACCAATTTTCAGCTGTCTCAGAGCTGTGGATCAGTGGATGACTTGGAGCCATCTCAAATTGAAAGCTGGGCAGTACATGTTGTACACACTATCCCAGGGCATGGTTCCTACATTTGTCTCCTTGTGAAGCCCTATCCAGATCAGCCTTATCCTGCTCCACCTAAAGACTGCTCCACGGCATACAGACATCGCCTGGATGGGGAAAACGAAGGATAAACTACTGGGGGTACTGCCTGAGACGGGGAATCAGACCTAAGCCTGTCGGTGGACACCGAGGAACAGGCCCCCTGATTTATCCTATCCATCTCTACCTGGACAAAATACTCACAGCCATAGACGACACCAAAGCCACTCTCCAACAAGACATTAGCATAGTGTTGTTGCGCCTGGACCTGCTGCAGGAGGAACATCACAAAGTGGCCGATAGAGTTAAAAATGTTGAGACATCAGTGGGGGAGCTAATACCCGAGAGCTTAACACTTACCCGCCAGATGGTGGAGCTGTCAGACAGAGTACGACCCAAAGATGCAGAAGGATGTAATCGACGTAATAACATCTGGGTGGTGGGCCTCCTGAGGGGTGAAGCATGATGATATGGTGAGCCAAACTCCGGATAACACTAGATGGGGCCACACACTTCTGTAAAGACCCAGGACCTGCATGGGACTGGCTTGAAGCACACAGGGTGGGGACCACCCCTAACCAGCAGCTCATCCCGGACCTGACACCCCTAGACGTAGATCCCGGAAGCAACCCCGCAGGAACCACCATGCTAGGCCTCAGAGGGGACCATCTCCATCCCAAACTGAACAGGAGAGAGGGGCTGCCCTACAGGCGGTGGCAGCCCGTGGGATGGCTCGGAGGTTGTGCTCGGACACTGGCACTCCCTCTGAGCACCGGTCCCTGCTGTCGGACTCGGTGTCTTCCCAGGCGAATGGCGCTGAGCTCTCCAGGGTGACTCCACAGTCGGCGGAGGAACTCATTTAATATCCTTTGTCACTTGAGTTCTGAGTGTTGGGAGTACCTACTGGTTATATTCATACCTCAGGAGTTGGGGATTTCTGCTTTAGGTGTAATATGGCTATATGATCTGCCTGTTTCTCCTTTAGGATCTCTGATTCAACGTGCACTGCTGTCTGCTTGTGAATTGGGCCAGGCTTCTGCATTGTATGTTAGAGGAGGGCCGGCATGGCACAGGCCTAGTCTACCCACCTTGGCCTACCCCTCACTGCTAGGCCCCTGCCAGCTGACTGGAGGAGACGTTCTATTGACTATGCTTCCACATTTTCAGTTTGGGTGGCAAGCCGTTACTGGACTGCTCTTGGGTTGGGGAATTTATGGTTATGGGTTGATGTTCTTTTGCACAGGGACCGCACCACATGTTGCGCATAGGGGCTACGGAGGGAGCCCTGGTGGCCTGGGTGAGACATGCACAACTTACAAGTAAATGGCAGACCGGCATCATGCACTGACTTTCTTATCCTGGAATATTAGGGGATGGGCTCAGCCTCCAAGTGACACAATAGTAATAGATACCTGAAGAGACGCGGGGCACACGTGGCTTTGCTCCAGGAGAAACATCTTACTAGGGGCCAGATAGATCGGCTCCGGTGTAGGTGGTAAAGCCAGCTATACACTACTGTGTACTCTGCCTTTGCCCGGGGGACACTGATCTGGGTCCGGGCTGGCACCCCCTTTGAGCTTGTATGCTCCCTCATTGACAAAGAAGGCAGTTATGTTCTCCTTAAGCGTAGGCTTTTGGGGAGAGAGGTAACATTGGGAAGGATATATTTCCCTGAACCAGATGACTTTCCTCCATTCCCTCTCTACACATATAGCGGGTTTACTTACTGACGGGCTTCTCTTGGGTGGGGACTTCAGTTGTGTGGTGGATGTCCTGTTAGACCGCTCCAACCTCCCCCCCTGGGCGCTCACACACAGACTGGCTGAAGACCTCAGGGATTGGTTGGAACAATGGGAGCTGATGGATATATGGAAGAAGGGGGATCCTTTTCCGCGCAACAGACCGATAATTTCTGGGAATGGTGGGCCTATAGAACACAACGCAGAATATGTAGACAGCTTCCTGCAACCATTTGTCCAGAATCTTCCCTCATATCTGAAAGACAGCAGAGACCTGTTGTGTAAGCTGGAGGATTTCAAGTGGGACAGTGATAACCTCATCTTTGTTACAATGGATGTAGAAACCTCTACACCTGTATTCATCTGGAATATGGTCTGAGATCTTTGAAGTTCTTTTTGTTTAAACGCAATGCACACCTCTTGGAACATACATTAATATTGTTGGAAATGACCGAGATAACTCTAACACAGAATGTGTTCTTACACAATGGCACCTGGTACTTGCTAAAGCAGGGGACCGCGATGGGCTCCAGGTTTGCTCCATCCTATGCAAACCTGTTCATGGGTCTGTATGAGGTGGAGCATGCCTGGGGCTCCAGAGCTCGTGATTGTTGTAATAACATTATTTTCTATGGATGAAACATTGATGACATAATAATGATCTGGAATGGCAGTATTGAAGATCTGATCATGTATCACAAATATTTAAATTACAACAAATTCAATGTGAAACTGAGCATTAAATACTCTAAAAAGAGATAGAGTTACTTGACTTGAGACTATACATTGACAAGAATGCCATACACAGTGATGTCAACAATAAGACCAATGCCATACGGAGAAATGGTTAGGGCCAGGCGTAATTGTAGCCAGGACCCTGATCTTTGGAAGAACATCAGTAAGATAAAACAAGACTTTCAGTGATAGGGGCTATGATGCTACCTGTCTGGCCAATGCTGAGACCAGAATAAAAAAGGTGGACAGAAAACAAACCCTAATACCTAGTTTAAACAAGAATTTTAAGGAAACAGGACAAATGGAGATATCATTCATTACGGAATACAACACATACAGCAGTCATGTGTATAATATTCTAAGAAAAAATTGGCATTTATTAAATTCCAGCTTTATGCCAAATTGGATTATTTCGAAAAAACCTAAAGTGGTACAACGAAGGGGCAAAACTTTGAAGAACTTGCTATGCCCAAGTTATGTTAAACACACATGTAACAAAAATAAAACCTGGTTGGCAGAAAGACCACAAGGTTTCTATGTATGCAGTAATTGTATACGCAACTTGGGATTGAACAAGTTGATAACTTTTAAATATAACAAGTCCAAAGATTACAAAATTAACTGTTTTATTAATTGTAACACCACGTTTACCATTTATGTAATTGGTTGTTCCTGCAAAAAAATATAAATTGGAAGCAGTACACAAAGTTTGAAACTGCGAATGCAGGAGCATGTAAGGGTCATTAGAAATAATGATGCCAAATATCCAGTTGCCATACATATACACAGGGACCATCCGCATGATACGGAAATCTGGTTTCATGCAATAGAACATGTGGCAATTCATGAAAGAGAGAAGTAGCCCTGAGACAGGCGGAAGCAAGATGGATATGCTGTCTCCGTACAGTTGCATTTGGCCTAAATTCCAACAATGAGTTCCATCACTTTCTGTAGCATTCGACTCCTCTGAGAATTAACTTGTGTGGCTGCCTAATTTGGTTGCTGCCAATAGGTGTTCCCTCTAAAGATAGCCTGTATCTTTTAGGAATTCTTATTCTTGTGAAACCAATCTACAGGAATATGATTTGACCCTGTTTTCTGTGTGTTGAGCACTTCTTTCGCAATACATAGTATACAATAAACCCAATGCAGTTTGAAATATAATATATCCAATGTAGTTTTATATATTATACAGTTATGGTAGTTGGCACTGCATTGCGTGAACTTGGTTTATACAAATGGACCTGTGGATAGATGTTTAGATTTTCGTACATCTGATTTTATGTTGTCTGAGTCAGGCAAGAGCCGTTTCAAGATGGCGCTGACATCATACTATGTTATGCATTGTTGCCAGAGAAAGGCAGTCCCCACGTTATTAAGAATTTGTGGGAGACAGTTTTAATACAATGTATATTGCTATAAAGTTAATTTTGTTAAATCACTTACAGAAACGCTTGTTCTTCGATTCTGTTCTTATAATTTATAAATGGTACTTATTACCCTCCTGGACAGCAATTTTGAAAAGTTTACATTCTTGCTATTCTTGTGTGTATAATTGCTTGGAGTTCTGGGTTACTCAATATCTCTTAATATATTAGGCAGGAAGGTTATTCCTGCATTTAACATGCTCAATCACAGTTTGAGTGATTTGTCCACTCCAAGATGGCACTTATAAGTACCACCCGAGTCACATGACATATGCGTTTTAGCCAATTTGGTTTTGGCTCACAGGTGATTTGAGTAGGTCAAAGGATATATAAATGCGTGGTTAATGATTGTCTGGTCTTCCACAGAAGCAGACGTCACGTATACTTTTCATCGAGGAGCACATGTACTCCCTGAGTAGTACGATTTTTTCATGTTAGTTTAACACAGTTTTACTGTTGGGCTAACGGCACTGCTAGACCAAACTTTTCACATTTTATGATCCTATTTCAAAATTCTTTTTGTTAAAGCTATGCATTGGGCAATAGTGTATTACGTTTAGAAATCTTGAGATTGATACACCGGAATGTGGCGTCTCTATACTGACTCATCCAAAATGGCGCCCGCAAAAG
Source organism: Calotriton arnoldi (assembly GCA_963921515.1). Lineage (NCBI taxonomy): Eukaryota > Metazoa > Chordata > Amphibia > Caudata > Salamandridae > Calotriton > Calotriton arnoldi. Next base: position 189,519 of record CAWUFW010015225.1, on the reverse strand, counting down.
TTTGTGAATGGTGTTCTGTTTTCACGTCGTCATGACGAATGTTCTGACTCTTGTGGATAACATTTATGAATTGTGAGCACAATATACCGGAATGTGGCGTCTCTGTATTAACTCATCTAAAATGGCGTCCACGTTAGCATGTGAACAGTGTTCTCATTTGGAATGGCGCTCATGTTAGCCTGCTGTCGACTGACTATAATGTTATCACCATGCTGCTTGCCTGTGATAGTTGTATATGATTAATATGCCATTATGGCTGTTTAGGCTCTAAATACTGAATTGACGAGTTTTCACAAGACTATCCTAAAAAGTTGAATATGTTCTGTCGATGACCAACACAGACCTTATTCCAATTCATGTGGTTCCTTTTTTAAAAAGTGTTATATGTGGTTTCCCACGTCACGCAGTCAAATATTTGTTAAAGGTCAATAAATTCGATGTGGCCATATGTTAGTGTGATTCGCCACTAATGTTCCACTGCTTCAAAGATCTAGTATGTGGGGACGTACTTTTTATAAATTCCCCATAAATTATGTATATGATCGAAACATGTATTGAAGTTTGGATCATATATTTATTTTTAATTTTACTGTTTATTATGATTAATTGTGACAATATCTGATGTAGATGTCTAATAGGCTAAAAAGAATAAAACATAATCTATTTGACCTCCATTGACTAAAGGTTAATGCATATGCTGCAAACCTTTTCTCTCTCTTCTCATTGTGCTATGCTGTATGATTTAAAGTCGGACCTATACTTTAATTTGGCTTTTATGATATTCTTTACAGAATTTTAATACTTTTACTGGATGTCAAAATCCTTGTTTGTCTCTATACAATAATACTTCGAAGGACCAACGTTGTTCGCATACAATTCTGAGGTATGCTTAATTTTATAATACTTGGAGTAGGGTAGTGTCTAGAATTGTACTAACCTATGCTCCCAGTAAAGTTTTTTAAAAAAACCTAAAAAAAACCTAATGAAGTACACTTTTGTATTCTGCCATTTTTCTTGCCACTAGAACAGTGAGTCATTGATAAAATAAATTATCTAGAGCTTCTTATTAAAGTAAAAAACTCAAAAAATTCAGACTTTTACTGATGATGAGAACATCATCAATAGTTTTTGCGCAATTATGAGTATGGGGCCAATAATATAGTGTGGCTTTATATCCGTATTGTCACATAGGAAGGATGTAAGAAAACTCTTATAATGCATGTGTTCTCTTTGTAAATAAACATAATTCCTGCTCCTTTACAGACCTCCACCTAGCAAGGCGACATTCCCAGACGCACTTCTAGACACAGTTTCAAACCTGATAACAATACACTCCAACCTATGCGTTCTGGGTGACCTCAACATTTGTTTGACAAACCCAATATGACCCATCCAAAAACAATAATCACTGGCCTGGTCGCACTGAACCTACATCAGATTGTCCACAAACCGACACACACCGCTGGACATATCCTAGATGTCATTTTTGCTAATACTGAACTAGTTACCTTTCAAACTATAACTCCAGTCACATGGTCAGACCACCACTTGCTTGCTTTCCAACATAAAACAACACTAAGCGACTCACCTAAAACTACCTTACATCCATCCACCTATCGGCCGTGGAACAAACTTAATTTGGAACACTTAGAGACACAACTAACATCAAGTACAAATCTGGAAACAATAAATTCTGTTCAAAAACTATATGAGTGGCTACAGGAAATTTTTGACATCCTGATACCACTCAAAACCACACAACAGAACAAAAGAAAAAAAGCACCTTGGAGAAACATATAAATAAAAGACATAAAACAACAAATTAGAAAGCTGCAACGTACCTGGCTCAAAACAAACGCCAAACAAGACAAACTTCACCTACAAAAAATTAACAGATTATACAAGTCGGCTATCAAAAAAGCTAAGAAAAGGTACTATTCAGACAGAATTCAAAATGCTAAATGTGCAAATAAAGAATTCTATAAAATACTCAATGAATTTCGCAAACCAAATTGCCTAGAAGGAACTCATCCTGTTACTCAAGATTTCACAGACAAACTGGCAAATCATTACACGGACAAAGCAGACACGTTGGACTCATACTTAAAACAGAAACAAAGCACCAGCACTAACCCTTGTACAAAACAACAATCCAAGAATACTCTAACCAAGCCTCTCTGTTCCTTCCAACACATCTCACACAATGAATTTATGGACCTGGTCAAAGCAAGCAGGCCTGCCGGCAGCCCTTCTGACCCCTGTCCACCACAAACTTTCAAGACAATTCTTTTAACAACCTCTGCTGCCACTCCAGTAAGAAGAATCATCAACGATTCCTTCACTACCGGAATATTTCCAGAAGAACTCAAAAAATCACACATACGCCCTTTACTGAAGAAAACAAACTTGGACCCGCTGAACCCTGACAACTACAGATCCATTACAAATGGACCTTTCCTGGGCAAACTGATAGAAAGAGCAGCGTTCGCCCAGATGTCACAATTCATTGAAGAGAATGACATACTTTCAGACTTCCAAACAGGATTCCGTCCGGGAAGAGGCACTGAATCTGCCCTCCTTGCCATCTGGGATGACCTTAAGAATACAGTTGACCGCAACGGGGTTGCTGCGCTACTCCTCTTGGACCTCTCGGCTGCCTTTGACACGGTTGACCATGACACTCTGAAACAAAGACTCTATGAAGCCGGCATAGAGGGGACTGCTCTAGACTGGATCATTTCCTACCTTCAAAACAGAACTAATGTCATCCATACCCCACCTTTCTCGTCCAAACCGTACTCCACAAAAGCAGGGGTCCCTCAAGGCTCTATCATCTCGCCCATGCTTTTCAACATCTACATGAAGTCATTACCAGTACTGATCAATAAATTTCACCTCACGTGCTATAACTATGTAGATGACACGCAAATACTCCTTCAACTGGAATGCCCCAAAGACATTGGAAAATCACCAATTTTCAGCTGTCTCAGAGCTGTGGATCAGTGGATGACTTGGAGCCATCTCAAATTGAATGCTTCAAAAACGGAAATACTCACGTGTGGCGATTGGAAACATTACAACCCGCTTGCCGCATGGCCTAATGAACTGGGATCACCACCTAAAGTATCGAAGGAAGTAAGAAACCTCGGAATGACCATGGACTCCAAGCTGTCGATGAATGCCCAAGTGGACAAACTAGCAAGATCAAGCTTTGTCACTATAAAAACGCTGCGACGAATTTTCCCTCATTTGGGATTTCTGCACAAGGTCCAAGCTACCATCTCCCTTGTTCTGTCCAAACTCGATTATGCCAATAGCCTCTACCACGGATCACCTTTAACAACCATGAAAAGACTACAACGGATTCAGAACTCGGCTGCCAGACTACTCTTGCATATCAAACCGCGAGACCACATCTCCCCTGCCTTGAAAGCCCTGCATTGGTTACCGGTTGCCAGAAGATCCACGTTCAAGCTGCTTTGTATCACCCACAAAGCAATACATGGAATGGGACCGCTCTTCATCAGGAATAAAATCACCAAACACATTCAACAGAGGAACCTCCGCTCTAAAGGGACATCTCGCCTCAAAGTCCCAAGATACAAGAAAAAAACCATGGGTGGCACATCCTTCTCTGTTCAAGCAGCCAAACTATGGAACTCTTTACCCCCCAACATAAGATCCACCGACAACCACCTTATCTTCAGAAAACTACTCAAGAATGGGCTCTTCCCCACATAAGCACCATACGCAAACAGAAATTACAGCATATCCCTCTGTATATAAGCATCTGTTTTCACTATAGACATGTACCTATCTTTGTGTATTGCTTTGTATAAACATGTAGAATAATTATGTTGTTGAGAAAAAAAAAATAATAATAATAAATAAATAAATAAAAATCATCTTTGGTCTACATGTACTAACTTCCATTGTGCACCTATGTACCTTCCATGTACTTGGATCTGTGTGTCAGTTACTTTTCTCCTGAAAAAGCATATCCAATGCACTACCCTATTTCTCATCCTGTGCCTCTATCAATATCTTTAATCTACATATACTACCTCCTTTATGTATCTATATACTTTCAATGTACTTATGGATCTATTTATTTATAACTTTCTTCTAATTTAGCATTTCCAAGGCACTACCCTATTTCTCAGCCTTTACTTCTCTCAATATATCTTCTAGCCCAACCTTCTGACTCATCTCAAACTTCTTTCTACTACTCTTTCCAATGCACTACCCTATTTCTCATCCTATACAGTTATCAATATATCCTCTACATCCACACTCTCATTTATCCCAAACCCCATACCACTACTATGATCCCCAAAATAACCCTTTCTAGACTCTCTCCTACTCTACCCTCCTTGCATCATCTGACACCTCTTTTACTATTCCGACCCCCTAAAACAAACCTTTCTAAACTCTTCCCTCTGACTCCTCCCCTCCAAAACTCCTTTTTACTCATCCAAAAGCCTCCTCCTACTGCTAAAAAAAAAAATCCTTCACTCTTTTATCCCTCCACTATCCTTTCAATCAAAATTAACAGACTAACATGTTCACTTCTCAAATTCCATATTGAACTATACTAATTCACCACTAATCCTTTATGGGTTCCAGAGTAGCGTGCTACTCGCCAATAAAGTGTCTCAACACCCCATCAGGGTTACAAGCGCTATATAAATGCAAACCTTTTCCCTTTTCTACCCCTCCTCAACCCTTCTCAATCCAAATAACTGACTAACATATCCACCACTAAAATTACTTTCATGTTTCACCATACTAATTCAACACTAATACTTATGGGTTCAAGAGTAGCGTGCTACTTGCGCTTCAAAACCCCATCAGGGGTAGCAAGCGCTATATAAATACAAACCTCTTTCCTGCTTCTATCCCGCCACCTACCCTTCTCTACCCAAATAACTGAATAACATATCCACTACTCAAATTACTTCATATTTTACTACACTAATTTTCAACACTAATCCTTAATGGGTTCCGGAGTGGCGTACTACTCGCCAGAAAAGCGCTTCAACACCCATCAGGGGTAACAAGTGCTATATGAGTGCAAACCTTTCTTCCCTTTTTATCCCTCCGCTATCCTTCTCACTCCAAATAACTGACTAATATCCACCACTGAAATTACTTTCATATTTCACCATATTAATTCACCACTAATCCTTTATGGGCTTCCGGAGTAGCGTGCTTCAACACCCCATCAGGGGTAACAAGCGCTATATAAATACAAACCTTTTTTCCTCCTCTATCCTTCTGCTATCATTCCAAATCCAAATAATTGACTAACCTATCCACCACTTAAAATGTACTTGCATGTTTCACTATACTAATTCAACACTAATCCTCTATGGGTCCCGGAGTAGCGTGCTACTCGCCGAAAAAGCGCTTCGACGCCTCGTCAGGGGTAGTAAGCGCTATATAAATGCAATTACAATACAATACAATACAATACATGTTGGATTGTTAATTACTATTTAAAATAATCCTGCGGTCTGTAATGATGTAATTATGTAAATATACATTGTATTGAAATCTATGTACATGTTGTAAATATTTTTTCATGTTTTGTACATATGTTGTAGCCCTGAAGAAGTCCTTGTAGGACGAAACGCGTTGGCTATTGTGGCTACTGTCTGTTGGCGTGATTTTTTATTTTCAAATCTGTTTATTTAATATACTGACAACAGGAAAAATAAAACAGATAAGAGACATGAAGCAAAAAAGAAACCCATCTCAAAGAACAGAATACACTGACGGAATCATGTAAGAAATAGACATTTCACTGTAAACCAAAGCAAAATGTGGGGGCAAAATAAGAAAAGGAGAAAGATAATGCGCTGCTTCCCTAGCAAGGGTTATGGGTGGACAATGTTTTTGATAAGAAGGCCTCAATGCAATACTGCATTAATACGAGAGAGTCGTGTGGGCCCACCTCTAATAAAAAAACGAAATGAATAAGGTTCAAGTATGTCTATGTGGTACTTTGTACGTGTATTCACCTCCACATATTATAGCTAGTGCATGTTGGGAGAAATAAGTGTGTATCTCAAACTGTTAACAGGGAAGGGGTAGACAAACCCCAAAAGAAGGGGTCAGGGAAGGGAGGATGCACACAGGATATCTTGAGGGGGGATTAAGGCCTCTTAAGGGGGGAGGTGAGACATCCCCCTACAGTTCCGATGGAGTTGGAGACGTCGGTTGTCGACCTCTAGAGTAGGGCACAAGAGGGTCATCAAAGAGCTGCAAAGCTCGCAGGCGAGGAGGAACTAGGCGGGAGTGCTCTATCTGGGAGAAATGTTGAATTAATGGCTGCCAGATGCGAGTGAATTTGGTGTCTGTATGGTTAATGCGGGTGGAAAGCTGCTCGAGGGCAAAACATGCCATAAGCGGAGAAACCACACGGCATTAGGTGGAGGGTTAGGCTTCTTCCAGAATAAGGCTATGGACTGTCGTGCTGCTCCTAACTTCTGTGATATTAAGCGCCAATCCGAGTGAGTCATAGCAGCCAATGTTGAAGGTCTAATACCTAGTAGAGTCACTATTGGAGAGCTAGGAATAGGGAATCTCACTGTGTCCTTGATATGACTGAGGATTTCTTTCCAGAATACCGTTAGGCTGAGGCAAGACCACCATATGTGGATGAAATCACCTCTGTCACCCTGGCACCTCAAACAGATTGGGGGAAAGTTTGGTATCATCTGCTGTATACGGGCCGGAGTAAAGTACCAACGCGTCATAAGCTTGTATGCCAACTCGCGCTGATGGATGCTTTGGTAGCTTTTCGGGATGTCTCGCCACAGTCGATCCCAGCTCTCTGGGGGGACCTCCTCTCCAAAGTCCATGTACCATTGTGTTTGGTATGTGTGGGATTGAAGCCATTGCGAGTGTTGCAGGACTTTGTAAGTATGGGAAATTAGGCCCCTCGAGCCCTCAAATTTGCGAACTAGGGTATCAAAGGCAGTAAGTTGTCTGGTCGCTGCTTGTGTGTAGGCGTGAGAGAGTAACCAATGGCGGATTTGATAGTATTGCATCCAAGCCTCCTCGGTAAGGTGAAATGATTTTTTGCATTGGTCAAACGTGAGAAATTTGTCACCCTGAAATAAATCCTGTATTATACGACACTCGCCATCTGTACATGCACTAAAGGCTCGAGGTTGCAAAGCAGGAGGGAAGATGGGATTGCGTGCTATGGGCGTGTTAGGGGAAGGGAAAGAGGTCTGGCCCCCAGGTAACGCCAATTTGTCCCATATGTCTAGGACAGTTTTTGTGGTATTGGCTATGTATGCACTACAGGGTTGAGCCCCCGAGGGAGCCAAGCTAGGTCCCATAGGGGTCTACAGGCTACTGCCCGGTCCATATGGAACCAGTGCTTTTCACTCTCTCGGACCACCCATTCTGAAATGTAACGGAGTTGGCAGGCCCAATAGTACTCCAGGAGGTTAGGACATGCGAGAGCCCCCCCCCCCCCCGGTCCCGAGGCAGGACTTACCCCAGATAAAGTTAGTAAAATCTCGTTGGAAAGACAGGATGTCACTTTGTGGGATTGGGGTAGGGAGGGTTTGGAATAAGTATAGTATCTTTGGGAGAAGTGACATTTTGACAGTGTTAATGCGTCCTAGCCAAGAGAGGGGAAGGCCACGCCATCTGCGTAGCTCTTCCCGGATGGCACATCTATAACTAGGCCAATTGGCTTGAGTCCAGGAAGAGAGCGAAGGGGTCAGGTCTAGGCCTAAATATCGTAACGTCTTATCAGACCATTTTAGGGGGATCAGATTTTGTAAGTCTTGTATCTCCGAGGCCAGAAAGGTGAGTTTGAGGGCATGAGATTTGGCTAGGTTGATCTTAAAGCCTGAAGCTCCTTCAAAAGAGCGCAGGATTGTAGCTAGTGCTGGGAGAGAAGAGGACGGGGTGGTTAGGGATAGGAGGAGGTCATCCGCAAAGACAGAAATGTTATGTTCGTATCCTCCCAGGGGTATGCCTGAGATAGCAGGCGAGCGGTGGATTGCAATCACCAGAGGCTCTACTACTAGGTCAAATAGGAGAGGGGATAACGGCCATCCCTGCCTGGTGCCGCGATATATCGGGATGGGGCGGTAAGGCGACCATTAATGAGGATGCGTGTGGAAGGTTGTGTGTAAAGAGCCATCAGCCTGGAGATTATGGTGGGACCCATCCCCATTCTCCTAAGAACCTCCCTGAGAAAGCACCAGTCCACCCGGTCAAGTGCTTTCTCAGCGTCTAGTGACACCAGGCAGGCAGGTATATCTCTATACTGGGCTTTTTCAATAAGGTGGGCTATTCGTCGAATGTTGTCTGCCCCCTGGCGGTGGTGAATAAAACCAACTTGTTCCGGGTCTATGATACCTGGGAGATGGGGCTCCAATCGGTTCGCGAGGATCTTAGTATAGATCTTCGCGTCTGTATTTAAAAGGGCTATGGGGCGGTACGAAGTAGGCAGGGAAGGGTCTTTCCCTGGCTTTGGGACAAGCACTTTTTCCGCTTCCGACATAGTTGGAGTAAGGCCCGTGACATCCGTGAAGCTATTAAAAAGCTGAAGAAGATGGTCTTGGAGTTTTGGCTAGAAGGTGCGATAAAAGGCTACAAGAAGGCCGTCAGGGCCAGGCGATTTCCTTGTTGGGCGCTGTTTCAGGGCTTTTGCTATTTCCTCTTGTGAAATGGGTTCATCTAATAGTTTTGTGTGGTGAGGACTGATAGATTCCCAAGGGCAAGAGTCGAGAAAGTCCTTAATTACCTCTAGGAAGCAGGGTTCGTTCGCATATAGATCTCTGTAGAAATTTGAAAGAGTTAAGCTCTTGTTAAGCTCTGAAATGGCCCAGGTGCCATCGGGACGCAGGAGTTTGGAGATGTGGGCTCTCGTAGTTTGGGCCCACAGGCGTCGAGCTAGACATGCCTCAACCTTGTCACCCCCTGTGTAAAACTTTTGTTTAAGAGCGAGCAAGAGCCGCTCCGCTTTATTAGTGCGGTGTAAGCGCAGCTGACCACGCAGCTCAGCAAGTAGCTGTTTATTGTGGAGAGAGGGCTGTTGATGATCCTTACGTTCTAAAATTTTGATGTCGGTAGTGAGGGAGGATTCTACAAGGTGGGCTTCTCGGGATCTGGCTATCGCTATGGAGGATATCACTCCACGGATGGTTGCCTTAAAAGCATCCCATCTGACAGCTTCCGAAGTGTCAGTGGTGTTGTTTGTAATAAAAAAGGCCTCAATTCTTTTCCGAATATCTGCAAGGTCGACAGGGTCCCGGAGGGCCTTAGGAGGTAGTCTCCACCTGGGTTGAGTACTGCTTCGGGGAGTGGGGAGCTGAAGTGATATCGAGATATGGGCATGATCGGATAGGGAGATGTCAGATATCTCAGCAGCAGCTAGTGAATGAAGTAGGGGCAGGGAGAGAAAATAATAGTCAATACGTGAGCATGAGCGGTGTGCGTGTGAAAAGAATAAAAAGTCTTTGGAGCCAGGATGCATGTATCTCCAGGCAACAAGTAGTCCTAGATCAGTGATAGCGTTTTTAAGAGCTGCAGACATGGCACCAGTGCCTTGATATGCGTGTGCAGTACGATCCCATTCCGGGTCCCATACCAGGTTAAAATCCCCCCCACGGATAATAGCTGCTTTAACCAGTTTTAAGAGCTCTCTTATGTGTGAGCGTAAAAATGCGTCTTGGTTTTGGTTAGGAGCATAGATGTTTACGAGGGTCAGGGGCTATTTGTCCCAGTGTATTTGTATTTTTAGAAACCTCCCATCCGTGTCTTTCGTGAACTTAGGGGCATTCCCCGCCCGACCAGCTTTAAGTAATATGGCCACTCCAGCAGATTTAGTAGAGGAACAGGCCCAGTATTGAGTAGGATACTTGGGGTGTGACATTAGGCGAGTGACAGAGGGAAGAAGGTGGGTCTCTTGGAGAAATATAACATCAGGGTCCTGAAGGAGGAGGTATCGCTAGACCTGGGGTCTCTTATTAGGGGAGTTAAGTCCCTTAACGTTAAGCGAGAGGAATTTAAAAAAATTGGTCATGGTCAGTCCGGTATGGTATTCCGCGCGGCATGCCCATCAGGAATGACAGTGGGGTCCTGACCTCCCACCCTGGAAATCCCCAACATAATAAGGTAGATAGAGGTCTATATAAGGCAGTTGGAAAAACAGGGTAACCCCAAGCGACAACCAGACTTCCAAGGCTGAGGATACCCAACCCCCCCAATAGCAGCGCATCACAGAAATAATGATAGGGAGGGGGGAAAAGGGAGGGGTAATAATCCCAACAGGGGATGGCCAACAGGGCCAGACAAGGTCAATGTCTACCAGGAACAGCCCACTGTCCAATGGACTGGCCATTCTGAAGAAGTCACGTTTCAAAGGGACCCTGTGAACGGGGGGGGGGGGAGCCGCAAGCAAGTTCTTAGGTCTCCGCTTCCAACGGCCTGTTGCGAAGTAAAGCATAGAAGTTGTCCTCTGCCGGGTCGCCTCCGGGAGAGCCGGTGCCATAGTGGGCAGTGATGAGGTCAAAAGGCCCAAAACAATGTTAGATGTGACCGTGTGTCTTTTTATTTTCCCGCAAGGGACCACTTCTCCCCAAGGGAGAGAGATGGCTAGAACAGTTGTAGGAAGTTAAATTCACTCAGATTCATCCAGTCACCAGGTCACAGCGCTAGAAAGTGGGGGCACAAGGAGCTGGGCACTCCAAGTCTGAACCAAACCTTATGTTCTGGAGATCGAGATTGTGGGAAAGATTGACTCAAAGACCGGATGTGGCTGATGATCTCCTGTTTAGCCAGGAGGAGTCCCGTTCCTGAAGGTGCCTCCTGTATTTGGGCGGCAGGACAGTAGACCATTCTAGGCAGGGGGGCCCTCCGGAGCGCCCACGCGGGGAGGGAGGATCTCCGTCTCCAGGATCCAGTGGAAGATTCAGGAGCTGCTTTGCCTCTCTCAGTGAGCGGAGGACGCGTCGTTTGCCCTCCCAGTTGAACATCAGAGCAAAGGGATGGCCCCACTGGTACTTGATGTTGTGTTCACGGAGCTTGTCCGTAACTGGCTTAAAGTCTTTTCTCCTCTGGAGGGTGCCAGGGGCTATGTCTTGAAAAATTTGGATCGAGTATCCGTTATAAGATAGGGTTTTAACTCCCTGAATCTTTCTCAAGATGGCTTCTTTTTCAGCGAAAAAGTTTACCCGTGTGAGTATGTCCGGGATGAAGTCAGGGCGATTTCTGGGGTCCGGGACCCGATGTGCTCTATCCAGGACGGGTGGGGATGCGTCTTCGTTCTCGCGGATCACCTGGAGAAGTTCTGCCGTAAAGGTCATGATGTCTTTACCCTCCGCCCCCTGGGGGACTCCTCTGATACGTAGATTGTTACGCCTACTTCGATTCTCAAGATACTCCTGCTTGAGCTGTAGGCTAATATTTTGGTCTTCCAGTTCTGCCATCCGTCGCCATAGGCTCTTGTGGTCCTCAGATCTGGCATCCATGGTGCGCTCAAGATCGTCCACCCGCCCGTCGATTTCTGTGACATCCCTCCGGATATCCTGCAGCCCGGCTTTGAAGTCTTGTTTAAGAGACCCAATTTCGTCCTTGATTTCTTGGAGAAATGAAGTCATAAAGGCCTGAGTGATCGGTGTATCAGGCTGGGCCCTTTCCGCCACAGGATCTAAAGAGACGGCTGAAGCATGAGGCTGTGAATTGGATTTGGACCATAAAGAAGCTACCGGGTTGTCCCTGGTCGAGGTAGGATCTGGCTTTATTTTTAGGGGGCATAGCTAGATATTGCTCCTTGAGAATGTCACAGCAGCTCCGAATGAGGTATCGCCCAAGGTTTAGAGATGGCACGGCCAGTTATACGTCAAGTTCAGGTATGATCCGAGCTGTAGAGATCAATCCCAGCAGGAGGATATAAGCGGCAGGGGGGATATAGGAGTGACTACAGGACAAGCAGCCAGATCCAAGACCCCTCACCGCTCAGTCAATCAGATGGCTCAGACCTCCTGGGCTGTCAGAGTCACCAATGAAGATTGACAACACTCCCCCAGCTCCAGCGTAATCTCCTGGATAGCCACAGTCTAGCGAGCAGAGCAAAGGGCCCCGTGCTTGATATAATCTAATGAGGTCTCCGCAAGCCAGCATAGAAAGTAAAAAAAAAAAAGGGGTCCCCAGCAGGCAGAGCCCGCAAGGCCCAGCTCACCAAGGCCTCACACAGGAGGATTCACGCTATCCTCAGCGGTACCTGGTATTCAGTGATGCCGCAGTCTTCCCTCAGGCGATCGCGTCAGCATTCGACTGCACCGGGGACTCCCACTGTCACCAAGCAGCAGTCCCAGTTCACATTTCCCCCAGGTTCGCAGGAGAGGCCTTCCGTAATTTCGTGAAGCGTGTCGCACTGTTCTCATCAGCTGCACTGGACCCACTTCACTAAGGAGCAGCCTGTATATCACCACTCTTGAGATGTGTCCCAGAGCACACGGGCTCAACAGCTGAGCAGCCCCACCACTGCGCGAGACAGGGTGCGCATATCAGTATTTCGGTCAGCCGCGTCTGGAAGGCAAGCCAGCGGGAGGCCCAGACACAGCCCACAGTTTATGCCTCCGCGGGGGTGCTCCGCCGCAAGGATCCCGATACTAGGGCCGAAAGTTAGTTAAAGCTACTGACCCCACCAACGGCCCACAGAGGAACAGGGCCGAGGCAACAAGCTCAATGATCAGGCCGGGGGACACCGCAGCCTCAGCTCCTCAAGTAGGTTAATGGTGGCAAGTAGTCCGGTTGCGGCTCCTCCGGCGACAAGCCCCGCACTCTTCGCTATCCCCAAGGCGGGGGTAGACCCAGCCAAACAGGGTCACTCACTGCGTCGGGGGCCGGAGCATCTGCCCTGCATCCGCTGCAGCACCTCCAGTGTGGGAAACAGCTCCGTAAGGAGTTCCGGCTGTTCCTACGGCGCTCACCGCCTTGGAGGCGCCGGGCTCCGGGGATTGAGACCAGAGGGCTCAAGGGTCTCCCAGCGGTCCTACCTCGCGTCGAGGGTCCCCCGATCACAGCAGTGCGGCCGCGAGCCCAGCACCGGCGGCAGGTAGGAAAGTTCGCCAGGCCGCTCCCCGGCCAAGATGGCGGCGGCACACTCCGCTGCAACCAACTCCTGCAGTAGCCCGCAGCACTCCCGGTGTCAGCAGGATCGTCTCTCCGCTGGTAAGAGCACTTCCAGACTCTCCCCCGTCGGGCTGGGTATTCGGTGATGGGCGGCGAGCCCGACGGCCGGATTCAAAAGCTTTAGCAGGACGCGATGGAGCGGAGACTCAGCAGCACACGTCTCACTCCATTTGCGTGTTGGCCACACCCCCCGGCGTGATTTTTTAAAAGAAGAAAACGAATAAAGAATCTTTGAACAAAGAAACTTTCTTGATATGCATTTGTCACATGCATGATATTCAGATGTTATGAATACTTGTTGCGTAAAGGCCAAAGATATATGTTGAAATATAAATGCATCTATTTGATGTAATTGTCAAATTTTGAGTACTGAACCACCGATATTGCACGCTGGATATATGGAGGACACAGCATGGGGAGGACCAAGACTATTCTTACTTTTCTCATATCTACAGCCTTCTCACCCGGATAGATAGGTTTGTGAGCACCTGCGGGCTTAGCCACTATGTGACACATACCAAATATTTGGGGTGTACCTTTTCGGATCACAGTCCTGCCCTGTTAAGATTCCACTCCATGGGGGAACGCTCACGGATCCCCACATGGGTCTCAACCCGGAGTCCCTGGAGGACACTTGCTTTCCGGACTCTGTGGGTGAAGCAGTCTCTGGGTATTTCACCCTTAATCATGGCTCTGCATCCTCTGGTTTGGTTGAGTGGGAGGCCTTTAAAGTAGGGGTCTGAGGCCATTGCCTAGGCCAATCTGTTGGGGTTCGGAGGGAACTGAATGGGGAAATTCAAACCCTAGATACTAGTCTGCATGCCCTAGACAGTACTCATGATACAGATGCAACAACGCCAAATAGATTTCAGGAGGCCCGGGAGCATTACAATGTGGTGTTGGAACTGTTGCGTTGTCATGATCATAAGCAATATGTCGCTAGGGCGCATGAAGAGGAAGGGCGATCAGGTAGACTACCAGCCTGGCTCATTCAACCCAAAGCCCGATGGGCCTCTTTAACACACATCCAAATAGGGACTGGCCAGTCTCTTTATTCTCCTGAGGCCATTAATGCCGCACTTCGCAAATATTACGAAACATTCTATAAAAATCCGGAGCCACTCCAAGATGAAATCCAAGCCACGTTCTTGGCAAGGTTACCATTGAGGAGACTTCCCAGAGAGGATCAAGAAGGGTTGGGGGGACCAATATTCATACAGGATATTAGGACCGTCATCAAATTGATGGCGACGGGTAAAATCCCGTGCACTGATGGTCTTCCTGACGAGTTTTATGCAGCATTTGCCGGGACCCTGGCTCACTCTATGCTGAATCCCTGAGATGGGGTGCCCTCCCTGAGTTAACTAGAGATGCGGTTGTGATCCCTCTTCCTAAGACCAAACCCAAGGAGCCCGATCACAAAGTTTCGCCCGCTCTCCATGCTAAATATGGATTTCAAAATCCTTAGTAAAGTATTGGCCCTTCGCCTACTCCCCCACATGCCCACATTAATCCACTGTGACCAGATGCCTTCATCCCAGCCCGCAGTGCCTCCCTGAGCCTTAGAAGGCTGTATCATGTCCTACACCACCTGGAGGCCCGATCCCACCAACATGCACTGCTGATGTCCGTTGACCTCGAAAAGGCTTATGATACAGTACGGTGGGATTTTCTGTTCAAGGGCATGCAGCAGTTGGGTTTGGGGGAATGCTAGATTAGATGGGTCAAGCTGCTTTACACTACTCCAACAGTCAGGGTTAAAACGGGCGCCACCATCTCTCCACAGTATAGAGTGTATAGGGGCACCAGGCATGGATGCCCCTTGTCACCTCTTTTGTTCAACATGGCCATCGAACCGCTGGCAGAACTTTTTTGGCTAGACGGCAAGGGTAAAGACATAGAAACTGAAGGACGGGAACATATTATTTCCCTCTACACAGATGACATCCTTCTCTAATTGAAGGATGGATCTACGGTTTCTGCAGCGGTACTAGGCCTTCTGGGAGAGTTCGAGAGAGTTGCAGGTCTTCGGGTTAATACAGCCAAGACGCATGTGTTTCCTCTGTCACCTACACCTTCCCCCAGAATTGAACTGGTCCCCTTGCTCATTTCGCTACCTGGGAGTTCAGATCTACCATTCCCTGGGCGATTTTCGGGAGGGCAATTTGGGTAAGGCGCTCCGATCCCTTAGGTCCTGTGTTTCCTTTTGGTGCTCTCTAAAGTTACCAATCATGGCCCGAATCTCGGTGTCTAAAATGGTTATGCTCCAGAGATTGCTCTATTTTTTTGTTAATCTCCCAGTAAGGGTTCAAGCAACTGGACACCTTGCTGCAAAATCTGATATGGTACGGTGGGTGCCACAGGGTATCTCTAGACGTTCTCCGGTGCCCCCCTGCTGAAGGGGGCCTAGGTGCCTCTGATTTTGAACTGTATTTCTTGGCCTCACAACGTTAGTGGGTCACGCAATGGCTGGACAGAGCCCACCAAGAGGAGCTAGGGTTGGTGGGGCAGTCCACACATCTGGGAGTCCTGTTAGGTAAACTGCTCAGCCCGGTAGTGATGATACAGCGCCCAGGAGTACTTCTGACTGTGGTGCTAAAAACGCTGGAGACGCTGCGTCTTAAGAACCGCAGGGACACCTTTATATGCACCGGCATTTCCCCTGGTGGGCCTCCTCCATGGAGACCCCCCTCTCCTTTTTTACAGCAGGCAACTTGTCAGCCTGGACAGATGACGGACTGGTGATGGTGGGAGACTGTTGCTGTTTGACTCACTATGACCTACCCCCAGGACAATTCCTTTTTTATCAGGCGCTGACTCAAACATTCCAGGACCTGTGGGCCATGGGACAAGATGAACCCTTGACCCATACCGTGTTGCAATTACTGGTTTCTCTGGGTACCACCAGACATCTGGTGACATGGATTTATCTCTGGCTATGAGATGGTCCGCAGACCTCTAACTATGTTATGGGGGGTGATGGGGGAGGGAGGGTTCTGGGCCACGATATCGCAGATTCGGAGTGGCGCAAGTTATTAGCATACCCAAAAAAGGTCTCCAAAAATAAACATGTTCACATGACATACATGACCCAGCACAAGATCTGGGTGGTTTGGGGGGAGGAGGTTAGGAAGTTTCGCTCCTGCCCGAGATGTGGACACATAGACGTAGATTTTGTCCATATGATCTAGTGCTGCCCCTGATTACGTACATTCTGGGATGAAGTGATTAACACACTAAATGCCACACTGGGGCGCTCCCTTCTCTGCTCCTTGGAGGCCTGTAAATTAGGGCTGTTCACAAGACCACACAGAGGAAAAGTGGGCACTAGATTGGTAGACCTGGCTTTACTGCTGGCTAAAAGGTGAATAGCGATGGCCTGGAAATCAACTACTGGCCTGGGGGTGGGGACCTGGAGAGCAGATGTGACTCATTGGGCTAGAGCAGAAGAGAGGGCCCTGCTTCAGGAGGATGCTAGAAGGGTACGGTGATGCCCAGTAGCGGGACTGTGGACGGAAGTTCTGAGGGCTTAGGAGCATCCGGAAGGATCACTGGGTGAGGACACTGAGGACAAATCTGGTCTGACCGAGGGATATGAGGCAGCCCCCCGGGGATGATGTTACACCTTAAGCTAGAGGCACTTTCACCGGCCCTGCCATAGCCCTCTAGTGACAGGGTTGATTTAAGGCCAGACCCTCCCCCACCTCTTGAATTGTTGTAGGTGCTTGGTTGCCACTGGAGAGGCCCTTTGCCGGTGGCCCAGTGGCGGCTGTTGGGCTGTTCCCCCTCCTCCCCTCCCCGCTGGCCACATTTGTGAATGGGCTTTACCTGCAATAACAGATGGGAGCGGTTGTATGCCTAAGTTTGCAACCCTGTGCCTTTTAATTTGTTTTAACTTTCGGACATTTATCAGACGCCACAGTTATCCTTCCTTTATTTCTTTATTACATCACCATTCACTTAAATGGACAGTCCAGTCTTGATAACCAAAATGTTGCAGATTGGATACTTATTGTACATGGAACGCTTTATTGCTTATCACCGTTTTAATTTGTCCCGGACATCTTGATCTTGTAATACCCTGATTAATGCAGTTATTGACTGTGATGATCTACACCCTCGGATGTCTATTATAAATGGCAATAAAAAGTTGTTTAAAAAAAAGGATTGTGAGTAGACGGCCAATTTGTCAAAAGCTGTTTGAGAAGTAGTCGTGCTGCAGCATTCTGAAGCACCTGGAATCTCCGGATAGCATAGTCCAATAGGCCAAGATAAAGAGCATTAGGATAATCCAGGCTAGCTGTAATGAAAGCCTGGATCACAGCTTTCTTGGTGGGACCAGACAGAAGGGACAAAAACTTCTTTACTGCATGGAGTAGAACAAAGCAGGTCCCTACCACAGACCTGACTTGAGGCTGAATCAAAACCTGATTATCCAATTTAATCCCTAGGTTCCTCGCTACTCCTGTTTGAGAGAGCAGAAGTGGTGCTCCTTCCGGCCACCATGCTGACCAGTTGGGGGGTGCATCCATGCCGAAAAAGAAAATTTCCATCTTGTCGGCATTGCACATTAGTTGGTGCTGATGCATCCAGGAGAACACTGCAGTCAGACGGGGCCTGTTTGAATCAGGAGTAATGTTTTCGCCTTTATTAACTGAGAAGAGCAATTGAGTGTCGTCCGCATATGATATAATCTTGGCTCCAAAGGAGTGAACCAGGTAGGCAAGAGGGGTGAGGTAGATATTAAACATGGTGGGACTCAAGGCCGAACTTTGTGGCACCCCTACTGTTATGGCCTTATTGCCTGATGCACAAGTAGGGGTCCAGACCTCTTGTCCTCTATTCCCTGAAAAAGAGTCCAACCAACTCAGTGCCGAGCCCTTCAGCCCAATTTCCTGAAGGCAGCGTAAATGGATCAAGTGAGGGACCGTATCAAAAGCTGCTGACAGATCCAATAGAATCAGTACAACCTTGATGCCTATATCCAAGGTGGCTTTGATATGCTCAGAAATCTCAAGGAGAGCCGATTTGGTCTATAACCCTATTGGCTGGGGTAAAGGATGTCATTAGACTCCAGATAGTCAGAAAGGTGTCTGTTTCTCTACGAGTAGCTATCAAAATACCTAATATAGCATTATCTTCACACGCACGTAATGATGGCTCTTTTACAGTCTTGCATCCCCAAACTGTGTTCTATCTCAAAATGACCCTCCATATCCCTAAAATATTATATGAAAAACAGACATTTACTTAAAACGACTGATTGTCGCCTTTCCTATTTTCTTTCAAGTGGCCCTCACCTTCGCTTCAATCTTCTCTCTGACCACAACCTACTCTGCCACGCATGTTATTCATGTTCATCTTAATCCCTATTATTGTATTTCTGCAAATTGCCCTCTACACATTTACAAGATCACAACATCTCCTCCTCTGAAAGTAATATCCCTCCAACCTAACAATACCTAACCTCCTCCAGATCATCCATTAATCCCACCAACCATGTGCTTGTGTCACTACTGATCAGAAATCACTCCTGTTCATTGAATCCACAAGAATCCGGCGTGACTGCGTGGATGGCTTGCTTGGACACACTCGACTAATGACAATGGCCAACAAAAACCAATATTATTGTACTAACCACTTCAAAGCCACATCAGGGGCAGTAGGCACTATATAAATGCAATTACAATTACAATTTGTTGAAAAGGAGATGTATAAGTCCAGAGAAAACGATTCTTTGATTCCGTAGAACGAGCGGGGTTGGAAACCTGCCTGATGGGAGTCAAGGAATGAACAGTCTTTTTGAAAAGAGCAGAGATGTTGGGCAATGTGTGCCTCCAATATCTTGGCTACGCAAGGAAGTAAGGAGATGGGGAGTTTTCTTTAAGGCAGATGAATCTTCCCCAACTCTTTTTTTAGAAGTGAGATGACTACCATTTCCTTAAAGGTATGGAGGACCGTGCCCTGACTTAAGAATAAATTGAGCAGAGAGATCACTGGGTAAGAAAAATCTGAGAAGGTAATTTTTTGGATCCAAGGGGAGACAGATGTCATTGAGGGAGGCGTATTGGACCTTGGTCATCGGCTT
Organism: Calotriton arnoldi; assembly: GCA_963921515.1. Taxonomy (NCBI): domain Eukaryota; kingdom Metazoa; phylum Chordata; class Amphibia; order Caudata; family Salamandridae; genus Calotriton; species Calotriton arnoldi. The sequence goes on along the minus strand of CAWUFW010015225.1, from coordinate 170,261 downwards.
CAAAAGACCATCTTTGGTAATTACCGGAAATGCTGTGAGTTTTATAGAATTCATATCTTCCGTGGAAACATCACTGGTAATAGAGCTAGCGGGGATGCTATCTTTTATCATTTGAATTTTCTCAATGAACAAAGAATTCAAATCATCGCACAATTTTTGAGTAGGGACCACCGGGGAATTTGAGCGGTCTGGATTAGAGAATTTAGTAACAGTGTCAAATATTACTTTCGTTTTGTTTTCAGAATTTAAAATTTTATTTGAAAAGTAGGTAGATTTGTCCTCCCAAATCAATTTCTTATAAGATTTAAGCCGCAAGATAAAGCTATCCTCAGGGGTAGCACGTGCGACAGTTCTCCTGTACGGCTTGCCCGCAGTCCACTACCCTCTGATGTCAACTGTTTGTGCCTCCTCTGTTCGTTTCTTGCTCTGTTTTACCTTTTCTGCTCGTTCTTCTGCCCTCTGTTTTGCCTTTTCTGCCTGCTCATTCTTCTGCCCTCTGTTTTGCCTTTTCTGCTCACTCGTCTTTCTGCCCTGTTTTGTCTTTTTCTGCTCGTTTCTACTCTCTTCTCACCGTTTCCTCACTACCTGGCTTTTCGACAGAGACCTCTCACCCCAGCGCCCAGATACTCCCGGGGGTGACAGTGCCGCACTCTACAAATGCTGATTGATGTCCTTCTTGTGAGGCCAGGATGCTTTAAGCTATTTATTCTCAGACTAGCATGTTATTTCTCCTGAACCTCTGGAATGGTGAAGACTGCCTGCCGCAGGAGCAACTTCTACCCCCAATGACTTAAGATGTGCTAGATTCTTTGATGCCTACTGCAATATCTTGTGTGTCAGACCGAGCGTAGTGGAGCATAAGTCCTATCCTTCATATCTCATCCAAGGCACTGAGAGCGTCAATGTACATTTTGAAGGGCTTCTCTTAGTGAACCCACCTTGGCACAGAATTTGTAACTCACTTTAGTCAAATCCAAGTATCAGCAGAAACATAGACAGTGCCTTTAACCACTTTCTCTAGGAAACATAAGTTTGACTTCTCTCTCAGAAAAGACAGTATGCTCTTCCAAGGACAATTTCATTGCAGAAACAGCACAGTGTCAAAGTCAGGAGACTGAAGGTACTCGTAGGAACACAATTGAGGAACCACTTTGTGACCATTGTAAAGCTGAACAACACTGACATGAAGTGCAATTAAACTGAAACAAACATTTCATATCTTTTTGCAGAGATCAGCACTCTTCTGGTCTGAATGCTGATAGCATATCTTGGCAGGAACGTGTCAGGGTAGCGCCTGCACTGCTTCCGGATGTGTTCATCTTAGAGCGAAGAACATGCTCCTCCCCCTTACTCCAGATGAGAGCTCATGTTTGTGCTTCACAGAGCTCAAGTTTTTGAGATTCTTAGGAGCCAAAATAAACTATCCTATTGATGACCTCACAGGAAGTGATGTCACATAACATTTGACTTTGATAATGTCAGAGGAAGAGACATTAATGAAATTATAGGAATGATGAGTACACAGGTAACATCTGTAGGAGAGTAGGATCTGCCTCTTATGTTGCCCCCACTTTTTTTCTGATGTTAGCACTGGTTTCTGGCTATAGTCTGGCTGGGTCCCTGCCAATCAGGGCCCCAGCCTCTCTGTTCTCTCTAAACGACATGGAGTGCACTCTAGGTGCACTAGTGATTGGATACTGTGGTGCCTTATGAGTCCCTAGTATATGGTACCTTAGGTGCCAAGGGCATAGGTACTTCACAGGCCTACCAGGGGCTGCAGCATGTGTTATGCCACCCCTGGGAAGCAGTCTAAATCTGACACCACAGGCCTGCTACTGCAGCCTGGGTGAGGTGGTGCTAGCACCCCTCACTGAGATATAGGTTTCCTATATCTCTCCTGCACACACATATAAACCTATCAGTCACCCCTAAGGCAGGCCCTATCAATCCTGAGGGCAGGGTGCTTGGCTTCTATGTGAGGGGGTGCCTCTGCCTGAGCAGGGCCCCTCTGCAGCTCTCAGAGTCTATTCTCTGGTGCTGTTTGTGGATGCGGTTAAACCATATACTCTTAAGTGCATTATATCCTCGCGGTAAATGCTAACTTTGGAATGGCTGCATCAAAACATGTCGTGTTTGGTGTCAAACATCTTGGAATACTACCCCCCGCCAATCTTGGCGGCGGGGGTAGCATTCCACCCTTCTAGAGGGATAAGACATGTACCTGCTGTGGAAACGCGGTAGAATCCTAAAGAGCCCTGGCATCACAAAATGGATGCCACCAGTCACAGACACTTGGCTGCCCTCCTGCTGATGACCGAAACTCGCAGTGGAGGAAGCCCAACAATAGGCATCCTGTCACAGGGAGGTGTAACCACCTTCCAGACAGGGTTTAGTGTATTGGGGCTGGGTGGGTGCACTCTTAGAGTGCTTTGAAGTCCTGCACTGGGGGAGCAGAAGGCTCCTCTGTGCATATGCCAGTTCAAACCAGCTCAGGGGCTACCTGCCCCTGCTCTGGCGCGAAACTGGACAAAGGGAAGTGGGTGTAGCCACCCCCTCCCTTGACCCTCCCATAGGTGGGGTCATAGAGCTAGTCCATCCCCTCTTTTTAGTATAAGAGGGGGAACCTTGCCATTGCAAAGCAGATAACCCCTGGACGACGCTCTACAGAAGAATCCTGGCCCTTCGACGTTCCACTACCTTTGGAAGACAGAAGAATCTCCCTTGGAGTCAAGGAGTGACTCCCCTGCTTGGCAGGCACCAAAACGACAACGACGGTCGCAAACTACGCCGCTCCCGCCGGAGTCCGAAGACCCTGCAGCCCAAGAAGTGGATTTCCTGACTTCTCCCAGGCCATCGTGAGTCCCCAGCGAAGCTGAGGCAAGTGGACCCCACGAGTAACGAGGAACCGCGACCCCTGGGTACCGTGCACTATTGTCGAGTGCAACCCCTTCACAACGTTCTACGAACTTGTGCTTTGGACCACGTGTGGTCCCGACCTCCAGCAGGAATCCCTCCGAAGATCAGAGGCCTACACCATCCCGAGTGACCGTGGGCCCCTGTTGAGTGATTCCGCCCGAGGTGTCTTTGCGATCCCTTGCCCGCTGGCTTGTGGGTCCCCAGAAGACTTCTTAAAGAAACCAAAGGGCTCCCCTGGTTGCTCCAGGCCTGCCCTGACTTACCCTCGCTGGGTGAGTTCCACAGACCTTGCTGGTCTGCGCCATCGACTTTTCTCCATCTCCCCGAGACTTGCGGCTGCCAAGGCTTGTTGGCCCCGATCGAGTTGCCGACACCGCAGTCAGCTGCAGACGTCGAGGGACACACCGAATCCAGCTCCTGGTCGTCGTCGACGCCTCCTGGACCACGTGGCTGAAGAGTCAAGGCACCCGCAACCGACCTGAAGCGACCGACGACGGTGGGCATCCATCTTCCTTGCCCCGGGTCACTGCCAAGTGACTTTGAACACTGTCCCCTCTGCTTTCAGGTCATCCTTCTTCAGAATCCAGGCTTGGATTCCACCGGACACTTCTTCAGCTCCCGCAAGCAGCAAGTCTTCTTGGTTCGCCATTGAAAACGACGCCGCGACCCGACACCAAAGGACACCTGTGCACCCGGCTTCCCTGGGTGAGGTAACTCCAGCACTACGGTGCTCCTGTGGGTGTGGGCCCTAGAACTACTTACCCTGTAAGTGACTTGCTTGTAGGTTCTCCCGAAGTATCCTAAAACTCTTTATTTCCAACCGCGACTTGCCCCATTGAAGTTAACGGCGATTCGCGCCTGTGTATCCACACTGCACGCGTCCCCCGTGGGTCCTTTACTTACCTGCCTTGGGTGGTTTCGTGAGGCCCCAGCACTTCTGAAGGCCCTAGGCCTTGTCTCCTTGCAAGTCGTTGTTTCTAAGTCTCTTACTTAGTATATGGTCTGGTACGCCCCTAGGGCCCCAGCCATATTTTGTGCTTAACCTATTGTGAAACGTTGATTTATGCATATGTTTGTCTTCTAATCTCATAAAGAGATTAGTAGAGAGTTATTTAGAAATAAATACATATATATTTGATATATATACCTGTGTGGTGTCTTTTCATTTGGTGATTCAAGAGATTATATGGTAAAACAAGCTGCTTTACATTCCTCCGAGACTTAGCCTGAAGGCTGCTCTCCACAGCTACCACTAGGATAGCTTTCTTTAAAAGGTTGTCTTAAACCTATCTACCATAAGAGTCGATTTGCCCTGGTGCAAGGTGTCCACTTTAATTAGTGAACAGCATATACCAGGCCAACTTCTCACATTGGTGGGCAGCGTGTGGGATTCCAGCTTGCCATTGTTTTACCAGAAAATCTCTATTTGAATTACTAACTGAAAACCATTATAGGTACTCAAGGTACATATAAAGTCAAGCTTAGTATCAATAAGTTCTACTGAACTTAGAGCTGTGTGCCAAGGGATAGCACACCCTTTCCACAGCTCAAGCTAGGATCAGTAGGCCACAAACTAGTGTAGGTAGTACAACACTGCACAACACTAGAATGTCCTTAAAGGGTGGACCCAGTGGATCCACTCAGCCTCAGTATAAGGACATGGCTTTCTCTGACTTGAGAGCCATGTGTGTTGACAGACACCTGAGACTAGGACAGAGTCCCTCAACCCTGCACCTGATAGATCTGCTAACAGCAGATGACCTTAGATTGGCTCTAGGAGCTAAAGGGTTTGAATCAGTGGGTGGGTCAGTCATAGTATCTGGGTCAGATGATGAAAATCAGAATGACCAAGACTCTGTGATTGAAGGGCCAGGCTCCAAGGGGCCTGAAAAGGACAGAGGAATTCTCCCTAAGAGAACTGACAGAGAGGAGGAGAGGCACAGATCCCCTTCCAGGGAATCTGACCACTCTTATCACTCTGGCAGAGAATTTGTCCAGCAGAGGAGCTCATACTTTTCCTTAAGAGAGACCTCCTCTGAGAGAAGGTGCAAACTGCTCCAGTATGAGGAAGCCAGAGTGGCCCTCAGAACCAAGCAGTTGGCACTGGATAGGGAAGCCCTGGAGATCCAGAGAGCTTCTAGAAAAGAGGGGTTAGAACCCCCTGGTGGCAGCAACAGTGTCCCTAGAGGCAGAGAATATATTCCTGACCATAGGAACCTGAGCAAGGTTGTTCCTCCCTACCAGAGTGGGGATGATATCCACAAGTGGATAACTGCTATGGAGAGGGCCTGTAGAGTACAGCAGGTCCCCCAAAAGCAGTGGGTAGCAATCTTGTGGCTCTCCTTTTCAGATAAAGGAAGAGACAAGCTCCTCACTGTTAGAGAGGAGGATGCTGATGATTATGAGGTCCTGAAGAGTGCACTGATAGATGGGTTTGGCTTAACCACTGAGCAGTACAGGTTGAAGTTCAGAGATACCCAGAAGGCACAGACTCAGGACTGGACTGACTTTGTTGATTGTGCAACCAAGGCTCTAGAGGGTTGGCTGGTTGGCAGTAGGGTTACTGATTTCAAGGGATTGTATAATCTGATGATGAGAGAACAGATCCTAAATAATTGCCAGAACCAGTTGTTGCATCAGTACCTGGTGGACTCTGATCTGACCTCTCCCCAAGAATTGGGAAAGAAGGCAGACAAATGGGTCAGAACCAGGGTGAGGCAGAAAACCCAGAACCAAGGGGGTGACACTAAGAAGCAAGATCCTAAAGGCTCTGAGAAAGGTGGGGATAAGTCAAAAGACCAGAAGTCTTCACAAGGGCCCCAAAAATCTGCATCTGGTGGGGAGTCACAGTCCAACAAGGGAAAAGGCCAAAAGAAGCCCTGGTGCAAATTCTGTAAACAGAAAGGGCACTGGACTTCTGATTGTACCAAGTCCAAAGACCAAACCACCACCACTCCTGCCCCTAAGGCAACTGTGCCCCCTAGCTCAGCTACTGGTGGAGGTGGTACGCAGAATAAGGGTGTAGTAGGGTTGACCCTGGGTTCTGAAGTGGATTCTGACCTAGTCAGAGTGACCACTCAGGCAATGCTGATTTGTGAGGGAAACATTGACATGTCCTTCCTAGTAAGCCCCAGTAATCTGGGCAAGTACAAACAGCAGCCTTTGATAAATGGCAAACAGGCTTTGGCATTTAGGGACACAGGTGCTAGTGTCACCATGGTGGCAGAGGACCTAGTGGACCCTGGACAGATCATCCTGGGTGAAATGTACCAGGTGACCAATGCAAGCAATGTCCAGACCAACCATAGTCTGGCAGTTGTGAATTTCTCCTGGGGAGGGGTAACTGGCCTCAAGAAGGTTGTAGTCAGTGCAGACCTCCCTGTAGAATGTCTGTTGGGCAATGATCTAGAGACTTCAGCCTGGTCTGAAGTAGAGTTATGGACTCATGCTGAGATGTTGGGCATCCCTGCAGAGGTATTTGCTGTGACCAGGTCACAAGCAAGAATGCATGACACTGAACCAGCTCTGGATCCTGGAACAATGGACCAGATGCTTCCCAAGAGGAGGAGCAGTAGGGTTAAGGCAGTGCCTTCCCCTCTGTCTCAGATCAAGGATTCGCTTCCAGAGGGAGGTGAAGCAGAACCTGAAGAAGGAACTGCCCCAGAGGGACTTGAACCTGACCAGGTTGAGTTCTTGGGGGCAGGGGGCCCTTCCAGGGAAGATCTGAGTAAGGAGCAACAGTGCTGCCCCTCTCTTGAACCCCTCAGACAGCAGGCTGCTGCTGAGGCTGCTGGGAGTGCTAGTGGGTCCCATAAAGTTTATTGGGATGAGGGACTCCTATATTCTGAGGGTAGAGACCCAGCCCCTGGAGCCACCAGGAGGTTGGTAATACCTCAGAAGTTTAGGGGGTTCCTCTTGACCTTAGCACATGATATCCCGTTAGCAGGTCACTTGGGACAAAACAAGACCTGGGACAGGCTTGTTCCACATTTTCATTGGCCACATATGTCAGAGGACACAAAGGAGTTTTGTCGCTCCTGTGTCACTTGCCAAGCCAGTGGTAAGGCAGGTGGCACAACAAAGGCCCCCTGATACCACTACCTGTGGTGGGGGTACCCTTTGAAAGGGTAGGGATTGACATTGTCGGTCCCCTTGACCCTCAGACTGCATCTGGGCACAGATTTATCCTGGTGGTAGTGGATCATGCCACCAGGTACCCAGAGGCAATTCCCTGAGGACCACCACAGCCCCTGTGGTGGCAAGAGCCCTCATTGGAGTTTTCTCCAGAGTGGGTTTTCCAAAGGAGGTCATTTCTGACAGAGGTACCAACTTTATGTCAGGATATCTGAAAGCAATGTGGAAGGAGTGTGGTGTAACTTATAAGTTCACCACCCCTATCACCCACAATGCAATGGTTTAGTTGAACGCTTCAACAAAACCTTGAAAGGAATGATTAAAGGACTCCCAGAGAAGCTTAGGCGGAAATGGGACCTTCTTCTTCCTTGCCTGTTGTTTGCCTACAGAGAGGTTCCACAGAAGGGGGTTGGTTACAGCCCATTTGAGCTTCTGTTTGGGCATCCTGTGAGAGGTCCACTATGTTTGGTAAAAGAGGGCTGGGAGTTACCTCTCAAGCCCCCAAACAAGATGTGATGGACTATGTACTTGGTCTCCGCTCCCGGATGGCAGAGTACATGAAAAAGGCAACCAAAAACCTGGAGGCCAGCCAAGAATTGCAAAAAGCTTGGCATGACCAAAGGCTGTGCTGACTGTATACCAGCCAGGACAGAAAGTGTGGGTGTTGGAGCCTGTGGCCCCAGCAGCCCTCCAGGACAAATGGAGTGGCCCCCATACAATAGTTGAACAGAAGGGAGAAGTCACCTATCTGGTGAATCTTGGAACTCCCAGGAGCCCCCTAAGGGTGCTTCATGTCAACAGATTAAAGCCATATGTTGACAGGGCTGACATGGGCTTGCTCATGGCAACTGATGAGGACCAGGAGGAGGAGAGTGACCCTCTCCCTGACCTGCTCTCTCAGAACCCTGATGATGGGTCAGTAGATGGTGTTGCTTTGGCAAGCAGCCTCACTGACCATCAGCAAACTGAGTGCAGACAAGTTCTGCAACAGTTTAGACATATGTTTAGCCTGACCCCTAGTCAGACTACCTGGTGCACCCATGAGGTGGACACTGGGGACAGTCTGCCTGTCAAGAATAAAATCTACAGGCAACCTCACCATGTCAGGGACTGTATCAGGACTGAAGTCCAGAAAATGTTGGAGTTAGGCGTGATTGAGCCTTCAGATAGCCCTTGGGCTAGCCCAGTAGTCCTGGTACCCAAGCCTCATACCCAGGGTGGTAAGAAAGAAATGAGGTTTTGTGTAGACTACAGAGGCCTCAATGCAGTCACTAGGACTGATGCCTATCCCATACCAAGGGCAGATGAGCTGATTGATACTTTGGCCTCAGCCAAGTATCTAAGCACATTTGACCTAACAGCTAGCTACTGGCAAATCAGATTAGCTGATGATGCAAAAGCCAAAACAGCATTTTCGACCCCTGGTGGGCACTACCACTTTGTGGTGATGCCCTTTGGATTGAAAAATGCACCTGCCACTTTTCAGAGGTTGGTGAATAAAGTTCTGGCAGGGATGGAAACTTATTGCTCAGCTTATCTAGATGATATTGCTGTCTTTAGTTCCTCCTGGCAGGATCACCTGGTCCACCTCAGAAATGTTTTGGAGGCCCTGCAGAAAGCAGGCCTCACTATCAAGGCCACCAAGTGCCAGATAGGGCAGAGTCAGGTTGTGTACCTGGGCCACCTTGTAGGTGGAGGCCAGGTTCAGCCTTTGCAGAGCAAAATCCAAACCATACTGGAATGGGTTGCTCCAACCACCCAGACACAGGTGAGAGCCTTCTTAGGCCTGACTGGGTACTATAGGAGGTTTGTCAAGGGATATGGATCTATAGTGACCCCCTTGAATGATCTTACCTCTAAGAAAATGCCAAAAAAGGTTCAGTGGACAGCTAGCTGTCAAAAGGCATTTGAAGACCTAAAGCAGGCCATGTGCACTGCCCCCATTTTACAGAGTCCAGACTACACCAAAAAGTTCATTGTCCAAACAGATGCTTCTGAGCTGGGTGTGGGAGCTGTACTGTCTCAACTGAATGATGAAGGTCAAGACCAGCCAGTAGCTTTTATTAGCAGAAGGCTGACCCCTAGAGAGAAACGTTGGTCAGCTATAGAGAGGAGAGCCTTTGCTGTGGTATGGGCCCTGAAGAAGCTGAGGCCATACTTGTTTGGTACTCACTTCATAGTTCAGACTGACCACAAGCCCCTCCTATGGCTAAAGCAGATGAAAGGTGAAAACCCAAAACTTTTGAGGTGGTCCATTTCCCTACAGGGGATGGACTATACAGTGGAACATAGGCCTGGGACCCAACATGCCAATGCAGATGGACTCTCAAGGTATTTCCACTTTGAACACGAAGACTCAACTGGTCAAGGTTAGTTTAGTGTCCCTACGTTTGGGGGGGTTGTGTAGGAGAGTAGGATCTGCCTCTTATGTTGCCCCCACTTTTTTCTGATGTTAGCACTGGTTTCTGGCTATAGTCTGGCTGGGTCCCTGCCAATCAGGGCCCCAGCCTCTCTGTTCTCTCTAAACGACATGGAGTGCACTCTAGGTGCACTAGTGATTGGATACTGTGGTGCCTTATGAGTCCCTAGTATATGGTACCTTAGGTGCCAAGGGCATAGGTACTTCACAGGCCTACCAGGGGCTGCAGCATGTGTTATGCCACCCCTGGGAAGCAGTCTAAATCTGACACCACAGGCCTGCTACTGCAGCCTGGGTGAGGTGGTGCTAGCACCCCTCACTGAGATATAGGTTTCCTATATCTCTCCTGCACACACATATAAACCTATCAGTCACCCCTAAGGCAGGCCCTATCAATCCTGAGGGCAGGGTGCTTGGCTTCTATGTGAGGGGGTGCCTCTGCCTGAGCAGGGCCCCTCTGCAGCTCTCAGAGTCTATTCTCTGGTGCTGTTTGTGGATGCGGTTAAACCATATACTCTTAAGTGCATTATATCCTCGCGGTAAATGCTAACTTTGGAATGGCTGCATCAAAACATGTCGTGTTTGGTGTCAAACATCTTGGAATACTACCCCCCGCCAATCTTGGCGGCGGGGGTAGCATTCCACCCTTCTAGAGGGATAAGACATGTACCTGCTGTGGAAACGCGGTAGAATCCTAAAGAGCCCTGGCATCACAAAATGGATGCCACCAGTCACAGACACTGGGCTGCCCTCCTGCTGATGACCGAAACTCGCAGTGGAGGAAGCCCAACAATAGGCATCCTGTCACAGGGAGGTGTAACCACCTTCCAGACAGGGTTTAGTGTATTGGGCCTGGGTGGGTGCACTCTTAGAGTGCTTTGAAGTCCTGCACTGGGGGAGCAGAAGGCTCCTCTGTGCATATGCCAGTTCAAACCAGCTCAGGGGCTACCTGCCCCTGCTCTGGCGCGAAACTGGACAAAGGGAAGTGGGTGTAGCCACCCCTCCCTTGACCCTCCCATAGGTGGGGTCATAGAGCTAGTCCATCCCCTCTTTTTAGTATAAGAGGGGGAACCTTGCCATTGCAAAGCAGATAACCCCTGGACGACGCTCTACAGAAGAATCCTGGCCCTTCGACGTTCCACTACCTTTGGAAGACAGAAGAATCTCCCTTGGAGTCAAGGAGTGACTCCCCTGCTTGGCAGGCACCAAAACGACAACGACGGTCGCAAACTACGCCGCTCCTGCCGGAGTCCGAAGTCCCTGCAGCCCAAGAAGTGGATTTCCTGACCTCTCCCAGGCCATCGTGAGTCCCCAGCGAAGCTGAGGCAAGTGGACCCCACGAGTAATGAGGAACCGCGACCCCTGGGTACCGTGCACTATTGTCGAGTGCAACCCCTTCACAACGTTCTACGAACTTGTGCTTTGGACCACGTGTGGTCCCGACCTCCAGCAGGAATCCCTCCGAAGATCAGAGGCCTACACCGTCCCGAGTGACCGTGGGCCCCTGTTGAGTGATTCCGCCCGAGGTGTCTTCGCGATCCCTCGCCCGCTGGCTTGTGGGTCCCCAGAAGACTTCTTAAAGAAACCAAAGGGCTCCCCTGGTTGCTCCAGGCCTGCCCTGACTTACCCTCGCTGGGTGAGTTCCACAGACCTTGCTGGTCTGCGCCATCGACTTTTCTCCATCTCCCCGAGACTTGCGGCTGCCAAGGCTTGTTGGCCCCGATCGAGTTGCCGACACCGCAGTCAGCTGCAGACGTCGAGGGACACACCGAATCCAGCTCCTGGTCGTCGTCGACGCCTCCTGGACCACGTGGCTGAAGAGTCAAGGCACCCGCAACCGACCTGAAGCGACCGACGACGGTGGGCATCCATCTTCCTTGCCCCGGGTCACTGCCAAGTGACTTTGAACACTGTCCCCTCTGCTTTCAGGTCATCCTTCTTCAGAATCCAGGCTTGGATTCCACCGGACACTTCTTCAGCTCCCGCAAGCAGCAAGTCTTTTTGGTTCGCCATTGAAAACGACGCCGCGACCCGACACCAAAGGACACCTGTGCACCCGGCTTCCCTGGGTGAGGTAACTCCAGCACTACGGTGCTCCTGTGGGTGTGGGCCCTAGAACTACTTACCCTGTAAGTGACTTGCTTGTAGGTTCTCCCGAAGTATCCTAAAACTCTTTATTTCCAACCGCGACTTGCCCCATTGAAGTTAACGGCGATTCGCGCCTGTGTATCCACACTGCACGCGTCCCCCGTGGGTCCTTTACTTACCTGCCTTGGGTGGTTTCGTGAGGCCCCAGCACTTCTGAAGGCCCTAGGCCTTGTCTCCTTGCAAGTCGTTGTTTCTAAGTCTCTTACTTAGTATATGGTCTGGTACGCCCCTAGGGCCCCAGCCATATTTTGTGCTTAACTTATTGTGAAACGTTGATTTATGCATATGTTTGTCTTCTAATCTCATAAAGAGATTAGTAGAGAGTTATTTAGAAATAAATACATATATATTTGATATATATACCTGTGTGGTGTCTTTTCATTTGGTGATTCAAGAGATTATATGGTAAAACAAGCTGCTTTACATTCCTCCGAGACTTAGCCTGAAGGCTGCTCTCCACAGCTACCACTAGGATAGCTTTCTTTAAAAGGTTGTCTTAAACCTATCTACCATAAGAGTCGATTTGCCCTGGTGCAAGGTGTCCACTTTAATTAGTGAACAGCATATACCAGGCCAACTTCTCACAACATCCAAATCATTAATGCAGACATCCAAATTCACATTAAACAAAATGTATAATCTGTGCAGCCGTCAAGGTGAAATATTAAAAATGTAGTGATATCAAAATGTAGGACAGTGGGTCTACTAAAATCTATGAAATGAATAGTGCCTCCCTCTTTAGCTGTAAGCGGCTACTCTGCACACAGTAGCAGTGCGAGCAAAGTCACATATGGAGTTCTAGTTCTAGCCCCCCCATCTCCCAGTTATAAGATTCAGCTAGGTGTGAGTGAGACTTCAGCACGACCTCTAAATGTGTGAGTGTCACTCATGATGAGTGAGACTTGAATGCTCTGATGTGTGTGCATGTCGGATCTGATGTCACTGCCAAGGCAACAAATGCAACTTGCCTGACAGTGCTACGAAGCCCTCCTGCTCCCGCACATCAATGGTGTGCGTGGCCGAGGAGTGTCTTATGATAGGCGAGAAGGTTACCACCTGGCTGGTCTTTTACCGGCATGAGCAGTATTTTAATGTCCTGGCCAGTACAAAAAGTAGGAAGATTACCTAAAGCTGGTATTTTTTTCTCTAATCATTGCAAACTTAAAATATCCAATATAAGCAGAAAGCACTTTAAAATGTGTTCTAGAGCTGCCTTAATGGATCATGGCTGATAGTCAAAGTAAACAATGACAGCAAAGCCACATTAAAGATGAATACAAATAATTTTATACGAAGTCTTATTGAAGGATAATGTTGGTGCCTTTGCAAAATCTTAAAACATGACCAAAAGGTGGTAACTCTAATAAGAGCCTGTATGAAGGAGTCCGATATTTGTTAGTGCTGGAATACCCTCTCCGTCCTTAATACCCGGCATGTTCACTCATTAGTATGATACCATCCACTGAGTTAGAAATCTCTGTGTGGGTCAAAACTGATTGTTCTGTCTTATGACTGCAATCTACTTCTTTCTTTGTTTTATACATGAACCTCTGAAGGAAACGAGGTGGTCAACAAAGCAGACATACGCAGCTCTGACAAGTACCACGCATCAGGTGTTAGACTAACGCATTTCAGTGTGGTGGTGAGCATCACCGCACTGAAATGGAAAGCCACGCATTTTAAGCATAGCACCTGCCTCGGCTGTCAAGCCATACTAATGCTGCTATGCTGGCTAAAACTAAAGCTGGAGTGGCAGCGCGCCATGACATGCATGCTGAACCGCAGACTGGGGGCTGGCTGAGCTAGCGGTACTAATTGGCTCCAAATAACAATGTATAAATTGGACGGATTTCCACGGCTCAGCATTACATGATTCTGACTGACATCACAAGGCAGTGCCCAATGGCTCCTACCGAGACATCAACCCGACTTAGGAGAATGATACAGTGACTTTAAAAGGCACTGCAGGATGTCACGTCCTGCTGCCGCCAGCTGTTTAAAAAGTTTGTGGGAGGCTGGCTGCTGCAGTAAATTAAAATCATGATGATCCCCACGACCGCCTGACCCGGCCAACCCCACGGGACTGTGGTGGCCGCTGGAGCCCAGAGCACACACTGTGCAGCTCAACTGAGCCTGAGTGAATCTGAATGCGTGTGGCGCATTTGCCGACGGAGTCGTTGTGGCCAGGTCAGACTCAGAGTATGAGGAGGTGGCGGGCCGACGTAAACTGATTGCCATCACCGTGGCTCGCCTTGCAAAGTAAGTTAGTCTCAGACTGTAGTGCCTTGCTCTGTTAATCTATCTACCACTGATAAATTTGCTTTTTAACGCTTAGCGCACAGTCAATCAGCTACTCACTTAGGCTGCCTTGCCCATGCCTGGTGCATGCTGTCTGCCACAGTGGCTGTCCATCGAGTGAGTCCACGAGTACAGTGTGTGTTTACTGACTCCTTCCCGACTATGTATTAAGTGCTACTTTTGTATGTGCATATTGTACGTTCTTTATTGAGGATACGCAGCAACCCCGCATGACTTTGAATGTGTGTTTACATATGAAGCCTCCTTGCGTTCCTGGGTGATGGTTGGCTTCCACGGCAGTTCCTGCTGCTTGCGGATTCCGACCGGCTGCTCTGGGTGCGTCGTGGGCTCTTCCTTGCGAATAAACTTCTTTGAACTAATACACCGTCTCCGTGTGTATCATCTACCACATATTGGCGACGACCGGATCTTGTCCCGCTTCTTCACAGCCCACCGACGCCACTGTAACCCCAGCACGCCTCATCTTCTGACTCAGACGCCGACAGCTTCCAGCCCGTATCGGAGCCTCCCCAAGTCGGCTTTAATCGTACCAGCTGTCAACCTCCGCTGCGCTGCCTACTCTGGAGTCTCTCCAGGAGTCTCTTCTTGAACTGCTCAACACTTCGTGAGTGTTTAAAGTCATTTTATTCAATCTTGGGGGCCAGCGCCATCCAGCCTCATGGAGCCTGCCGCGAGCCCCTGCCCTGTGTGAGCGCCTCCTACCACCAGTGTTGCCAGATTTTTCCACAACTTTCAAGCCCAAAAGCAACGGAAAAGTAGCCCAAAATAGCCCAATGTTGCCACTCCATTAACTTACATGTAGCCTGACTACAACATTCAAAAATATACTTCTATTTCAAGGATTATATGTTTAGTACTCACATTAATCAGATTACCTATATTTTGTACACTAAAATCAAAGTTGGTCTGTCATGAAAACTGTCACTCACTTGATATCGCATGCATAGCTGCCAGGTCCATGCGTGATGCGCTGCGCCAGTCCAGGTTTTTCTTTGAATTCTGGGACTTGTAGACTTGTTTACTCCATTATAAAACTGGACTACAAGTCCCAGAATTCAAAGAAAAAACCTGGCCTGGTGCTGCGCATCACGCATGGACCTGGGCAACTTGGCAGCTATGCGCATGGTGTGGAGCAAGCTGCCCAAAACTTTTCTGGGTCCAATTTTGAGGACTGCAACTGCGGAAACGTTGTTCTTGGGAAAGGTGCTCTTCAGCACAATGTGAAAGGAACACAATTTTTAAAGTGTGCCAAGCTTAATACAAAACATAAACCTCAAATGAAGGTCTGCGTGCATTACAAACCTGCCAAATAAGCTAGGAACTACAAAGACACTAACAACGAAGTATGGACGAATTACACCTGGACATTCACATTGCCAATAGCCCCACATCCAACAAATGTGAGAACAATTGAATTCCAATGCTTGTTTCACACAGATAGCACGGTTCTGTGTGCGAGGCGAGGTAACATGAAGTCTTGTGGCCTGATCAAAGAAAAATGGCACGAAGGCAAAGAAAAATGGTATGAAGGTGCCTGCAGGCGATTCATAGCTGCCAAGGTTTCAGATTGCTTAAGTGTGGCATTTTCAAATTTTTTGTGTAATTATGAGTGACATTCAACGACTACGAGTGACACTTTCTCATGAACAAAAATCAAGTAAAGAAGATGAGGGAAACATATAAACATCAGAAATTACAGCCATTCCAGCAACAAGAAACTCTATGAAGATCTTAAAACTATTTCAAAGCACCAGAACTGGAAGGACATATCCAATATGGAAAATAGACTGCATAGTTGCCACGTTTTAAGAGTGCGTAGGTGAGCCATTTTCAAGGTTTCAGAGTACTTATGAATGACATACAACTACTAATGGTATGACACTAAGAGTGACACTTAGAGCAAAATCAAGAAATTAAGTACATGGAAACAGATAAAACAAAATAAATTACACTGATCTGAGCAAGGACAAACTATAAAAAGAACTGCTGCAGAGCACCTGATCCTACTGTAAAATGATCGTATGCCCACAATCTACTCACATTCTACATGAGTTTACTTTTGTGATCACTACTACTGCTTGCGAAACCACAGACAAATTGCACGAACACCGTGACAGGAAGCTAGTCGAGTATTTCATATGATTTTGCCTGGGCCCTGCCAGAGTGGCAACAATGTCTTCCTGGGGGCCCAGCAGGATTTGTTAAAAAACACCTGATCCTGTCTGGTGCTAGTCACACGCTGACCGGTGACAGAGCCAGGCAGGCTGCTGTGGCATGAGTGCATTAAAAGGAGCCTGCCCTGCCAATAAACGAGTATTTCATACCGTGTGCGGTGCCTAAGCCTATTTTTCATAATCATTAATGTTATTGTTGAGTGTGACTGAGGAATGGCGTCAGGGGAATATGCACGCTGGTATAATGCAAATAGAAAACACCTCACTCCACCTACTCTTTCCTCTTCTGCCCCCACTTACTCTCTGTGCCTTCTGTTCCCCTCCCAGTGCTGCTCTGCGTCTCCGTCCCTGTGTGCGTTTCCCTCACCCCTTCCTGACCCCCAGTATCCCACCCCTCTGTGTGCTCATCTGCCGCCCCGGCATCCCTCTCATTGCCCTGTGTTTTTATCACCCCTCGCTGCCACAGCATCCCTCTGTTCCAATCCCTTTCATTGTCCTGTGTAACCCCTTCCCAGGGCTTTAATTGGGATAAAAAAAAACTGTGGGGTCTCTCACGGGGGCGTGGCCTATGTAATTAAGGGTGTGGCTTTAAAACACGTAAGCTAAAAATCTGTGGTTAGCATAGTGTGCCGCCCCACTGGTATTTTGCTGCTTCTTTCTGTCATTGCAGCCAGATATATAATACAGCAACTCACATCACACCTAAAACAAGCCAGTACTATTGACTTTGTTGATGGTTGTTATCTCCATAAGATGAGTAAGTAACAACTATGGCTTTGTTGTGTATAATATTGAAAATGCTTCAGTTCTGAAATGACGAGACTGTGAAATAACTATAAGGAGTCTCTTTGAAGTTACATCAAAGGCAGTGAAGAGTGGTACTGCTACAGAGTTAAGATATTGTTTTCCTCCGAGGGTGAGGGCAAAAATGGAGAGCCCGATAGGGACCCGTCCCAGCGCCTGCTTTTAAGAACAGCCTGTGCTGAGCACCGGCAGGACCCGGCCCACTTAAAGCACTGCCCCTTCTTGTTCCCTGTGTTCAATTCTGTGTGCTCATCTGCCCCCTCACCCCTCTAGTCATCCCTCTTTTTGCCCTGTGTTTTCGTCACCCCTTCCTGCCCCCAGAGGTGTGCTCATCTGCCACTCCTCGCCTCCCCTATTACCCTCTGTTCTCATCCTTTTCCTTGCCTGGTGTTATCTCGCCCTTTTTTGCCCCCTGTGCTCCACTTCTCAGTGCACACATCTGCCACCCTCTGTTCTCGCCCTCTCCTTGTCCTGTGTTTTCATCACCCCTTCCTGTCCCGTTTTCCACTCTGCGCTCATCTGCCACTCCTCGCTGCCCCCTGCACCCCTCTGTTCTCATCTCCCTCCTTGTCCTGTGTTTTCATGACTCCTTCCTGTCCCGTTTTCCACTCTGCGCTCATCTGCCACTCCTCGCTGCCCCTTGCACCCCTCTGTTCTCATCTCTCTCCTTGTCCTGTGTTTTCATGACTCCTTCCTGTCCCGTTTTCCACTCTGCGTTCATCTGCCACTCCTCGCTGCCCCCTGCACCCCTGTGTTCTCATCTCTCTCCTTGTCCTGTGTTTTCATCACTCCTTCCTGTCCCGTTTTCCACTCTGCGCTCATCTGCCACTCCTCGCTGCCCCCTGCACCCCTCTGTTCTCATCTCTCTCCTTGTCCTGTGTTTTCATGACTCCTTCCTGTCCCGTTTTCCACTCTGCGCTCATCTGCCACTCCTCGCTGCCCCCTGCACCCCTCTTCTCATCTCTCTCCTTGTCCTGTGTTTTCATGACCCCTTCCTGCCCCTGTTTTCCACTCTGTGCTCATCTGCCACTCCTCGCTGCCCCCTGCACCCCTGTGTTCTCATCTCTCTCCTTGTCCTGTGTTTTCATCACTCCTTCCTGTCCCGTTTTCCACTCTGCGCTCATCTGCCACTCCTCGCTGTCCCCTGCACCCCTGTGTTCTCATCTCTCTCCTTGTCCTGTTTTCATCACTCCTTCCTGTCCCGTTTTCCACTCTGCGCTCATCTGCCACTCCTCGCTGCCCCCTGCACCCCTCTGTTCTCATCTCTCTCCTTGTCCTGTGTTTTCATGACTCCTTCCTGTCCCGTTTTCCACTCTGAGCTCATCTGCCACTCCTCGCTGCCCCCTGCACCCCTCTGTTCTCATCTCTCTCCCTGTCCTGTGTTTTCATGACTCCTTCCTGTCCCGTTTTCCACTCTGCGCTCATCTGCCACTCCTCGCTGCCCCCTGCACCCCTCTGTTCTCATCTCTCTCCTTGTCCTGTGTTTTCATGACTCCTTCCTGTCCCGTTTTCCACTCTGCGCTCATCTGCCACTCCTCGCTGCCCCCTGCACCCCTCTTCTCATCTCTCTCCTTGTCCTGTGTTTTCATGACCCCTTCCTGCCCCCTGTTTTCCACTCTGCGCTCATCTGCCACTCCTCGCTGCCCCCTGCACCCCTCTGTTCTCATCTCTCTCCTTGTCCTGTGTTTTCATGACTCCTTCCTGTCCCGTTTTCCACTCTGCGCTCATCTGCCACTCCTCGCTGCCCCCTGCACCCCTCTTCTCATCTCTCTCCTTGTCCTGTGTTTTCATGACCCCTTCCTGCCCCCTGTTTTCCACTCTGCGCTCATCTGCCACTCCTCGCTGCCCCCTGCACCCCTGTGTTCTCATCTCTCCCCTTGTCCTGTTTTCATCACTCCTTCCTGTCCCGTTTTCCATTCTGCGCTCATCTGCCACTCCTCGATGCCCCCTGCACCCCTCTGTTCTCATCTCTCTCCTTGTCCTGTGTTTTCATGACTCCTTCCTGTCCTGTTTTCCACTCTGCGCTCATCTGCCACTGCTCACTGGCCCCTTCACGCGTGTTCTCATCTCTCTCTTTGTCCTGTGTTTTCATTACTCCTTCCTGTCCCGTTTTCCACTCTGCGCTCATCTGCCACTCCTCGCTACCCTCTGCACCCCTCTGTTCTCACCCCTCTCCTTGTCCTGTGTTTTCATCACTCCTTCCTGTCCCCTGTTTTCCACTCTGCGCTCATCTGCCACTCCTCGCTGCCCCCTGCACCCGTGTTCTCATCTCTCTCCTTGTCCTGTGTTTTCATCACTCCTTCCTGTCTCGTTTTCCACTCTGCGCTCATCTGCCACTCCTCGCTGCCCCCTGCACCCCTGTGTTCTCATCTCTCTCCTTGTCCTGTTTTCATCACTCCTTCCTGTCCCGTTTTCCACTCTGCGCTCATCTGCCACTCCTCGCTGCCCCCTGCACCCCTCTGTTCTCATCTCTCTCCTTGTCCTGTGTTTTCATGACTCCTTCCTGTCCCGTTTTCCACTCTGCGCTCATCTGCCACTCCTCGCTGCCCCCTGCACCCCTCTGTTCTCATCTCTCTCCTTGTCCTGTGTTTTCATGACCCCTTCCTGTCCCGTTTTCCACTCTGCGCTCATCTGCCACTCCTCGCTGCCCCCCGTGTTCTCATCTCTCTCCTTGTCCTGTGTTTTCATGACCCCTTCCTGTCCCGTTTTCCACTCTGCGCTCATCTGCCACTCCTCGCTGCCCCCTGCACCCTTGTGTTCTCATCTCTCTCTCCTTGTCCTGTTTTCATCACTCCTTCCTGTCCCGTTTTCCACTCTGCGCTCATCTTCCACTCCTCGCTGCCCCCTGCACCCTTGTGTTCTCATCTCTCTCCTTGTCCTGTTTTCATCACTCCTTCCTGTCCCGTTTTCCACTCTGCGCTCATCTGCCACTCCTCGCTGCCCCCTGCACCCTTGTGTTCTCATCTCTCTCCTTGTCCTGTTTTCATCACTTCTTCCTGTCCCGTTTTCCACTCTGCGCTCAGCTGCCACTCCTCGCTGCCCCCTGCACCCTGGTGTTCTCATCTCTCTCCTTGTCCTGTTTTCATCACTCCTTCCTGTCCTGTTTTCCACTCTGCGCTCATCTGCCACTCCTCGCTACCCCCTGCACCCCTCTGTTCTCATCTCTCTCCTTGTCCTGTGTTTTCATGACCCCTTCCTGCCCCGTTTTCCACTCTGCGCTCATCTGCCACTCCTCGCTGCCCCCTGCACCCCTCTGTTCTCATCTATCTCCTTGTCCTGTGTTTTCATGACTCCTTCCTGTCCCGTTTGCCACTCTGCGCTCATCTGCCACTCCTCGCTGCCCCCTGCACCCTTGTGTTCTCATCTCTCTCCTTGTCCTGTTTTCATCACTCCTTCTTGTCCCGTTTTCCACTCTGCGCTCATCTGCCACTCCTCGCTGCCCCCTCTGTTCTCACCCCTCTCCTTGTCCTGTGTTTTTATCACCCTTTCCTGTCCCGTTTCCACTATGTGCGCTTGTCTACCGCTCCTCGCGGCCCCCTGCACCCCTCTGTTTTCACCCCTCTCCTTGCCATGTACTTTCATCACCCTTTCCTGCCCCCGTATTCCACTCCGTGTGCTCATCTGACGCCCCAGTCATTGCCCAGCGTTTCAATCACCCCTCTGCCCCGGCTCTTTCCCAACTACACTAAACCCTACAGCTGGAACCTCCGACGTCACCATACCTGCTGCACGCGCACGGGCCGTTAATGTGCCTGACGAACTGATCTGACCCAGGATTTGTGTCGAACGAACTCCAAGGCAGGTCGGAACATTACTGGGGGCAGGTCAGAGGTCACTGCAGGTCTTGCAGGACCCTAATTGGATGAAGCTTCCCGCCCGCAAAGATTTATGGCCCTGCTGGTGTTACTTGTGGGTAGGGGCTGCAGGGCACTGACGCACCGAAAATTAGAGAAGGGGTGTGTCAGCAGGGCAACCATGGGCTGCAGCGCGGCGGCGCCGCACAAAGCCTGGAATCCGCCGCACACTGGACGGCTTCTAGCCCAAATTTAGGTAACCCGCCCAACACGATTTTTTCTCGCACAATCGGGCAAAATATCGCCCAATTGTGCGAGAAATAGCCCAATCTGGCAACACTGCCTACCACGCTCTTCTCCGGGGCATGACGTCATACGACGTGCAACGTGGCGGCCATCTTGGTGCAGTTTTTCCTTCACAACTGCACCAATAGTCTCAGTATTGTCGGAAACCCTTTACTCTGCTCATTGGAATCAATCCTTTTTGCCAGCAAGTTTTCGTCAGCTGTCTCTACTCACCTATGCGCTTTCATTCTTCAGCGCACTAGTTTCTGATAAGTTAAATTTCTAGAATTTAAAAATAATATATAAAAAAATATATATACATATATATTTTTTTTCTTCTCACTTTATATTTTGCAAATGTTTTTAGATACTTAGCCTGGTTATTTTTTTCCTAAACATGGCAACCCCTCAGCAAATCACCCAGCGACCTCCTTTTCTAGCCAAACCAGGCAAACCAGCCATCAAGTGGGCAGAGTGCCTGAGACTTTTCGAAAATCATCTTGTGGCAATCGACGCTGGCAAATGTAATCCTGAAAGGAAATTCGCCCTATTATTTGGCAGTCTTGGACGCGCTGCCCAACAGATCTTTGATAATCTACCATGCATCCAAGCCCCTGCTGGTCGTTGTGGTGATTCACAATAGAATATTTATATTGAGGCTCTTGAATGGTTAAAAAATACAATTCGCAACAGAACACAACATCATGTTAGAGCGTCACAATTTCTTCAAGCGCAAACAGGCCGAAGGCAAAAGTGTGGAAGAATACATTGCAGAACTCAGGATACTAGCGTCCACTTGCGAATTTGGTCCCATTGTTGATACCAGCATATGTGACCAGTTCGTATTTAGCTGGGCGTCACGGAAAATACAGGAAAGAATTCTAAGTTGCCGCAACCCCACCCTTGTTAAGGTCATCGACTAAGACAAGAGCATCGAACGTTCTCTCATTTCCACCAAAGCCCTGCATAGCGATGCTTCAGTCAGCAGCCTCACAACAGAGGTCAATCCTCAAGCTGATCACATTTGTGCTGTGAACACTAAGTACAAAAGTACCAGACCTACTCAGTGCAAAGCTGGTTCTTTTTGTTTCAGATGTGGGTCTAAGAGTCACACTGGTAACTTTGCCGGATGTACAGCTTCAGGAAAACGTTGTCTTTCTTTCAAGAAATTGGGAAATTTTCAGTCTGTCTGCAGAAGTAATAGGAACACCATAAGAGTCAGCTCTATTGACACACTAGTGGATGAGTGCACTGATTCAATTAGTAATGTAGTCTTAACAATAGAATGTAATACTGTAAGTGTTTCACTCAAAGGTCCCACTTGTTAAGCCAGCATTGATGGTGTAACTTTGCATATGATGGCAGATTCCGGCTCCCCTATTACCATTTTGAGAGACACTACATTCCACGAACTCTGGGATAGAGAACTGTTCCCCAGTGACGTCAACCCAAAAGCATTTGGTGAAAAGGACATTGACATGTTCGGATTCTTTTCTGCCAAACTAGTTTGCTTGGGTAGAGAAACTGTGACTAAGATTTACGTGGCTGTCAGGGGCAAGAATATCATCGGGTGGCGGGATTTGGCAAAAATGGGCATTATTCTGAAGCCTTGTTCCGATAATCCTATTGTCTTGGGGCATTTACCTGTGGATTATGTATGTAACCTCACAGACCCTGTACAAAGTATACATATTCAATTCGAGAACGTATTTCGCGAGGAAGAAGGCAGTGTAAAAGGTTTTGAGCATTTTATAAGGCTCAAGCCTCATGCCCAGCCTGTGGTTCATAAAGTAAGACCCGTTCCTCTCAGTGTGAGAGAAGAACTCAAAACCATTCTGCAAAGTTTATGCTCTCAGGGGATCATCGAAACATGTGACTCCTCGCTTTGGGTCGCACCCATTGTGGTTGCACGCAAAAAGTCTGGAGAAATCAGACTCTGCGCTGATTTGAGGGTAGTTCCAAATGGTTCTCCTTGATTGACCTGCGGTCTGCCTACCACCAAGTTGCCCTAGATAAAGACTCACAGGAACTCACCATGTTTATTCCACCTGTTCGGAGCCTACAAGTACCTGAGATTGCCATTCGGGTTGGCGTCCGCTGCAAGCGTCTTTCAAAAACTGATGGATCATCTGTTTGGCAATCTCAGGGGCATACAGACTTACCAGGACGATGTTCTAATCCATCCTGATACCCTAGAAGAGCATAATTGGTTGCTATGTCAAGTTTTGGACATTTTCTCTCAAAGAAACATGACAATCAGGAGAGATAAATGCAGGTTTGCCACAAACGAATTAGATTACCTGGGTCATACCATATGCAGCTCAGGCATAAAACCCAAACTGTCACTCATCAAGGCCATCAAAGAGGCTAGGGCTCCCATTGACAGGGATGCTTTATGCTCCTTTCTTGGCCTCGCCGAATACTATGCCAGGTTTGTTCCCGAATATGCGCAAGCTGTAGAACCTCTGCGGTCCTTGTTAAGGAAAGGAACTAAGTACACATGGCCTCAAGACAAGGAAACTGCGTTCATTCAGGTTAAAGCACTCATTGAGAAAGCTCCTGCTTTAAGCGCCTTTCAAGAAAGTCTCACTTCTGTTATCACTGTTGACGCAAGTCAAATGGGTCTTGGGGCTATCTTAAGCCAAAAGCAAACAAGTAAAGAAAACACAGTTGCATTCGCCTCATGAGCCCTCAAACAGTGTGAGAAACAATATAGCACAATCGAACGGGAGGCATTGGCTTGTGTCTGGGCAGTTCACAAATTTAAAATGTATGTTTGGGGTCGTAGATTTATTCTTCAAACAGATCACAAACCCCTGGTGCACATTTTTTTCCAATGGAGCTAATAACAATTTATCGGCAAGATTAACAAGATTAGTGTCCAAATTACAAGAATTCGTGTTTGAAATTAGGCATGTCCCAGATGGAAAAAACTTTCATGCATGCCTGTAGAAGACGTGGAAGACGTGGAAGAGAACGACTTTGTCGATGATGTGTCAGCGTGGCGTCTGTGGATGCCATTAACCTCGAATTGTGTGCAGGTTTGAGTGAACTGAACTGGTTGCCTGCTTGTCAAGAGGATGAAACCTGTGGCAAAGTCTGTGAGTATGTGGTTCAAGGTTGGCCAGAAAAAAGAATACTAAGTGGATCATTAAAATAATTTGCATACGTAGCAGATGAACTGTCCTTAGCCAATGGTTTGCTTATGAGAGGGGTTTTTTATGTACTTCCGACAAAAGTAAGGGATTCTATCATTAAACATGCACATCAAGGGCATTTAGGTTCTACCTAAACCATCATGAAAATCAAACAGTATACTGGTGGCTAGGAATTGATGCCCAGGGTAAGATTCTGGATTTTTAGGTGCCCTGAATGTCTCACCTCCGACAAACACTGGAAGACACACAATACCCCGTTGCATCTTGTCCAGTATCCTAATGTCACATGGGAGAAATTAGGGTGGACTTTTCAGGACTGTTCATTTTGTTACCAGACCATATGAGGTATTTGCTGCTTTTGATAGATGTTCACTCTAAATGGATGTACTTTTCTTTTGTAAAATCTACAGACTCTGAGTCAGCTATTGAATTTTTTAGACCAGTTTTTTTCATTGAAGTTTCACCCAAACAAGTAGTCACTGATAATGGTTCACACTTTAGGTCTGATCGCATGTCCAATTGTTTTTGCACAACATGACATCATACACTTACGGACGGCTTTGTATGCTCCTTCATCCAATGGTTTGGTAGAAAGGGGCAACAGATTCATCAAGGAGGGGTGCAAACCACATTGGCAAGCAACATGGATGTCGGAATGTTTATTAAACAAAAAGTGTGGTGTTATAACACATCCCCACATTGTACCAAAGGTGTGACACCATTTTCCCTGCTTAAAGGGCGGAGAAGCTCACACAAACCTGTGTCCCTCTTGGTTAGATGATCAGTTAAACAAAGTTACCATTTCTAAAGGGAAACATGTTTCCAAAGTGACACTCTCACAGCATAACATGAAAGAATACTTTGACAACAAACACAATGTGTCCTTTCAACCATTTACGGAAGGTGACTGGGTGCTCATAAAAAGACCCTATAAAAGTCACCAAAGGACAATCCACCTATTCAGTCCCAGGCCAGGTGGAAAGGGCAGGCAAAGCTTCTGTGTTATTAGCGGGCAGACGGTGGTGGAACAAACGTCAATTAGTCAGATTGATGCCTCAGCAGGCCAACATCATTATTGGAAGGACTAAATCCGTTTTAGAATCTCATTGCGCAACTTGGGTGCAACCATCTGCTTTGGCGCAGCCATCTTCATCTGATGGTTGTTTCAGCTTCAACTGACGAGGGCGTTTCTAGTAGTTCCATTGACCCACTGCCCATCTCAGGCAGCATCTTGGTGTCCAACCCTACTGACATTTCAGTAGCAAGGTCCTTCGAAACTTAGAGATTTTGTAATGTACTGATCTTGTGGTTTTGGGTTTCTCCCATATTTAGACTTTCAATGCTGTATGATATTATACCCGTTTGCGTTTCTTTAGTAGTGTGTGATCTTGATACCTTTTGTAGTGTGTAACTCCAAAGTTTCTTTTATCTTTTGTCATTGTAAAGGGAAAGGTGATGTAGTAAGTGCTACTTTTGTATGTGCATTATTGTACGTTCTTTATTGAGGACACGCGGCAACCCCTCGTGCCCTCGAATGAGTGTTTACTTACGAAGCCTCCTCGAGTTCCTGGGTGATGGTTGGGTTCCACGGCAGTTCCTGCTGCTTGCCGATTCCGACCGGCTGCTCAGGATGCGTCGTGGGCTCTTCCTTGCTATAAACTTCTTTGAACTAATACACCGTCTCCGTGTGTATCATCTACCACAGACTATACACCTCTTCTTTTTCTTTGCCACCTTGGTTAGTTTTCGCCATATACTGTCTTGAACACGATGCCAGGAACCCCCTCAAAGCCAGTGTGAGCCCAGCAACGCACAACAACAGGCATACATAATTTTCCTTTAACACGGGCACTTGACAAAAGCTAAAGAGAACTTCAGTAATGCAATGGACTAGGCACTCATTTTTATAGAAATGCGAAACAATGATTAATTTAGCTGGGTGGCTCAGTCAGTGATCTGACGGGAACTCGCAGATCTCAGTAGTAGCAGGCATAAATTAATTGAGGGATCTAACCAGTTAGAGCCGCAGGAGCTCGACTACGTGATGTGCAGGACAGGTAAGACTACCACCTGGGTTCGAAATTTGAACAATGGTTATTTGGGGAGGATAGCAATAGAGGTAGGCTGAGAAGAGAAAGGGAAAACATAGAAACGAGTGAAAAAGAGAAAGGGGAAAAGGAATACCATACTCTGTTACAGGTTTCCCTCCTTTTCGTTTTGCAGGTTCCACCCTTTTTCTCCTGCAGCTTTCCCTCGCCACCTTGCTGCAAGTTTACATTCTGGTGTACATTTCCATCCTGTCCCTAGCAGGTTTCCACACTCTTTCTCTAAGAGGTCTCCTTTTTGTTTTTTTTAATTTAATGTAGATTTATATAGCGCGAACTCGACCCAAAGGTATTGGAGCGCTTTACATGAGCACCGGTTACGTTACACAAGGACACATTCAGGAGCGTGGCAGCAGTTAACTTCTTAGAGTTTTTAGTTGCTCAAATAGGAGTAATTTCTGATATTTATGTTTCCCGCAGCTTCATTGCTTGATTTTGCTTACAGAAAGTGCCACTCATAGTTTTTTTTTTTTTGCAGCTTTATATAGCGCAAACTCAACCTGAAGGTATTGGAGCGCTTTACATGAGCACCGGTTACGTTACACAAGGACACATTCAGGCACGGGGAGATTAAGTGATTTTTTTTAGGTAGGCATGGGGAGATTAAGTGATTTTTTTTTTTTTTGGTAGGCACGTGGAGATTAAGTGATTTGCCCAGAATCACAGGATGTGGTCGTGACCCCGAGGCTCGAACCTTGGTTTCCCAGCTCCAAAGTCGGCAATCTAGCCGTCAGACCACATCCTTTTGTTGAAATGTCACTTGTGGTGTTGGGCCTCAGGCCCACATGGAGCAATGACGGACACGGACACCAGAGGTTAGGATACTAGATAACTGGCCACGAGCACGTGCACCCGGGCCCTTTTATTGGCGGGGCCACGTCACTCGTGACACCCGTGATGGATGGGTGTGGGGGTGCAGTGTGTCCAGCCCTCAAGGGAGTGGCTGGGGTTACAGCTTCCTGCGGAACACTAGAATGTGTCCCGCAGGACATTACATTCCTCCCCAACTTTATTGAAGAACAAACAAAACGTTAGTCCAACCTGTGGGGACAAAACAAACAGTTATCTGAATACCACAGGGTCCATCAGTCTTCTGAGTCAGGTGGCAGGACGACGTCAGACAGGAGCTGGTGACTTTGCTTGCAGCAGGACCTTCTCGGCGGGCACCCGTAATTTCACCTGAGGGGTTCAGGACACGACCGCTGGCTTGGAGACGTCCGCTGCATACCGTCAGTTCACCGATGATGACATGTCATACGGTCTTGCATGGCTCCCACCTTGCTGACATCAGTGATGGTCTGTGGTAAGCTCTAACAGTTCTTTACAGTGGGTTGCATCGTGAGCATGGATGGAGTCCACGGTGAGGATTCACAGAGGTGTTGCTGGACCGACTGTCCCTGTCGAACTGCTTGGCTGTTACCGGTAACCTGTCGGTGGGGCAACGTCTCTTCTCGCTCTCCCGCCTGGGGAGGCACGTCGTCGGGGTTGCTGCAGGACTGTAGGAGGGCTGCGCTGGGGGCCGCTTGTGTGCCGTCTGGGGGCAGGTGCAGGACCGCTGAGGAGCCGTTACTTAGTCACACGCACAACCCTCACGGGTGGATGAGTCTTGGCTAAGACTTGCACTCGCTGCCGCGGTTCCGGTGTAGGCCAGGTTCACAGGTGGCTTCTGATTTCTTTTAGTCGGCTGGTGTGGCAACGGTGTCGGACTCCAGTCCATCGGTACTCGGGGAGTGTTGTTTGACGCATGTGCTGATGGCTGGCGTGATGGCGGTTGCCAGCCATGTGGTGAGTCTGAATGATAGGTGGTGGTGACTTGCTGGGAGAGTTTGGATGTCAGGAGGGACTTAGCAGCCAGGTGTCTCCGCTTTGTTGAGGTTGATTTTCGGTGGCGGCTTGACACGTAGAGTGTACGGATCCTCTCTTGCCTGTTTTGGGGCCACTGCCGACTCCATCTTGAGGTGGTGTGAGGGCGGGCACTCAGTGCTGATCTTCACCCGTGGCATCTGCGGACAGGAGCAGGGATGCCGATTGACTTAGACTGTCGACGCTCGGGAATGGACGGTCGCCTGGGGAAGCGTTGGGATGAGACGCGGTCTGAGCTTGCTGCGGCTTACGTTCGGTTCATCCGTGAGGCTGTGCCCTGGGACGTCGGTCCGCCTTGGTGGCTGTCTGGTGTGTCAGGGTGTGCTCTTGGCTTGCTGTGAGTCCTCGGTCTTCTCCCTTTGTTGGTCTATTCAGCCCACCTGTGTTCCTCCGATTTTCTGGGTGACAGGGCTGTCACTCTCTTCTTTCTTCGAGGGCGTTGCGCTTGGACCTCGAGGCGGCGCTGTCATGGCGCCGGCTTCTGCCTTCGCTCCGGCGCGCTCCTTGCTTGCTGGGCGACGTGACGTCCAGTCGCGTGTCGGTGGTGTTGGAGCGCATGTAGCTGTGGCGGCTCGCCACGTGGGGTGTGTAACTCCTCTCTTGCCTGTCTTGGGTCGCGGCCGACTCTGTCTTGAGGCAGTGTGAGGGAGGACACTGTGTGTGGTCTTCGGCCCACTGCGGGGCTTCGCTGGGGCGGTGGAGACGTGGATGCTCTCCTACTTGCATTCAGCAGTGCTTCTTTGTGGAGATGTCTCTGTCTCCTGGTTGCTCGCCCGTTCGTTAGGTTCACTGGCGCTGCTTTCTGCGCGCATCTGACTTAGCGCGCTCCGCCTTCTCCTTGGGTGCTTTCGTCGGGCAAGTGGTATGCCTGCGGTGTTGCTTGTGATTATTCCTGTGTACTAGGAGGAGCGAGTGAGGCGATCTCTCCTCCGGCGGTGGCGTTGGGCAGCCACGTGTGGTGTGTGCTCTTGCGCTGTTGCTGGGGGCAGTTCCCTTGAGACGTTGCTGTCTGGCTGGTAGTCCACTCTTGCTGGTGGGGGCTGTCTTTGGTGTTACTGCGCGTGTTTGGTCAGCGCTTGCTTGGGCTGGAGAAGCTTCGGGCTTCCTGGGGACCCTTGGTGACGTGCAGCAGTCTTTCTCCTTTGAACAGTCTAGGCAGCCCATGGGGGGTGGCATGCAAGGCACCTCGCCTTTGTGTGCTTCTCTTGGGGCTTGCCGTCTTGCTGGGTGTTGCTGTCTTTTGCTTCTTGGCACGTTCCTGTGCTGGGTTCGTCCTGGGCCCCTGGTTGCATCTCTGGCACACGCTGGCTGCAGGTGCCGGCATATCTCAGCAGACAATCTCAGCAGAGGTCTTGCTGCTTCCTCATTGACATGCAGAGAGTGGCTGAGGTGTATTGAGGCTTGATACTTCTGTGATGGGGCAGCTTTGTTGTGTCCACAGTAGTGCTACTGCTGCAGTGGGTGTCGCCCTGGGGTGTCTTGGACCTCTGGGGTCTTTGCTTTGGCATGGAAGCATTCGCGCTGCCGCTGACTACTTCTCCTATGCCGCTGTTGCTCAGCTGGCTGTGCAGGGGATTCCGCTGATCCTTGGTGGGTTTCCTCTTGCTGCGAGTGTTGTGCACGCTGTGTTGAGGTGCTGTGTTGTGCACCACCCCTAGGGGCACTGTGGCTACTGTTCAGGTGCTGGGTCGGCTTGCTGCCACTGCGAAGCCATGCTGGGGTGATGATGCAGGTGTGAGGCGGTGCGCAGTGTTGGTGGGCCCCCGTCCTCACAGGATGCTTTCTATTGTCTGGCTCTTCCCTTCAGTAATTGATACTGCCTCTTGGACGCCAGTTTTCCTCTTCGCTGGGGTTGTGTCTATTTTTGCTGGCTGGCAGCCAGCGGAGCGGGGCTCTTGCAGGGACCGTCTGTCTTTGGCCACAGTGTGGGAGCTGGGAACACTGCGTGGTTCACTTTGTGCTGGGGTGAAGAGGGCTGTACCCTATACTTATGTGGGGGTCTTAGGCATGCCTCACAACTCAGCTTTGTTTCTAGGCCTGGGGTCCACTAGTTTCAGCAGCTCTGTGGATGCATGGGCCTGGACATTCCTGCCGTAGTTTTGCACTGCAGGCTGTTTCTTCCTCGTGTGCTTGCTTGGGGCGGCTGCAGTACCACTTGTGGCCGCTAGGTGCCAGTGCAGCGTTTCAGTGCACAGGGCTCGGCAGTCTTTCTGGAACTTGCAGGCCTCGGTACGGTGCTGTCTTTGCCTGCTAGACGATGCAGGCGCTCCTCACGCGGCAGCCTTTCACACGAAGACGGCTGTGCAGTCCCATGGGCATTGTGGAGACATATGTCGGGACATTTCCTGCAGTGCGAGCTACACGGGGAAAGGTAAGACAGTTTTTCTCTTTCCCTAGAACTGGGAGCTCTTGCGGGGAAACCCAGGCTGGAGCAGCGCTACTGATGTAGCAGGCATCCGGGGTGTACATGCAGGGAAAGCAGACCCCTGCCGGTGCTCTGACTGGGCCGGTACAGCTGGGCACAAATCTTTCACTTTTCCCGGGTATAGCAGGGGGGCCTGAGCTGATTGGGTGCAGTCTTCGTCACCTCTCACTTCGGGGACAGTGCTGCCACCGTTTCTTCGCTGCAGGGAGGACGCCTGTCTGGTCGTGCTTGGAGGCTGTGGGGGCGCGCACAGCAGGTGCTGCCAGTACTTTCTTGCACATGCGTGGGCACAGGGGGACCTCGACCAGCAGCGCAGGGTTCACCGTGCCGGTGCGGGCTTCATTGCCGCTGGGGCAGGCTCAGTCTCGGCTTGCGGGGGCCGTGCCGGCGGGGACTGTGGCCGACTAGTGATAATGGTAGGAGTCCCGTCGCCCGCAAATGCATCTCAGGAGCGCGCCTTGGGGATTTACCTTGCAGACTGCGGCTAAGCTGCTCGTCTCCCCTGAAGTTCGCCTCGTAGGGGCAGCTGCTTCCTGTGCAGGCCACGGGAGCCTTCTTGGCGCTACGGGCAGTGCGTGGCTCTGCAGGCACTATGGACACGGTTGGCCTTCCTACGGCTCACAGCCTCCGGGTGCACGCTCTGCTCCTCCGCAGGTACCGCAGCCGTTGACCGCTTGTTGTAGGCTCAGCGCCCACGCGGGTGCCGGAGGAGCTCCGGGGGGAAGTATCCTCCTTCTTTTCAGCGAGAGACAGCGGCGGGGCTCCTCACGCGCTGTGTGTACTGCAACACGTGTCTTCCATGTCCTCGTAGACAGGAAATGTTCCGCCGACAGCAGGGGTGCCCTAGACAGGGGCTAGACTGTCCCTCAGGCAGGCGGGTGAAGGGGCTGCCAGCGCACGCACGGGTGTCGACCCACTCGTCGCCAGTGTGGTGTTGGGCCTCAGGCCCACATGGAGTAATGACGGACACGGACACCAGAGGTTAGGATACTAGATAACTGGCCACAAGCACGTGCACCCGGGCCCTTTTATTGGCGGGGCCACGTCACTCGTGACACCCGTGATGGATGGGTGTGGGGGTGCAGTGTGTCCAGCCCTCAAGGGAGTGGCTGGGGTTACAGCTTTCTGCGGAACACTAGGGAACTCGCAGATCTCAGTAGTAGCAGGCATAAATTAATTGAGGGATCTAACCAGTTAGAGCCGCAGGAGCTTGACTACGTGATGTGCAGGACAGGTAAGACTACCACCTGGGTTCGAAGTTTGAACAATGGTTATTTGGGGAGGATAGCAATAGAGGATGGCTGAGAAGAGAAAGGGAAAAACATAGAAACGAGTGAAAAAGAGAAAGGGGAAAAGGAATACCATACTCTGTTACAGGTTTCCCTCCTTTTCGTTTTGCAGGTTCCACCCTTTTCTCCTGCAGCTTTCCCTCGCCACCTTGCTGCAAGTTACATTCTGGTGTACATTTCCATCCTGTTCCTAGCAGGTTTCCACACTCTTTCTCTAAGAGGTCTCCTTTTTGTTTTTTTTAATTTAATGTAGATTTATATAGCGCGAACTCGACCCAAAGGTATTGGAGCGCTTTACATGAGCACCGGTTACGTTACACAAGGACACATTCAGGAGCGTGGCAGCAGTTAACTTCTTAGAGTTTTTAGTTGCTCAAATAGGAGTAATTTCTGATATTTATGTTTCCCGCAGCTTCATTGCTTGATTTTGCTTACAGAAAGTGCCACTCATAGTTTTTTTTTTTTTTTTTGCAGCTTTATATAGCGCGAACTCGACCTGAAGGTATTGGAGCGCTTTACATGAGCACCGGTTACGTTACACAAGGACACATTCAGGCACGGGGAGATTAAGTGATTTTTTTAGGTAGGCACGGGGAGATTAAGTGATTTTTTTTTTTTTTTGGTAGGCACGTGGAGATTAAGTGATTTGCCCAGAATCACAGGATGTGGTCGTGACCCCGAGGTTCGAACCTTGGGTTCCCAGCTCCAAAGTCGACAATCTAGCCGTCAGACCACATCCTCTTGTTGAAATGTCACTCATAACTACACTGAAATTATGAAAATGTGACACATAGCAATCTGAAATCTTGGCAGTTCTACAAAAGTTCATTTGGGGCAAAGCGTCAGAATTACCCACAGAAACAGGAACATTAGAAACGCTGTCCAGTTTAATTCTAGCAGCTTCTTGTCATTTCCAATTCACTCCTGGAGCCCGCGGTTCTGTCAGTGGCCACCAGAGGGCGCTCCTCGCCTGGAGATGAAACCCACTGAACTGCACATTGTATGAAAGGGAGAAGGGTTTCCTCTTCCGGGTCAGCGGCGGCAGAGACAGCATAAGCAGCAGGTGCTGACATCACTTCTGGCCTCTCCCTCTGTGTCCAGCCTGCTGCAGAGAAAGGGAAGAAGGATCCCCTGCCTGTCTGTGCAGTTCTCTTCATGTTCAGATCCCCCCTCAGACCCCAGATCTGCCCCTGCCCCACAACCCCCCAGGAGGAGGAGAGAGCCTGGACATGTCTGCACAGGTTTCTGCTTAGGTAGGAGATTGTCAGCACCTTCTGCTGTGTTTGTAGAAATAGATGAATAATCCTGGAGGAATCTCTGCAGGAGCCGGGCTGAGCTGGGCTCTTCTATCATGGGGCTCTGGGGGGCTTTCCTTCCGGCCCTGGGGGTGTTTGTGGGCATCATCTGTGTTAAAGGGGAGATATGTGCAGTGCATCTTACTGCACTGTGAGGAATATGTGTGCACTGCATCTTACTGCACTGTGAGGAGTCTGCACATTCCACTGTATCTTACTGCGCTGTGAGGAGTCTGTACACACTGCACTGTGAGAAATATGTGTACACTGCATCTTACTACTATGAGAAATCTCTGCACACTGCACTGCACCTTACAGCACTATGAGGAATCTGTGCACACTACACTGCATCGTACTGCACAATGAGAAGTCTGTCCCACTGCACTGTGAGAAATCTGTTCGGACTGCACTGCATCTTACTACTATGATTAATCTGTGCATACTGCAGCACATCTTACTGCACTAGGTGAATCCCTACCACTGAAGTGCTTTGTACTGCAGTATGAGAAATCTGTTCACACTGCATCTTACTGCATTATGAGGAGTCCGTGTCTGTGCACTGTACTGTATTTTACTTCAGTGCGGAAAATCTGTGCACGCTGCACCGTACCATACTGCTCTCTAAGGAATCTTTGTCACTGCACTGCATCTTACTGCACTATGAGAAATCAGTACCAGGAGCTGGCTTAAGCTGGGCTATTCTATCCAGAGACCTCTGGGGGGGAGAGGGACTTTCCTTCCGGCCCTGGGGGTCTCTGTGGTCATAATTTGTGTTTAAGGGGGAATCTATGCACACTGCACTGCATCTTACTGCACTATGAGGAATCTGTGCTTGCTGCACTGTACCTTACTGCACTATAAGGAAACAGTGCCACTGCACAGCATCTTACTGCACTATCAGCACACTGCATCGTATCTTACTGCTCTCTGAGGACTTTGTGCACACTGCACTGCATTATACTGCACTATGAGGAATCTGTACACACTGCCGTGCATCGTACTGCACTATGAGTAATCTGTGAACCCTGCCATGCATCGTACCTCACTATGAGGAATCTGTACACATTGTTCGTCTTTTTACTACACTTTGTGGGAGATTGATAGCAGAGGATGTCTGTGAAAATGGCACTGCTTTTTGCTACCTTGTGAGAAATGTGTGCTCTGCTTTCTACTAATCTCTGTGAACCATTTTCAGAGAAAATCTGTATATTGCATTGGTTTTTCCTACTCTGTGATGACTGTTGACAGAAAAAGGAAATGTGTGCACACTGCACTGCTTTTTATTACACTGTGAGTGGGATTTAAAATTAAGGAGGAAATCTGTGTAGACTCCTCTGCCTTTGACTATTCTGTGAAGGGTGTTTAGAGACCATCTGTAGTCTGCAAACGGAATCACTTTTTACAACAGTTCGAGGGGCGTTTAAAAAAGAGAAAATCTGGGCACGCTGCACTGCTCTTTAATCTTCAGTGTGATAAATATGTCCACACTGCACTGCTTTTTAGTACACATAGGGGAATATTTATTAAAATATCATGCAGCGCAAGTCACCTTGCTGCGCTGCGCGTTAGGGAACATACATGCAACAGTATGGTCCTACTGGCATGCCCGTAGGACCATACTGTTTCATGTACCGTACGTTACCCAGGTCCTAGGGCTTCTTGGGTTGCCCCATTAGTTTATAATGGTGTGATAGGAAAAGGGCAGGAATGCGCCGTATCTAACATTCTGTGACGCATTCCTATTTTTCCCTGCGCTGGCGCACAATATGCTGCCTAGATCCAAAGCAGGCACCCCTGCACCATGGTGCAAGGGTGCCTGCTATGTAAACAGGATTGTTTTTGTGCAGGAAGGAATATTTTCCTGCACAAATAAAATCCCCTGAGGCATTTTCCTATTTCTAAGTGTGCTACAGAATCCAGCACACATAAAAAGAGGAAGTAAGGAGAAATAAAGATATTTCTCCATGCCACGCCGCCCCTGGGGATGCGTAGCGTTGTGACGCACACCCAGGTTTACCAGTGTTGCTAAATCTAGGAATGCGCCAAAATCCATGGGTGGATGCGTGGGAACGCCCACGCTCCACCCATGGAACGCCCACGCTCCACCCATGGAACGCCCACGCTCCACCCATGGAACAACCACGCTCCACCCATGGAACACCCACGCTCCACCCATGGAACGCCTCCCTGGGGCAGAGTAACGCAATGCAGCGATTTGCACTGCATATGAAGCCACGCAGGGCCAGGCAAGGTGGGCTTGCGTGTCTTGATAAATCTAACTTAAGAGTTGCGTCTCTCTTGCGCTTCATTGTGTGGCTCAAGGGCGACGCAACTCTTTGATATGCCCCTAAGTGTGGTATTTTCAGAAGAGATGATCTGTGTGCATTGCTTTGTTCTTTACTACATCACCAGGGGCGTTTACAGAAGAGGAAATCTGAGCACTGCACTATTTTCTAACTGCACTAGAAACAGTGATAGGACTACAGGAAGAAATCTATTTTACAACAGAATGAGGGGTGGTTACAAAAGAGTTAATCTCTTCACACTGCACTGCTGTTTACTACATTATGAGGGGGTTTACAGAAGAGAAAATGTGCACCATGCTGTCTTTTAACTGCTCTAGAAGCAGTGTTTGCAGCTAAAGGAGGAAATCTATTTTACAACAGAATGAGGGGTGCATATGCATACAAAAGAGAAACTCTGTACACAATGCACTGCTGTTTACTGACACTATGAGATTCTTTTACAGAGAGAATCTGTGAACACCATACTGCTTTTACCTGTACTATGAGGGTCAGTAGCAGGAGGAAAACTGTGTACAGTGCATTGCTGTTTATTACACTATGAGGGATATTTACAGATGAAAACTGAACACTGCACTGTCTTTTTCCAACACAATGAGGAGTGTTTGCAATAAAGGAAATCTGTGTACAAAGTCCTGCTTTTTACTCACATTATAAGGGGCATTTACTGTGAACCTTTTATAAACTGCACCTCTTATTACTGACACTGTGAGGGGTTTTAATTAAACAGGGAATCTATGCACTTTGCTCTGCATTTACTCACACTGTGATGTCAGATATTGATTCATTCTGATATCTAGTCTTTCTGTTACACAGACCTACATCTCGCTGTTACCAAACTGCTAGTTTCTGGAGCTTCACTTTGCACATATTTCCTTCTATAAATACTAGGCTGGTTTGCTATAATCCAACCAAAGGTTTCCAGAATCACATGTGCTGAATGCTTCAATCTGTGTGACCCAGAACCTCGTTTACCTTGTGAATGTCTAAGAGGGAGAGGGAATTGGATTAGTCCCTACGTGAGGGTGAGTCCTTGTATACGTAGCCTGCTTCAGAAAGCAACCCCTGGTAGATTCCCTGTGGGGCCCCTTGTTGTTTCCTAGAAGTCAGGCATAGGGCGTGGAATACAGATTCTACTTCCTGGAGCCTGTTCCATTCCATTTGCCTCCATGTCAGAGCAGGAAGCCTGGCAGAGGTTGGTTGGAGGCTGCTGAAAGGCAAATTCAAGAAAGGTCCTCTGGCTCAACTAAGCATAGAATCCAGCCTGTTGTACTGGGGTGACAGTGGAAGAGGGTGTGACAGACATAATTTCACAGAAGTGCTCAGATCGGAAATTCCAGTGCTTGGTATCCAAAGAACTCATTTGGGCCCTGAGCAGTGGCATCCTTTTTGACCTGTTTATGATATATCTGCCCAGTGAGCTAGTGCCATGTCTCGCCTTATACCTGTCACAATTGAGTCCGTAAGACCTACAGTCAAGTGGAGCAGAAAACTTGTTGGCTTAAACTATGCAAAGAGACCATGACTTGGTTTGAATCTGTACCTATAATATACAGAGCTAGCCTCTGCACCTGAAATTACATTGTTTGCGTCAGATCCTCCTAGTGCCTGTCCCGTGTTATTGCATTGTTTGCATCAGATTCTCCTAATACATGGCCCATGTTATTGCATTGTTTGCGTCAGATTCTCTTAGTCCCTGGCCCGTGTTATTGCATTGTTTGCATCAGATCCTCCTAATACATGGCCCATGTTATTGCATTGTTTGCGTCAGATTCTCTTAGTCCCTGGCCTGTGTTATTGCATTGTTTGCGTCAGATTCTCTTAGTCCCTGGACTGTGTTATTGCATTGTTTGCGTCAGATCCTCCTAGTGCCTGGCCTGTGTCATTGCCTTGTTTGCATCAGATTCTCCTAGTACACGGCCCATGTTATTGCATTGTTTGCGTCAGATTCTCAAAGTACACGGCCTGTGTTATTGCATTATTTGCATCAGATTCTCCTAATGCCTGGCCTGTGTTATTGCATTGTTTGTATCAGATTCTCCTAGTGCCTGGCCCGTGTTATTGCATTGTTTGCGTCAGATTCTCCTAGTACCTAGCCTTTGTTATTGCATTGTTTGCATCAGATTCTTCCAGTGCCTGGCCCATGTTATTGCATTGTTTGCGTCACATTCTCCTAGTACCTGGCCTGTGTTATTGCATTGTTTGCGTCACATTCTCCTAGTACCTGGCCTGTGTTATTGCATTGTTTGTGCCAGATTCTCCTAGTGCCTGGCCTGTGTTATTGCATTGTTTGGATCAGATTCTCCTAGTGCCTGGCCTGTGTTATTGCATTGTTTGCGTCACATTCTCCTAGTACCTGGCCTGTGTTATTGCATTGTTTGCGTCACATTCTCCTAGTACCTTGCCTGTGTTATTGCATTGTTTGTGTCAGATTCTCCTAGTGCCTGGCCTGTGTTATTGCATTGTTTGGATCAGATTCTCCTAGTGCCTGGCCTGTGTTATTCCATTGTTTGTGTCAGATTCTCCTAGTGCCTGTCCTGTGTTATTGCATTGTTTGGATCAGATTCTCCTAGTGCCTGGCCTGTGTTATTGCATTGTTTGGATCAGATTCTCCTAGTGCCTGGCCTTTGTTATTGCATTGTTTGCGTCACATTCTCCTAGTACCTGGCCTGTGTTATTGCATTGTTTGCGTCACATTCTCCTAGTACCTTGCCTGTGTTATTGCATTGTTTGTGTCAGATTCTCCTAATGCCTGGCCTGTGTTATTGCATTGTTTGGATCAGATTCTCCTAGTGCCTGGCTTGTGTTATTGCATTGTTTGCGTCACATTCTCCTAGTACCTGGCCTGTGATATTGCATTGTTTGCGTCACATTCTCCTAGTACCTGGCCTGTGTTATTGCATTGTTTGTGTCAGATTCTCCTAGTGCCTGGCCTGTGTTATTGCATTGTTTGCGTCACATTCTCCTAGTGCCTGGCCTGTGTTATTGCATTGTTTGGATCAGATTCTCCTGGTGCCTGGCCTGTGTTATTGCATTGTTTGCATCAGATTCTCCTAGTGCCTGGCCTGTGTTATTGCATTGTTTGTGTCAGATTCTCCTAGTGCCTGGCCTGTGTTATTGCATTGTTTGCGTCACATTCTCCTAGTGCCTGGCCTGTGTTATTGCATTGTTTGCGTCACATTCTCCTAGTGCCTGGCTAGTGTTATCACATTGTTTGGATCAGATTCTCCTGGTATCTTGCCCGTGTTATTGCATTGTTTGCGTCAGATTCTCCTAGTACCTGGCCCGTGTTATTGCATTGTTTGCGTCAGATTCTCCTAGTACCTGGCCCGTGTTATTGCATTGTTTGCGTCAGATTCTCCTGGTATCTTGCCCGTGTTATTGCATTGTTTGCGTCAGATTCTCCTAGTGCCTGGCCTGTGTTATTGCATTGTTTGCGTCAGATTCTCCTAGTGCCTGGCCTGTGTTATTGCATTGTTTGCATCAGATTCTCCTGGTATCTTGCTCGTGTTATTGCATTGTTTGCGTCAGATTCTCCTAGTACCTGGCCCGTGTTATTGCATTGTTTGCGTCAGATTCTCCTGGTATCTTGCCCGTGTTATTGCATTGTTTGCGTCACATTCTCCTAGTGCCTGGCCTGTGTTATTGCATTGTTTGCGTCACATTCTCCTAGTGCCTGGCTAGTGTTATCACATTGTTTGGATCAGATTCTCCTGGTATCTTGCCCGTGTTATTGCATTGTTTGCGTCAGATTCTCCTAGTACCTGGCCCGTGTTATTGCATTGTTTGCGTCAGATTCTCCTAGTACCTGGCCCGTGTTATTGCATTGTTTGCGTCAGATTCTCCTGGTATCTTGCCCGTGTTATTGCATTGTTTGCGTCAGATTCTCCTAGTGCCTGGCCTGTGTTATTGCATTGTTTGCATCAGATTCTCCTGGTATCTTGCTCGTGTTATTGCATTGTTTGCGTCAGATTCTCCTAGTACCTGGCCCGTGTTATTGCATTGTTTGCGTCAGATTCTCCTGGTATCTTGCCCGTGTTATTGCATTGTTTGCGTCAGATTATCCTAGTACCTGGCCTGTGTTATTGCATTGTTTGCGTCAGATTGTCCTAGTACATGGCTCGTGGTATTGCATTGTTTGCGTCAGATTCTCCTGGTATCTTGCCCGTGTTATTGCATTGTTTGCGTCAGATTCTCCTAGTACCTGGCCCGTGTTAATTGCATTGTTTGCGTCACATTCTCCTAGTGCCTGGCCTGTGTTATTGCATTCTTTGCATCAGATTCTCCTAGTGCCTGGCCTGTGTTATTGCATTGTTTGCGTCAGATTCTCCTAGTGCCTGGCCTGTGTTATTGCATTGTTTGTATCAGATTCTCCTCGTATCTTGCCCGTGTTATTGCATTGTTTGCGTCAGATTCTCCTGGTATCTTGCCTGTGTTATTGCATTGTTTGCATCAATCCTAGTGCCTGGCCTGTGTTATTCCATAGTTTGCGTCAGATTCTCCTAGTACCTGGCCCGTGTTAATTGCATTGTTTGCATCAGATTCTCTTAGTACCTGGTCTGTGTTATTGCATTGTTTGCATCAGATTGTCCCAGTACCTGGTCTGTTGTATTGCATTGTTTGCGTCAGATTCTCCTGGTACCTGGCCTGTGTTAGTGCATTGTTTGCGTCAGATTCACCTAGTGCCTGGCCTGTGTTATTGCATTGTTTGCATCAGATTCTCCTAGTACCTGGTCTGTGTTATTGCCTTGTTTGCATCAGATTGTCCCGGTACACGGCCTGTGTTATTCCAATGTTTGCATCAGATTTTCTTAGTACACAGCCCTTGTTATTGCATTGTTTGCATCAGATTGTCCCAGTACCTGGTCTGTGTTATTGCATTCTTTGCATCAGATTCTCCTGGTGCCTGGCCTGTGCTATTGCATTGTTTGCATCAGATTCTCCTGGTGCCTGGCCTGTGTTATTGCATTGTTTGCATCAGATTCTCCTAGTACCTGGTCTGTGTTATTGCCTTGTTTGCATCAGATTGTCCCGGTACCTGGTCTGTGTTATTGCATTCTTTGCATCAGATTCTCCTGGTATCTGGCCTGTGCTATTGCATTGTTTGCATCAGATTCTCCTGGTGCCTGGCCTGTGTTATTGCATTGTTTGCGTCAGATTCTCCTGGTGCCTGGCCTGTGTTATTGCATTGTTTGCGTCAGATTCTCCTGGTACCTGGCCTGTGTTATTGCATTGTTTGCGTCAGATTCACCTAGTGCCTGGCCTGTGTTATTCCATAGTTTGCGTCAGATTCTTCTAGTGCCTGGCCTGTGTTATTGCATTGTTTGTGTCAGATTCTCCTGGTACCTGGCCTGTGTTATTGCATTGTTTGCGTCAGATTCTCCTAGTGCCTGGCCTGTGTTATTGCATTGTTTGCGTCCGATTCTCCTAGTACCTGGTCTGTGTTATTGCATTGTTTGCGTCAGATTCTCCTAGTACCTGGCCCGTGTTATTGCATTGTTTGCATCAGATTGTCCCGGTACCTGGCCCGTGTTATTTCATTGTTTGCATCAGATTGTCCCGGTACCTGGTCTGTGTTATTGCATTCTTTGCATCAGATTCTCCTGGTACACGGCCTGTGTTATTCCATTGTTTGCATCAGATTTTCTTAGTACACAGCCCTTGTTATTGCATTGTTTGCATCAGATTGTCCCAGTACCTGGTCTGTGTTATTGCATTTTTTGCGTAAGGTTCTCCTAGTGCCTGGCCTGTGTTTTGCATTGTTTGCGTCAGATTCTCCTAGTGCCTGGCCTGTGCTGTTGCATTCTTTGTATCAGATTGTCCCAGTACCTGGTCTGTGTTATTCCATTGTTTGCATCAGATTTTCTTAGTACCTGGCCTTTGTTATTGCATTGTGTGCTCTTGTACGTTATGTTATTATTCTAGTAGGTGCATCTTTCCTAACAAACAAAGTACCTTTCATCCCAATATAGTGCATCTTACTGCAAGGGTACTGCACGGTTCCTGCAGCAGTAATCTATTACCTATTTATGTAGCAACAGTCAGCACAAGATGTCTACCAGAGATGTTGTAAGGTCAGAAACAGTACATAGCTAAGTAGGTATGATGGAAAACAAACTGTTGAGTAAGGTTTTAAAAGAAGATACTGCTGTGATAGACAGCAAAACATCCATGTGGAAACAACAGCAGTAAGACAATGGTACATGGAATGATAGTGGTAGATTTATATACAGTTCTGTGTAGTGTGTGTCATTTATTGTTTTCTTTGAGTCTCATGAGATGGGTTTACAAGGTAACTTCGAGCGCACTGATTGTGGAGCATCAACAAATCACAGAGACAGGCAGTTCAAAAAAGTTGGTAACTTAGAAGGTTGAAAGATTTGAGTCTGGTAGATGGTTTAAAAGATTAGTGTCTGGATTGGACTACCAAATTCTGGTAGATGGATTGGTAATCCCTGGAGGGTTTGTAGTTAGTCTGTGTTTTGTCACAGCTGTTCAGGGGTTGTAAGAAAATGTCAGCAATTTGTAGAGGGCCTACTGTTGTGCTAAGACCACCCAGTTTCATGCAGTACGGACTTGAGAGTGTGTCTGGGCAGGATTAATTAAATTCTGGTAGCAAAATGGGGACCTTGTCCAAAGAGGATAGCTGTTACCAAGGATTACCATCTTCAGTTACAACTGATATAGAAAGTCAGTTTATCTCGAGAGAAAGTCAATGTACCTTGAGGTTCTTGAATAACTTTCTGCACTGTGCTGGTACGGTCGGTAGGTTTTTTCACTCATTGCCATTTGCCAGGGGATGTTCAGATAGAGTAGCTGAATTAATTCTTGGAACTGTATTTCTGGCATCAGCTCTTGGAGTCTTGTAGTATGTGGTGGATGCGGTAGAACTGTCTCAATTTTCCACAGAGCTCAGAAAATCCAGATTCCTCTTCTTCTCACAGCTTGAGCTCTGTGGCTTGACCAGTAGAACTGCAATAAAGAAGGTGACCTATACCAGTTGTACCTCACCCGACCTTTGAACTGATCATTGAGGAAAGAATCCGCACATGGCACAGCTGACAGAAGTCCCTCCTGAAGCAAGGTTTTGCACATTTTTTTTTTTTTTAAATTTAACATTTTATTGTCAATTTTGTGCATACAAACATATATGAAATAACAGAGCATCAAAATTCAAAGTTCCCCACCCCAACCCTCCGCCCTAACCCACCCGGTCCTACACAATCCAGCAATAAATGTCATCAATCCGAAAACAGTCCATTAACGTAAGAATAATCCATCAAACTAAAATCATCAAGATCATACAAGACAATAATAGGGTGAGTTTCCTAGTGCTTTCCT
This sequence comes from Calotriton arnoldi, assembly GCA_963921515.1. Taxonomy (NCBI): domain Eukaryota; kingdom Metazoa; phylum Chordata; class Amphibia; order Caudata; family Salamandridae; genus Calotriton; species Calotriton arnoldi. Next base: position 127,489 of record CAWUFW010015225.1, on the reverse strand, counting down.
AAAAACCCCAGATAGCCGTAAAGTACAAGGTATGAATGATCGGCTTCAAAGATAAATTTTAGGATATAAAAGGACCTGTGCAAAAAGTGCCAAGTGCATTAAAAAGTGCAAATAGTGCAGGAAAGCTTCCCTCTAAAACAAAACATTCTCTAGCTCTCGTATAAATGGGCAGTCCATGATACAAATATAAATAGATACTATTAAACATATAGAAAATTCTGCTTAGAGTTTGCCAGTGAAAACTCGAGGATAAATAGTGTCGCCCCCCCTTCCTTTATTTACTGTGAGTTTGTCTGGAAAAGCCAGTTGGACAATGGCTCCCAAATTACCAATCCCTTCCTTTTAGTGCGGATGCCCTTCTTAGCATAGATAGCTTTTTCGAGATTGAGCGTAGAAAATAGCCGAGCCAACCACTGCTGAAATGAAGGGGGGTTGGGGTCCAGCCAAGCCGAAGCGATATATAGCCTATATAACGCCATAGCGATAAAAATAAGAGCCCCTCCATTTTTTTCTATCTATGGTTTCTTGTACTCCCAATAAAACGGTAGTGGGGGTTAGCAGGACACCCCGAGATAGGACCACCTTGAGGAAGCCTTGAATTTCTTCTAGCAGATGGCCGAGCTTCTCACAAGTGGCAAACGTGTATAGAGTCTGCACACCATTCAGAACACCGGGGGCATTTGTTGCCTCTGCCGGTTCCCCATTTCGCAATTTTACTAGGGGTGTAATATAAAAAGAAGCACGTTTTGTAGAACTGGGCTTGCAGGTTGGCTGATAGTAAATCGCTTTGAGCAGATTGAAGAGCTAGCTGGAATACAATGTTGTCAGTGATGTCTAATTTCGATTTCCATTTCCCGGAAATCCTAGCCAGATCATCCAACATTAAGCTGTTAAGAATGCCATATATGATTCGGGGGTATTTTTGGATCTATCAGTCTTTCTATAAGTTCGCATTTATCGAACCCCGACGGCCCGCCTGCCTTCCGTAATAAAAAATTCCTTATGGCTAGATATTAAAAAATCTCCTTGTGGTTCAAACCAAATTGTATTCTAAGATCATCAAATGACAAAACCCCTTCGGAAGAGTACAAGATCCCTAGTTTATTAATGCCGGCATTAAGCCAAGTAGAAAAATAGGAACCCCCGAATATATCTGGCAGATTTTTATTGCCGTTTATAGGCGTGTAGTAGTTCATTCTCCCAATCCCTAAAAGTTTGCGAACAGCGGTGAAGGCTTTATAAGTTCCCATAAGGGTTTTGAATCTTACTGTCTTGTAGTACCCATATTTGAGCTGCCGCCATAAACATCCCCAAGCTGCTGGGCCAAGTAACAACTCGAGCGGGGAGAGTAGCTCCATCAATCGTCCAGGGGGCCGCTCTTGTAGCAATACGGGACACATCTGCATAACAGTGGCCCAGTAGTATATTTTAAGGTTTGGAAGCGCCCATCCCCCTCTCTCCCGGGGAAGGGACAAATATTTAAGGGACTTTCTTGGCTGCGAATAAGCCCATATAAACTGTGAGAAGATACTATCGAATTTCTTTAATATTGTATTAGTCAACTCGAGAGGGACGGCTCTGAAGAAATATAACATTTTAGAAAAAAAATCATTTTAAGAACATTGCACCGGCCGACCAAAGACAGGTGTAGATTATTCAGCCGATGCAAAGCCTTCTTTGTCTCAGAGGCTAACGGGGCTAGATTTTCTTCGACTATCAAATCGGTGTTAGCCACAATGTTCACCCCAAGATATCTAGCGTTAGTGATGACTCTACGGTCTGTCCAGTTGATTTTGTCATTCACGATTATCTGGGTTTTTTCCTTGTTTAATGCATATCCGGAAACCTCCCCAAAATTCTGGGCCTCAAATTCAATTACTTCTATTGCTTTGCCAGGGTCGCGAATGCCTGGTCGTCGGCATAAGCCATGATTTTAGTTTCAAATCCATGCCTGAATATATCGGGGATCCCTTGGTTGTTTTCCAGCTTCTTGATAAAAGGGTCGATATATATTGCAAAAAGCAACTGGGAACAGGAACAGCCCTGAAGTGTCCCCCGTGTTATTGCAAATTCCTCCGTCAGTGTCCCATTGATCATAACCCTGGCTGTAGGATTCTTATACAGAGCCTTGACAGCCTGGATGAATCCGAGCCCAAATCCCATCCTCTGCATAATGCTCCACAGAAACAACCAGGAGACCCGATCGAAAGCTTTTTCAGCGTCAAGAATTATTAGAGCCATCGGGTCTCCTGTGGACTGTGCTGCATCAAACAGAGTTATAGACCTCCTTATATGATTTATGGTGCTTTTTTGGGAATAAACCCATGCTGCCATCCCGAGACGAGTTTCTCGATGACAGCCGATAGCCGAGAAGCAAGGATCTTAGAATAGATTTTGGAGTCTTCATTAATAAGCGTTATTGGGCGATATGAGCCCATTTCCAAAGGAGGTTTATCTTTCTTGGGAAAGATGATAATTTTAGCTGACGACCAAGAACAAAGAGGAGTCGTACCCTTAAAGATTTGAACCAGAAGAGGTTCAAATAGTTCTTTAATCTGGGTAGAAAAAACTTTATAAAACTCTACCGGGATGAGATCTGTAACGGCTGCCTTGCCATCGGGCAAGCTGGGTATCGCCCGACAATGTCCTCCCACGAAGGCGGGTCTTCTAGATATTCACGATCCTCTAAGCTGAGGCACGATATTAGAATCGGATCTAAGAAATTATCTATGGCTGTTTGTCTAGTGGCTGAGGAGCCTGGACCTTCCTCCGTGTATAGATCTTGATAAAACTGACGGAAGGCTGCTCGTATTTTATCTGGTTCGGCGGTTATCGCGACAGACGGGACCCGAATAGAGTATATGCCATTGTTCGTAAGCTGTTGCCTGGTTCTCAAGGCTAACTGGTGGCCGATTTGTTCGGTAAATTCGTAGACTTTTTCGCGAGCGGCGGCCCACTTGGAGGTGGCTCTTTCAGCCAAAATAGCGCCTATTTCAGCCCTAGCTAAAGCAACCTCTAATTGTACCGGTTCGACCCCCCCGGCCTGGGCAGCCCTAATGAGTTTTTCCTCGGCCCTTGCTAATTGTTTTTGAAGCGCCAATATCTGCTGTTTTTCTTGCTTGTTCTTTCTGAGAGAGAATTGTAGGGTCTCCCCCCCCCCCCGTATGCAGGCCTTTAGGGCATCCCAGACCACCCCGGTTGGAGCGGAGCCGATATTTCTATCAAGGAATTCCTTAATCCAGCTTTTCATATGATCTTGGTATTCCTTATTAAACAGCAAAGCCCTCTCGAAGCTCCAGGTCGGAACTTCTTTACAGAAGGATGTGCCCATAACACCCAGAATTAGAGGGTTGTGGCATGACAGAAATCGAGGAATAAAATCAATATTAACATCCTGAAAAAAAGAAGGAGAAACAAAGAAATAATCTTGTCGGGCATGTGGTTGATGGGGCGCAGAATAGTAGGTATACCCCTGGTGCCTCAGTTTTAAACGGGACCAAACATCAACCAGCCCATGTGTGTGGGGCAGGTTCCTCAAGACTTGTAAAACTTTGGGATTTCGACCTGAGTACTGCCTATATAGGTTCATGTCCCAGCCGCTAGGCAAGTTAGTGTTCAGATCCCCGCATATAATTACTGGGAGAGGCCAGTGGGCTAACTCCCCGGTAAGCCAGTTAATTACCCCGGGGCCATCTGCTGTGCTCCCATACATAGAACATAAAGTGAAAGAGGGCTTAGATGACAGCCTACACTCAGCTAGGACCCATCTCCCATGGGGATCAACTTTCGTTCGGATAGTCTGAAACAAACTGCTACACCGGGTCAAAATAGCTACCCCTCTAACACGCGCACCCTGTGATGTCCCGCCAATCAAGGTGTATCCCATTGTATTTAGGAGATTGATCTGTGAACCTTCAATGTGTGTTTCTTGGAGGCAGACGAGGTCTGCCCCCAGCAAGCGCAAACCCTGTGAAACCTTCTGTCTCTTCCAAACATCAATTAGACCGCAGACGTTAAGAGAGACAATTCTAAAATGCATCAGCTGCGACATGTTAATTCAACATCAATTCCAGTCCACAGTGCAATATGGGCATCCATAGGAAAGCATAAACAAAAAAAGGATACGAAAGGGGAAAAAAAACAAAAAAAACCGAAAAGCATCAAGAAGCCATAAGTCTGAAAAGCAACAGCAACAAATTCCTGCCCTTTCTAAACCAGCAAGACAGTGGTGCATTCTCACAGTACCAAGAGACCAAAGAGCATGTAGGACAACCCTCCCGCCCTCCCCCCTGCCCCCCTCGCCCCTACAACCCCCCCCCCAAAAAATAGAGCAATCAGGAAAAAACTGAATGATAGACCCCGATAATAGGTCCACGCCACCCGGCCACACCGCAAGCTTTAGCGAGAATTGACCACCATAAGCCAAAAATGAAGAAAAGCAAAAAAAGAAGAAAACGAAAGAGAAAAAACCCCCGTCCTGTGGTGATCCTGGCTAATAAAATCTAAGCCCCTTCTCTCTCTCCTTCTCCACCCTCTGAGAAAAAATACCATTTGATGCCATTTGTGACCTTCCTATGCCAAGAAGAGGATTAAGGGGAGCCTGATAATAGTCCATGTGACTTTGAAATATTCTTTAGCTGTGCCCCTTCTTAGCCTTGCTTTCGTTCAGGTATTCTTGGGCCTTAATTTCAGGCGTAAAGCTACAGGAAGAGCCATTTAGATTGACCTTGAGCTTAGCGGGATTCATAAGAAATACTTGTGCCCGCAGCTGCTGGAAAGGGACAAACAACTGGCGAAGCTGCCACCTACGTTCCACTGTAGCGTGACAGAAATCAGGCTTAGCGAAAAAAGACACCCCCTCAAACATTTTCTGTGAGTTCGGCCTAGCATGTTCGTAGACCAATTGTCTGAGCAAAAAATTGCCGAAAAACACCAAAAAGGCTCTGGGTTTCCCTCCGCCATTAGCCTGCTGCTTCTTAAGTAAGAAGGGGAAGCGGTGAGCCCTCTGTATCTCCTGATCCCAGTTCCAATCTAAGTGCTCGGGAAATGCACCTTTCAGGAGCTTCACGATGTAACCACTGTGGTCTTCTCCTTCTACTCCTTCTGGAATCCCCAATAGGCGGAGGTTATTTCTGCGCTGCCTGTTCTCCTGATCCTCCAATTTCTACATGACATCAGTCATGCAAGCGCCTTGAGTGGAACTCTGTTCTTTCAGGGAGGTTACTTCTGCTTCCAGGCATTCGGCACAGCTTTCAATCATCGTGACCCGTTCTACGATGTCAGAACAGGTTTTGCTCAGCCTTCTCAGTCCACCTTGGAGTTTTTGGATGCCCATTTTGCTTGCCTATTATCTGACCGCACTTCCTCCTGAAACTGCTTGATGGATAATAAGATGGCTGTCTAGGAGGGTTCTTCATTTAGCTCTGCTGCTACCCTGGCTCCTTCTGAACCAGAGGCCTTGCTCAAATCTTCGCCGTATGGGAAGGTGAGCTGTGAGCCGGAATAGTCCCATTTCAGTTGACTGTGGCTCTCATGTTGCTTCCCTTTCTGCTTGTTGGAAATGGTCTTCTGGCGCTGCACAGTACTTGAATCCTTGGTGAAGTGGGCGCATTTAGAGTCTGATTGATCCGTATCGCTAGAGGAGAAGGAACTCCCCCTGGTGGAGGAGTCCGAGCCATCAAAGACCGAAAAGAAGCGCTCCCCTGCTGGCTCAGGGGATAGGGTCGCCCGAGGAGACTGTCTACAAGTGGCCGCACCCTTTTCAATGTTAGTAGCATTAGGGGTATGCATTCCCTGCTCTGTCAGTTCCGAGGATGTCCCAACCTGAACATTGGGGTCAATTGTTGTGATAACTGAAGATAGAGCGAAGTCCGGGGCTATCTCCGGGTTATCTAGGGCCGGCAAATTCACATTATTTTTGGGAGGAGCCCTCTGTCTTTCTTGCTCCGTGCTTATCGTCAGGCTTTGATGGTCCTCGGTACCAAAATGGGGGGGGCCCAGGTCAGGTTGGTGCGCTAGATTAACAAGCTCGGGGTTATCGTTGGTAATTTCAGAGGGTTCAGTAGCTGCCCCTACTCCATCAGGGTTGATCGATCTCCTCCCCTTGGGACCCAGGGAACTGGAGGTGCTGGAGGTGGAGAACAAGTTGGCTATAGAAGGTTGAGAGCCCGTTCCTTCTTTCAGCACCCCCCCCCTGCAGTCTTCAATATCACTTTCCGGCCGCCCCCCCGGCGTCCTTTTTACCTTTAACACTGAGGTCTGGGTCTAGGGCCGTCATAGCCAAGCCTGCTCCCCCGGTGTTTGTAGGAGCGGTCCTTGCCTTAGTCCCCCTCACGCCGCTGGTTGCCATGTTCAGGCCGTATGCGGAGCCCTTCCCCTTTGCCAAAGCCTGCTGGAGGTGTGCTGGAGCCACAGAATGCAGCAGAGAAAGTGCGGCAGCAGAAACAAAACAAACCAGCAAGATCGTGCGGTAGGCGCCCAATACAGCTCCAAGTCCGTGTAGGCAACAACAGCGCTTACCTGCAAGGAGCAGCAGGTTACAGAGTGGCAGCCGAAGTCCAGGGAACATAGCCGATAGCCGAGCTCAGCTTGCTGCGCGAGTGACGGTGGTGCGGAAACTACTCTGGCGCCATCTTGCCCCGGGAGTACGTTTTGCACAATTTCAGCGCTTTCAGGAGTAGTGTACAGACCGGGTGGCTCTAGTCGCCGAAAGTCTCACCAGACCTGCTGTGCATGGTAAGGAGGGCTGGAGGTGACCGTAGAGAGTGACACGCTAGTGACGCAAGGGACAAGCTGGCGATTCTTCAGCTGAAGTCTCAGCAGATGGGCAGTGCACGGGAAGCGACACAGCTGTGGTGCAGAGTACAGACTGTGTGTCTCTCTTCCATGTTACTTTACTCAACAACAGCGGTATCATTGGCATGGGTCGCAGTGGATTTCCAAGTGCTGCACTTCCGGCACAGACTCCCTCCACGGAAGCAGTTGGTGGTAAAGTTTCAAGACCAAAGGGTAGCTCTAGCCATGGTGCTCCTACCTGCTGCCTGATTGGTTGACCTGTGCGTTTAGGCAAGGGAGAAACGGGTTCTTCCGATTTACGGCCCTCTACTCTTCAGTTATCTATGAGAGCATGGCGTGCAAATGGTATGAACTCGCAAAAAGGATATTATCTGGATGCTTCTAGGATCCTCCTTTTGTTGAGTGGTGTGAGGAAGTTGCGTAATAGCCCCTGGAATTTAAGCAGATGCGTGAATGAACAGGATGGAAAGCACAAACGGGCCAAACCTGCAACCCCAGCAGCTGCCTCTTACCACTCAGACACTTCCCTTGAAGGAATCAGCATTTGCCTACAAGTAAAACTTGATAGGTTCACCATTAGCAATCGTTGAACATCTTGTTATCAGTATTGCGCTTTTTGTACAGAAGTACAGTCATATTGGACTTGCTGGGACCAAAGGTGCGCAGTCATACTTCAAGACGAAGATATGGTGACTCGGCTGTCCCTGCTGCTGTTAGGAGAGCTGGGGTTATTTTCATCGTCTGCCTTTGCTCCACTCTCCCTTATTGTTCCTCTGAGGGCTGTGCCTGCTGCTGTTAGGAGAGCTGGGGTTATTTTCATTGTCTGCCTTTGCTCCACTCTCCCTTATTGTGCCTCTGAGGGCTGTGCCTGCTGCTGTTAGGAGAGCTGGGGTTATTTTCATCGTCTGCCTTTGCTCCACTCTCCCTTATTGTGCCTCTGAGGGCTGTCCCTGCTGCTGTTAGGAGAGCTGGGGTTATTTTCATCGTATGCCTTTGCTCCACTCCCCCTTATTGTGCCTCTGAGGGCTGTCCCTGCTGCTGTTAGGAGAGCTGGGGTTATTTTCATCTTACGCCTTTGCTCCACTCTCACTTATTGTGTCTCTAAGGGCTGTGCCTGCTGCTGTTAGGAGAGCTGGGGTTATTTTCATCGTACGCCTTTGCTCCACTCTCCCTTATTGTGCCTCTGAGGGCTGTGCCTGCTGCTGTTAGGAGAGCTGGGGTTATTTTCATCTTACGCCTTTGCTCCACTCTCACTTATTGTGTCTCTAAGGGCTGTGCCTGCTGCTGTTAGGAGAGCTGGGGTTATTTTCATCGTACGCCTTTGCTCCACTCTCCCTTATTGTGCCTCTGAGGGCTGTGCCTGCTGCTGTCAGGAGCGCTGGGGTTATTTTCATCGTACGCCTTTGCTCCACTCTCCCTTATTGTTCCTCTAAGGGCTGTGCCTGCTGCTGTCAGGAGAGCTGGGGTTATTTTCATCGTACGCCTTTGCTCCACTCTTCCTTATTGTTCCTCTAAGGGCTGTGCCTGCTAAGGCCAGCTCAATAATAGGAATTATATTTATTAAGGAAGAATGGAAGCCAAAGGAGTTTTTAGACGGTATATTTTCTCTTTCTTAGGTTGTGGCCTTGCGAGTGGCTGGGACTTACCTGCTCATAACCTTCAGAGCAAATAGTCATCATGAAACGATGGCAGGAGAAAACATTGTCAAGCATTTAGTTAGGTGGCCTTTTCTTTGGTACATGGTGGAGATTGTCTTGTTGTGTTTCCTGCTCATTATTACTAAGAGAAGAATGCAAAGTATAGCGCCATTATTCTGCTTCTGGGGGCATTGTTAGGTTCCGTGTCAGCAGTGACTGTAACAGCGTTAGCTGGAACGATTATAGTTTCTATACAGGGAAATCTACAGCTGGGATTCCTTATCTTCCATATCATGTTTGTGAGTTATCCAGCGCGATATTAGCAAACAGCATTCATACACTAAATACTCACTTGGGCCCATACATTCATATTACGCTAATACTTACGCTGGGGTGTCAGTTGTACTCTTTATCAAAATCCCTGCTACCAATTATTTTTCTGATTGAATAGTAATGACTTACCAATGAATCCCTTGCTAATTGGGAAGTTTAAAATGAGTGACATTCATTATAGTACATAATCCTGAAATAACCACTGAGTCAGGAAGTTTTAAAATGTTTATCTAAAGATTTTAACAGAGTAAATACAGAACCACATGGTACTTATTCGTGTATCAAGGATGAAGCATAGAATAAAAATTTGATTAATGACGGTCCCTCAGAAAGGAGAAGTTAGAGACAGCAGCGCAACTAAAGGTTGCAGGTATATTTACCTAAGTGCGAGAATCAAACCCCTTGGCCAAGGAGTTGTAAAAGATAGGACCCAGGAAGGATGAAGAGCAAAGACCCCCTCCAGGTTCAGGATAGGACCGGTAACCTCTCTACAACGACGCCTGCGTCGTTCCCCTCTCAGATACTCGACTTCTCCTCGATTCTCCTGTGCCTTCCTTCTAATGGACACTGCCGCCCCCTCCTCAGGACCTCTCTGGACAGCGGTTCAGTCTGCAATCGATCAGCTTGTCGGTCTGGAGCTTCTGCCTGTCAGCGTCTAGTCTCGTGCAGTGCTGCTTCCTCTATTCTAAACTTATTAGCTAATTCTATATCTGTTATACCCTTCTACACCCATGTACCTCCCCTTAATGTTGCTAAAATATGGGACCACTATTTCTGATTAGGGACAGGGGGTTGATCCTCACACCATATGATTTTAGTTCGAATTCTGAAGACCATTGTTTTAAAATACCGCCCATCAAATTTAATACATTGGCTTTATTTCCCACCCGTCTCACGACAAAGTTTATACATTCTTCATATACATAGTTGCAGATTTGGCAAGAACAACGTGAATACATCAATATCGGCCATTAGGTCGCGGCCTTGGACGATGTCCAGGTTGACTTCATCTTTATTCTTTGGCAGCCAGGCAGGACACATCAATCAATCAATCAGGGAATTGTAAGCGCGCTACTCACCCGTGAGGGTCTCAAGGCGCTGAGGGGGGTCCGCAGATCTGTTTAGCCGAAGAGCCAGGTCTTCAGGGTCTTCCTGAAGGTGTTCAGGAGGGGGCGCGTCTGATGTCTGCCGGTAGCTCGTTCCAGGTCTTGGCTGCAATGTGAGAGAAGGATCTTCCGCCTGCTCTGGCTCTGTGGATGCGCGGGGTTTCGGCCAGTGCGAGGTTGGAAGATCGTAGGTTTCTTTTGGGTACGTGGAAGTTGATTCTGTCGTTGAGGTATTAGGGTCCGTTGTTGTGTAGGCATTTGTAGGCGTGAGTGAGGATTTTGAAAGTGACTCTTTTCTCCACGGGGAGCCAGTGGAGACTTCGTAGGTGTTGGCTGATGTGTTCGTGTCGGGGGATGCCGAGGACGAGTCTGGCAGCGGTGTTCTGTACTGTCTGGAGTTTGCGGAGTAGGGACTTGTTGATGCCGGCGTAGAGTGCGTAGAATCATTGTCTCTCGGGTTTCAGTTCACCAACCCCAGGCCCAAGTTTACGAACTAATAAAAGTCAAAGAAGAAAATATTAAAATCACAAATAAAATGTTTCACTGTATACCCACTCTTTCTACTCTATTCCCATTTAATTATAAATTCTATCCCGCATTAGTAGCGTTATAGAAAAAACAAATTAATAATAACACGAGAGCAAGCTGAAGCATGTGAAAACATCAAGCAGCCATTTTAATGCACACTGCGCAGAAGCAGGAATTTCCCACCAAGCAAAGAGAGATGTCACAACACGTGATATGGTTGAGACATGCGCAGTACAGTTCCTGCGCCTTAGCGGCCATTTTAGAAGAAATCAAGCGTTACTTGTTAGTTAGAACACATAGGCAAGCTTCCTTGCTATTCATGTAGTGTATGCAAAGTTAATATAAACAATACAAGTTTAATAAATTAATACTGTGAGGAGATTGCATTCGAGCAAGTCTCATTTGTGAGTCCTTGCTCCATCATGAGCATGGTGGCAACAGCCGCGTTTCAAGCAACGTTTTTGACTGAGGCATCACAACTGTTTGATTCTTCCCTGATTGCCGTCTACAACGTTTGCTATTACAGCAGGAGCAGTGTTTTACATGGACTTCCAGATGCAGATGTTGTTCATAAATGTTTATTTGCACTTGGATGCCTCGTTGCTTATTTACGTGTTTTCCTTATTACAAGAACCAGGAAGAAGTTAAGAGCTTTCGAACCCTATGTTTCATTGGATACTATGCCCAATGTGAATCATTTGTACAACACTGGGAGTGCATTTCAGCCAGACCTCAACAGCTCTTTTTCATACGGTGCCCTTGCAAGCAATGACAGTTTATCTGAAATGTATGCCAGTCGTACAGGAGCAACACAATGTCACAGGACCTTCAGGAACTCTTCAGCATGACTTAAAGCATAATAAAAAGGAAAGAGACTGTATAGGAATTACTTTTGTTATAAAAACTTATTGATTTGCAATTTTCCTTGCCATGTTTCTTTAATTAAACCATGCATTGAGTTATATATAGATTTGGCATAAAATACCAAAGCCTCTATACAAATGAATGTATTAAACAGTTGAGACCAATTGTACCTCACATGCTGTTCGAGCTGATCATTGAGGAAAGAAGCCCCTGCCTGGGAGGAAGATCCGCACAAGGCACAACTCACAGACAGTCAGTGAACCACAAACCACAAGACCCTTCAAGCCTAGCTGGCCACAGTCACAAAAGCAACCGGAAGCCCAGCCAGGGCCCTGAAGCTGTAGCACCTTGCCTTTGCCATAGTGGTCACGGCACTGGGGGACCAAGAATAGACGGATAGAATTAAAACAGTCAGACAAAGCACAAGCTAACAGAACATCACATCAGCAGAATAAGTATGTTGTCAAGTCCGTCCTGAAGCCACTATGACTTTACTGAAGGAAGGGTTGAGTCGAGGGACAAAAAGTAGAACGTTCCGTTAGTGTTGCCTTCGCTTACTGACGATCCTCCACACACATCTAGCTCTCTGGAAGCGAGGACTATAGGTAATGCCTCCTCTCACTGAAGGTTCTCCACCCACATCCAGCCCTCTGGAAGCGAGGACTATAGGTAATGCCTCCTCTCACTGAAGGTTCTCCACCCACATCCAGCCCCCTGGAAGCGAGGACTATAGGTAATGCCTCCTCTCACTGAAGGTTCTCCACCCACATCCAGCCCTCTGGAAGCGAGGACTATAGGTAATGCCTCCTCTCACTGAAGGTTCTCCACCCACATCCAGCCCTCTGGAAGCGAGGACTATAGGTAATGCCTCCTCTCACTGAAGGTTCTCCACCCACATCCAGCCCCCTGGAAGCGAGGACTATAGGTAATGCCTCCTCTCACTGAAGGTTCTCCACCCACATCCAGCCTCCTTGAAGCGAGGACTATAGGTAATGCCTCCTCTCACTGAAGGTTCTCCACCCACATCCAGCCCCCTGGAAGCGAGGACTATAGGTAATGCCTCCTCTCACTGAAGGTTCTCCACCCACATCCAGCCCTCTGGAAGCGAGGACTATAGGTAATGCCTCCTCTCATTGAAGGTTCTCCACCCACATCCAGCCCTCTGGAAGCGAGGACTATAGGTAATGCCTCCTCTCACTGAAGGTTCTCCACCCACATCCAGCCCCCTGGAAGCGAGGACTATAGGTAATGCCTCCTCTCACTGAAGGTTCTCCACCCACATCCAGCCCTCTGGAAGCGAGGACTATAGGTAATTCCTCCTCTCACTGAAGGTTCTCCACCCACATCCAGCCCTCTGGAAGCGAGGACTATAGGTAATGCCTCCTCTCACTGAAGGTTCTCCACCCACATCCAGCCCCCTGGAAGCGAGGACTATAGGTAATGCCTCCTCTCACTGAAGGTTCTCCACCCACATCCAGCCCCCTGGAAGCGAGGACTATAGGTAATGCCTCCTCTCACTGAAGGTTCTCCACCCACATCCAGCCCTCTGGAAGCGAGGACTATAGGTAATGCCTCCTCTCACTGAAGGTTCTCCACCCACATCCAGCCCTATGGAAGCGAGGAATATGATTTAGGACCCAGGCGATGGGTCGTAGAAGTCATGTAGGAGTAGTGTGCGGGCACTAACACGTCAGACCAGGAGGTTGGACCGCCTTTGTACTTTGTAAGATGTCTGATGAATAAGACAGAGGAGTTTAAGTTGACCAGTTTGTCACCAAGGAGGCAGTGATAGGACATGATGACAGTTCTGCACCCTAACTCTATCATTGCCAGCACATTCATAACAGCATATTCTGAAAGTGCAGCTGTCTTCCCAGTGCAGCCTCCCACAAGCTGAGGTAGGTAGCCTAGCCAGGAAAGAAAAAGAAACTCTTACCCCCTCAACTCTTTCAGGAGTGGGGAACAATTTTAGAATTATTCCAGTAATCCGCAGTTGTCAAATTCAAGAAGACCAAACTGTTTTGAATTTGAGGAAGAAATCAGATGTCACAGTCAAATGTGGTGCTCGGGTTCTTAACCTGTTCAGCCTCAACTGGTGTGGGACAAAGCTCTGGCTTCCCTGTTGAGAGTGCTCCAGCAATGAGAAGAACTTCTGTTTTATCTCTATTAATCTTTAAACAATTAGCAGTTATCAGGAAATGAATGGCTGTCAAGCACCCCCTCAGGCGGCTGATGGAATTGTCAGAATCCTGGTCCAGCCTAAAGAACAGCTGTGTGTCATCAGCAGAGGACAATACTTTCAAACCAAAGGAGTGGACTAACCCCTCAGTGGTCCCACATCCGGATCAAAGAGAAAGGGTGAGATAACATCCCTTGAGTTCCTTCATAAACCATCGGCTACATGGGTGAGCAGAAGAACAACAACCTGGGAACACCCACAAGCAGAACAATTGTAGAGCTCCCACCGAAGGGCATTGAAAACCAGAAGTAATTGTTCTAAAGTGGCCGTCGGATCAAGAAGCAGCAGGCCGGCTTGAAGGTCATCATCTTGAGTCATTTGAAGCTCATCCCGGAAGGCTAAAAGAACTGTCCCCGTGCAGTGCCAAGGCTGGAATCCTGGGTGTTACCCAAACAAGAGCATAGTCCCCTAGACTTTTAGGACCTGATTTAGCATTTGGGGAACAGGGCATTCCTTTGCAAACACGAAAGAAAAAACTGCCTGCCAAACCCTCTGCCCTCATTTAGAGATGGGCAGACCTTAAGGGTTTCAAGCTTTCTCTGATGGCCAAATAGAGTAGGGACCATCAGAGGACGGACATTATTCTGCCCGTCTTATTTAGGGTGGGTGATGTATTGTCCTTTTTTAGTCAGTCACCTCCAGGTAAAACCTGGTGGCGATGGACAGAAAAAACTCCTAGTGTGTTCTTCAGAAACAAACTCCCACTTTTTAAAAAATTTGGTGGATGGGCATCTAAATCGACTGTGGCGTCCACCAAGTTTTTGTGGCCTCAAAAGAACCACTGTCAATGTACAAAGATGACTACTGAGTCAGCAGACATCTCTAAATTTGACAGACTTTAGTTTGTCATAATGGCGGAAGTAATGTCTTGCTTGGGGTATTCTCCCACTCGACCAAATGACCTGTAAGAAAATCAAAAAGAAGAAAAACGATGTACTCTATTAGCCTCAACTGTTTTACGCCTACTAAAAGGCGATACTCCATCAGATACACTCAGATCTGGGAAAAGAAAAAGTATAATTGATTATGTTTTATTGGCTTTATAGGCAGAGCAGCTGGTAATCAACATGACCCTGGAACAAAGATTAGAGAATGATCACGACCCACTTCAACTTACAAAGTTATTGACATTTGCTCGCTCACCTTACCAGGTAAATAAAATCCATCTGGATCCCAAATAGAATCTGGAATCTGGAAATGAAAGTCTCCAAAACCACTTCATCATTTAGTAAATAAAGAGTGGAAGCTTCTAGATTCAACTCTCATAAACATACAGGATATATGAGACAGAAGCGCAAAACACACTCTTGAAATGCTCCTTAAAACAATTTGCAGGCAGTGGCAAGGAAGGCCAGAAATGCGTGCAGAGATCATTCTTGTAAATGTCTTCAGCTTAAATGAGCTCTTGCAATTGCTTTGAAAAATAGACGTTCCGTTCAGAAGGGGAAGAGTGCTTACTAAACCTGGAAAGGAATACAAGTGCTTAATCAGCTATAAAATGGGACAACTATGACATAAAGCTAGAGAAACTCTTCAGGGACCGCAAAAAGAAAAGAATACCCAAAAGTTTTGGGACTTGGTAAGGTGGGACTGCGAGGAGCCAGCCAAAAATCCAGTTGCTTGGATACAGCATTGTTCTATTATGTACCTGGAGGCCCCTCAGTTAGACCTGATAGAGGAGTCTCCATTGAGAGACTCACTTACAATCCAGAGGCTCGGATACAGCATTGTTCTATTATGTACCAGGAGGCCCCTCAGTTAGACCTGATAGAGGAGTCTCCGTTGAGAGACTCACTTACAATCCAGAGGCTCGGATACAGCATTGTTCTATTATGTACCAGGTGGCCCCTCAGTTAGACCTGATAGAGGAGTCTCCGTTGAGAGACTCACTTACAATCCAGTGGCTTGGATACAGCATTGTTCTATTATGTACCTGGAGGCCCCTCAGTTAGACCTGATAGAGGAGTCTCCGTTGAGAGACTCACTAACAATCCAGTGGCTTGGATACAGCATTGTTCTATTATGTACCAGGTGGCCCCTCAGTTAGACCTGATAGAGGAGTCTCCGTTGAGAGACTCACTTACAATCCAGAGGCTCGGATACAGCATTGTTCTATTATGTACCAGGTGGCCCCTCAGTTAGACCTGATAGAGGAGTCTCCGTTGAGAGACTCACTTACAATCCAGAGGCTCGGATACAGCATTGTTCTATTATGTACCAGGTGGCCCCTCAGTTAGACCTGATAGAGGAGTCTCCGTTGAGAGACTCACTTACAATCCAGAGGCTCGGATACAGCATTGTTCTATTATGTACCAGGAGGCCCCTCAGTTAGACCTGATAGAGGATTCTCCGTTGAGAGACTCACTTACAATCCAGAGGCTCGGATACAGCATTGTTCTATTATGTACCTGGAGGCCCCTCAGTTAGACCTGATAGAGGAGTCTCCGTTGAGAGACTCACTAACAATCCAGAGGCTCGGATACAGCATTGTTCTATTATGTACCTGGAGGCCCCTCAGTTAGACCTGATAGAGGAGTCTCCGTTGAGAGACTCACTTACAATCCAGAGGCTCGGATACAGCATTGTTCTATTATGTACCTGGAGGCCCCTCAGTTAGACCTGATAGAGGAGTCTCCGTTGAGAGACTCACTTACAATCCAGTGGCTCGGATACAGCATTGTTCTATTATGTACCAGGTGGCCCCTCAGTTAGACCTGATAGAGGAGTCTCCGTTGAGAGACTCACTTACAATCCAGTGGCTTGGATACAGCATTGTTCTATTATGTACCTGGAGGCCCCTCAGTTAGACCTGATAGAGGAGTCTCCGTTGAGAGACTCACTTACAATCCAGAGGCTCGGATACAGCATTGTTCTATTATGTACCAGGAGGCCCCTCAGTTAGACCTGATAGAGGAGTCTCCGTTGAGAGACTCACTTACAATCCAGAGGCTCGGATACAGCATTGTTCTATTATGTACCAGGAGGCCCCTCAGTTAGACCTGATAGAGGAGTCTCCGTTGAGAGACTCACTTACAATCCAGAGGCTCGGATACAGCATTGTTCTATTATGTACCAGGTGGCCCCTCAGTTAGACCTGATAGAGGAGTCTCCGTTGAGAGACTCACTTACAATCCAGAGGCTCGGATACAGCATTGTTCTATTATGTACCAGGTGGCCCCTCAGTTAGACCTGATAGAGGAGTCTCCGTTGAGAGACTCACTTACAATCCAGAGGCTCGGATACAGCATTGTTCTATTATGTACCAGGAGGCCCCTCAGTTAGACCTGATAGAGGATTCTCCGTTGAGAGACTCACTTACAATCCAGAGGCTCGGATACAGCATTGTTCTATTATGTACCTGGAGGCCCCTCAGTTAGACCTGATAGAGGAGTCTCCGTTGAGAGACTCACTAACAATCCAGAGGCTCGGATACAGCATTGTTCTATTATGTACCTGGAGGCCCCTCAGTTAGACCTGATAGAGGAGTCTCCGTTGAGAGACTCACTTACAATCCAGTGGCTCGGATACAGCATTGTTCTATTATGTACCAGGTGGCCCCTCAGTTAGACCTGATAGAGGAGTCTCCGTTGAGAGACTCACTTACAATCCAGTGGCTCGGATACAGCATTGTTCTATTATGTACCTGGAGGCCCCTCAGTTAGACCTGATAGAGGAGTCTCCGTTGAGAGACTCACTTACAATCCAGAGGCTCGGATACAGCATTGTTCTATTATGTACCAGGAGGCCCCTCAGTTAGACCTGATAGAGGAGTCTCCGTTGAGAGACTCACTTACAATCCAGTGGCTCGGATACAGCATTGTTCTATTATGTACCTGGAGGCCCCTCAGTTAGACCTGATAGAGGAGTCTCCGTTGAGAGACTCACTTACAATCCAGAGGCTCGGATACAGCATTGTTCTATTATGTACCTGGAGGCCCCTCAGTTAGACCTGATAGAGGAGTCTCCATTGAGAGACTCACTTACAATCCAGAGGCTCGGATACAGCATTGTTCTATTATGTACCAGGTGGCCCCTCAGTTAGACCTGATAGAGGATTCTCCGTTGAGAGACTCACTTACAATCCAGAGGCTCGGATACAGCATTGTTCTATTATGTACCAGGAGGCCCCTCAGTTAGACCTGATAGAGGAGTCTCCGTTGAATCAAAGCTCATACAAATAACCTTCACATGGCCTTCCGTCTACAACTTCACAGTCTGGGACGACTGACCCTGGTCTCCAAGAATTTAATGAGGAGGAGGTCTACAAGATAATGTATAGCTGAAAAATCCTGAAAGCTCCAGGCCCGGGCAGAGTACTTTTAGGTGTTCACCAGGATAATTGCTCTCATTGGACGCCAGCTCTAACATTTGCATTTAATGCAATTTAGGCTCACGAGGAGATACCTTTTTCATGGAGATCCGCCATCATTGTGCTCATACAGAAGAAAGGGCGAATAAATGATCCTGCACCTACCGCCCAATTTCACTATTGGACAGGGGTGTAAAAACATTTGGGAAATGGCTATTAACATGGATGGAAACATGGAGTACACTGGCCAGAACCTAACACATTTACAAGCAGGCTTCAGAAAAGGACAAAGTACTATCGACCAGGCCATGAGGTTGCAGCTCCTCTGCTCTGAATTCACCTTAATGAAAAATTCCTCACTGCACATAGTATTTATTGATCTGCAGACTGCTTTTGGTTTTGTTGATAGATGAATCCTTTGGAGGACGCTGGAGAAGAATGACTTACCAGAAAACTTGCTTAACGTCTTGGTAAAACTCCACAGTGATAACAGAGCGAGGGTAGGATGTGGCTCAAAAGGTGAATGCACACCTGATTTTGGCATAAATACTGGAGTCAGGCAAGGTTGTGTCCTTGCTGCATCATTGTTTAATTTATTTCCAAACGCAGTGAGCAAAACTGTCTTCTCTAAATTTGAATGTTCCATCATTTAGTGGAGACCAAATACCTATTTTATTATTTGCAGATGACGCTGTCTTACCTAGCATGCACAGACATTGCAATGCACTGACAATTAAACAGCTTTCAATCAATCAGTCACAAGATTTGTAAAGCGCACTACTTACCCGCGAGGGTCTCAAGGCGCTGAGGGAGAGGAGGGGGGGTGTTGCCGCTACTGGTCGAATAGCCAGGTCTTGAGTCATCTCCTGAAGGTCAGAAGGTCTTGGGTCTGTCGTAGGTTGAGGGGAAGGGTGTTCCAGATGTTGGCGGCGTGGTGAGAGAAGGATCTTCCTCCGGTGGTGGTTCTCCGGATACGCGGGATGGTGGCCAGGGAGAGGTCGGCGGAGCGGAGTTGACGGTTGGGAACGTAGAAGGAGAGTCGACTGTTGAGGTAGGCTGGGCCGGTTTTGTGGAGTGCCTTGTGTGCGTGGATCAGGAGTTTGAAGGAGATTCTCTTGTCGACGGGGAGCCAGTGCAGGTTTTTCAGGTGGGGGGTGATGTGGCTGTGGCGTGGAATGTCGAGGATCAGGCGTGCAGAGGCGTTTTGGATTCTTTGCAGTCGTTTGATGAGCTTGGTCGGGGCTCCTGCGTAGAGGGCGTTTCCGTAGTCGAGTCTGCTGCTGACGAGGGCCTGGGTGACTGTTCTTCTCGTGTCTGTCGGGATCCACCTGTAGATCTTGCGGAGCATGCGGAGGGTGTTGAAGCAGGAGGAGGAGACTGCGTTGACTTGCTTGGTCATGGTGAGCGTTGAGTCGAGGGTGACTCCCAGGTTGCGTGCGTGGTCGGTTGGTGTCGGGGGTGCCCCTAGTGACGAGGGCCACCAGGAGTCGTCCCAGGCTGATGGGTTGGAGCCGAGGATGAGGATCTCCGTCTTGTCTGTGTTCAGCTTAAGTCGGCTGCACTTCATCCAGTCGGCGACGGCTTTCATTCCTTTGTGGAGGTTGGATTTGGCGGTGAGGGGGTCCTTGGTGAGGGAGAGGATCAGTTGAGTGTCGTCGGCGTAGGAGATTATGTTGAGGTCGTGCTGTCGGGCGATGCGTGCGAGTGGAGCCATGTAGATGTTGAACAGTGTCGGGCTGAGGGAAGATCCCTGGGGTACGCCGCAGATGATCTCGGAGGCTTCGGATCGGAATGGGGGAGGCGGACGCTCTGGGTTCTGCCGGAAAGGAAGGAGGTGGTCCAATCCAGGGCCTTGTCTCGGATCCCTGCGTCGTGGAGGCGTGTGTGTAGTGTGCGGTGGCAAACAGTGTTGAAGGCGGCGGAGAGGTCCAGGAGGATGAGGGCCGCCGTCTCGCCGTTGTCCAGCAGGATCATGATGTCGTCTGTGGCGGCGATGAGGGCGGTCTCGGTGCTGTGGTTGCTGCGGAATCCTGACTGGGAGGGGTCCAGGATGCTGTTATCTTCGAGGTAGCGGGTGAGCTGTCTGTTGACGATCTTCTCGATGACCTTAGCTGGGAATGGAAGCAGGGAGATGGGCCGGAAGTTCTTGAGGTCGCTCGGGTCCGCCTTGGGTTTTTTGAGTAGGGCGTTGATCTCGGCGTGTTTCCAGCTCTCTGGGAAGGTCGCGGTCTCGAAGGAGAGGTTGATGACGTTGCGCAGGTGGGGTGCGATGGAGCTGCCGGCTTTGTTGAAGATGTGGTGTGGAAAAGGGTCTGATGGGGAGCCGGAGTGGATTGTGCCCATGGTCTTGATTGTGTCCTCGGTGTTCACGTTGACCCAGGCTGTCAGGGGTCGTGGTCGATGGGGTGCGGCGGGTCTGATGTGCCGGGGCCTGTTGGGGTCGTCCGGGAGTCGAAGCTGTCATGGATGTCGGCGATCTTGCGGTGGAAGAAGGTGGCGAGGGAATCACACAGGGCTTGCGACGGCGGGATGTCGTTGGCGTTGGAGCTGGGGTTGGAGAGTTCCTTCACGATGCTGAAGTGCTCCTTGCTGTTGTGTGCGTTGTTGTTGAGGCGGTCTTTGAAGGAGGTCCTCTTGGCGGACCTGATGAGGTGATGGTGGTTGCGGATGGCGTCTTTGTGGGCTGCGCGGCTGTCCGGCGTCTTCTCGCTGTGCCATTTGTTCTCCAGTTTCCGGCAGGTGCGCTTGGATGCTAGGAGTTCCGGGTGAACCAGCTGGCTCTCTTGCTGGTGTCTTTGTAGGTTGGTTTTTTCAGCGGGGCTAAGGTGTTGGCGCAGTCGTCCATCCATCGTCTGAGATTGCGGGCGGCGGCGTCGGGGTTGGAGGGGTCGGTGGGTGGGCTGAGTGCGAGGTTTGTCTGGAGTTGGTCTTCGGTGACTTTGCTCCAGCATCTGCGGGGGATCTGTAGGGTGCGGTGGTGTGCGGCGGGTTTCCGGAAGGTGAAGTGGATGCAGTGGTGGTCGGTCCAGGTGAGTTCGGAGGTGTGGCTGAAGGAGACGTGGGAGCTTGAGGAGAAAATAGCGTCGAGCGTGTGTCCGGCGATGTGGGTCGGCGTCGTGACGAGCTGTTTCAGTCCGAGGTTGGCGAGGTTGTCGATCAGGGTGGAGGAGTTGCTGTCGTTGTTGTTCTCCAGGTGAAAGTTCAGGTCTCCGAGGAGGATGTAGTAGGTGGAGGTCAGGGCGTGCGTGCTGATGAAGTCGGCGATGGAGTCGCTGAACTGGGGTCAGGGTCCGGGGGGTCTGTAGATGAGGGTGCCTCTTACGGTGGTGTTGGGATCCGTGTGGATCTGGAAGTGCATTTGTTCGGCGGTGCTGAGAGTGTCGTCGGTGCTGTTCGAGACCTTGATGGTGTCTTTGTGGACGATGGCGATTCCTCCTCCGATTCCGTTGGTGCGGTCTCTGCGGGTGATCTTGTAGCCGTCGGGGATGGCTATGGCGATGTCGGGTGCGGAGGATTCGTTCATCCAGGTCTCTGTCAGGAAGGCGACGTCCGGTGATGAGGTGTCGAGTAGGTCCCAGAGCTCGACGGCGTGTTTGCGTGCGGAGCGGGTGTTTAGTAGGATGCACCGGAGATGGTTGAGGTCCTTCTTGGCGGGAGTCTTGGGCTCTCCGAGGCAGGTGAAGCTGCAGTTCCGGCAGGTGAAGGGACCATGGGTGCGTTTCGGGGTGGCCTTGAAGCAGGTGGAGGTCCGTCCTGGGTTGAGAGCGATGAGGGTGCTGGCGTCGTATCGGAGGTGGTCTTCGTGGCGGATGCGGGGGCCAGGGGTTCTGGCGCTGGGCGCGGTCCAGGCGCGGACGGGCGCAGACGGGCTTGCCTTAGGCGCGCCTTCGGCGCACCAGCGGCGCGGCGCGCTGCGGCCGCCATATATGGGGAGATGGGAGGGAGGAGCAGCTGGGAGGCGGGAGGCAGGGGCAGCGAGTGGTCAGCGAGGGCGGGGCCGCAGGGGACACAGCGGCGGGAAACAGGAGGGCGAGGGGGTACAGAAATCAAAAGGGCACAGGGGGGCACAGAACGAAAAACAGTGCACAGCAGTGGGGGCACAGAACGGAAGGGCAAAAACAGTGGAAAAACAGTGGGGGCACAGAACGAAAAACAGTCACAGCAGTGGGGGCACAGAACGGAAGGGCAAAAACAGTGGAAAAACAGTGGGGGCACAGAACGAAAAACAGTCACAGCAGTGGGGGCACAGAACGGAAGGGCAAAAACAGTGGGGGCACAGAACGAAAAACAGTCACAGCAGTGGGGGCACAGAACGGAAGGGCAAAAACAGTGGAAAAACAGTGGGGGCACAGAACGAAAAACAGTCACAGCAGTGGGGGCACAGAACGGAAGGGCAAAAACAGTGGAAAAACAATGGGGGCACAGAACGAAAAACAGTCACAGCAGTGGGGGCACAGAACGGAAGGGCAAAAACAGTGGAAAAACAGTGGGGGCACAAATATAGAGGGGAGAGACAGGAACAGTGACGCTCACAATGACAAGAACCTACCTACGGCCTACCACTGGCTACCAGGGATGAGGCGCAGGTGGTAGCCTGCGGGTGGAGGAGGGCCTCAGATCAGCAGCAGCAGGGAGCTGGACGCACAGGTGGCGCTGTGCGGATGGGGGGCGACCTACCCAGAGGTAGGTCGCCTCAAAAAACATTTTGTAATTGAAAAAGTTATCATTATTACCACCAAAACAAAGTTAATTGTTTGCAAATTATGGTCAAGTTGAAATTACATTTAAAATATATGGTACCAGGATTGGGATCACTGACAGAATATCGAGGAGCAGAATATCGAGATGCCAGAATATCGATGAAAAAATATAGAATGACAGAATATCGACTTCCTATCTACAAACAGGTAAGTACAAGAATATCGAATCCTAAATATCGTTGTCAATAATATAGTTTGCTAAAATATCTACTTTTTTAAATGTCTTAAAAGTAATATAAAATTAATTAAATAATCAATATAATTAAGTAAAACATACTTAAAAATAATTAAAAAACGTTCAAATTAATAAATAATAAATATGCAAAAAAAAAAACATGCATTTTTATTTTTTATTATATATAATAACTTAATAATATTAAAAATAATTAATATTTTTAATTATAAAATGTTAAAAACATAATTTAAAATATAATTACATATATATATATATATATATATATATATATATATAAATAAACCTATATTATAAATATAAAAATCAATTATTTATAATAAGTTAAAACATTCAAATAAATATTTTTAAAAAAATTATATTTTACACTACATTAAATATAACATTACTGGAAACGTTGCATAGCGTAGGGGATAAAATAACTATTTCCACTCCAACAAGTGGTACAGTAGGGAAAGTGTTGGATAGCGGGAGGGTAAAAATTACTATTCCCACTCCAGTGAGTGCAACAGTAGGGAAAGTGTTGGATAGCGGGTGGGTAAAAACTTACTATTCCCACTCCAGCAAGTGCAACAGTAGGGAAAGTGTTGGATAGCGGGTGGGTAAAAATTACTATTCCCACTCCAGAGAGTGCAACAGTAGGGAAAGTGTTGGATAGCGGGAGGGTAAAAATTACTATTCCCACTCCAGTGAGTGCAACAGTAGGGAAAGTGTTGGAAAGCGGGTGGGTAAAAATTACTATTCCCACTCCAGTGAGTGCAACAGTAGGGAAAGTGTTGGATAGCGGGTGGGAATAATGTACTATTCCCACTCCACCAAGTGTAACAGTAGGGAAAGTGTTGGATAGCGGGTGGATAAAAATTACTATTCCCACTCCAGCGAGTGCAAAAGTAGGGAAAGTGTTGGATAGCGGGTGGGTAAAAATTACTATTCCCACTCCAGTGAGTGCAACAGTAGGGAAAGTGTTGGATAGCGGGTGGGTAAAAATTACTATTCCCACTCCAGTGAGTGCAACAGTAGGGAAAGTGTTGGATAGCGGGTGGGAATAATGTACTATTCCCACTCCACCAAGTGTAACAGTAGGGAAAGTGTTGGATAGCGGGTGGATAAAAATTACTATTCCCACTCCAGCGAGTGCAAAAGTAGGGAAAGTGTTGGATAGCGGGTGGGTAAAAATTACTATTCCCACTCCACCGAGTGCAACAGTAGGGAAAGTGTTGGATAGCGGGAGGGTAAAAATTACTATTGCCACTCCAGTGAGTGCAACAGTAGGGAAAGTGTTGGATAGCAGGTGGGTAAAAATTACTATTCCCACTCCAGTGAGTGCAACAGTAGGGAAAGTGTTGGATAGCGGGAGGGTAAAAATTACTATTCCCACTCCAGTGAGTGCAACAGTAGGGAAAGTGTTGGATAGCGGGTGGGTAAAATTACTATTCCCACTCCAGTGATTGCAACAGTAGGGAAAGTGTTGGATAACGGGTGGGTAAAAATTACTATTCCCACTCCAGTGAGTGCACCAGTAGGGAAAGTGTTGGATAGCGGGAGGGTAAAAATTACTATTCCCACTCCAGTGAGTGCAACAGTAGGGAAAGTGTTGGATAGCGGGAGGGTAAAAATTACTATTCCCACTCCAGCGAATGCAACAGTAGGGAAAGTGTTGGATAGCGGGTGGGAATAATTTAATATTCCCACTCCACCAAGTGTAACAGTAGGGAAAGTGTTGGATAGCGGAGGGGAATAATTTAGTATACCCACTCCTGCAATATAATTAACATTAATTAACAAGTAATTATTTTTTCAAAATTAATTTACCTCCCACCATTTTCCCCTATAAACGTCACCTACAATATTGTAAAATATTAATAAATTAACATAATTAATTAAAAATTAATTAATTAACTAATTACAATTAATAAAATTAATAACCATCAAATCTAAATTAATTCACAAAATTAACACTATAAAATAACTTTGAATAAATATAATATAAAAAATAATTAAAATTACATTAAAACTAAAGTACTCCCTATCAACCCTCACCCCACTCCTAAAAAAAGTACACAAATAACATATTTACAAATTAATTATTAATAATTAATATCTAATTAATTACTAATTAATAAAAATATATAACACAATTAACATAATTGCCAATTAATTATTAATTGTGATTAATCAATTCATAATTAATAATAAATTAATTACCTTAATTAACAATATAAATTATTAAATACTAAATTATTAATTAATAAAATAATTAATTAATTTCAATTAAATTACTTCCCACCCTATTCCCCTATAAACCCACAACCCGCTACGGAATTAAATTACGCAAAAATTAATTTAATTAAAATTCATTACTTTAAAAAAATTAACACATATACTAACACTTAAAACACTATAAAAAAATTAGATATTTTTAACAACTATATTATGACTGTCGATATTACTAACTTCGATATTATGAAAAACGATATTTTTTACCTGCATTTCGGTATTCTGCACCACTATATTTTTGTAAGTCGATATTATGTCCATTCTATATTTTAAACTCGATATTTTGCCATATCGATATTTAAAATTCGATATTGTGACTGATTACCCAGGATTGAGAGTCCTTTCTTATGATTACCAGGGAATATAACTGGATACCAATCTTGCATGGACTGAGCAATAACTAAAAGTCATTTCATTTTAGGCCATTGTGCCGGAGCTGTACTCCACTTTTCGAACATATGCTGTAACAGACTAGTCGAACCAGCCATCGCTTCCTACAAAATGAAAACTATATCAGCCAACTCATATGGCGCAGAGTTATTGCGGCATAAAAGAACACCAAGCATCAGATAATTGAGAATAATTTCCTTCTGCTTATCTTACACCTTGGCCCAGGAACACCGATGACTAACAGCTGAATTAGGTGTGGAAAAAACCAGAGATCTCTCTGCACTACAACCAGCCCTGTATTGGGCCAGCCGATGGGCTAATACCAATCCTACAGTTTATTTGAAAGCTCTTCAGGATCTTTATGGGAACCCAAAGTATACATTGCTACCTTGGTTTCACAGATCTAGGGTACCACGACTTATGGCACAAACCAGAACTTATGATGAAGCAAATTGTCAAACAATCAATATTGAGTCATTATATCCGAAGAGGGACTTAAATAATAGAAGCAAATTGCTGTCGCAGTTTTTGATAATAAAATCTGGAATCGCCTACGAACCATATCTCAATTACATCTTTCCGGAAGAAAAAAGATCATTTTACCTAAAATTTAGAAGAGGAATTCTCCCTGCCCTTTCCAATACTAAAGCCTGGATAAGGATTCAGAGGCTACTGACCAGTGTGATTGCACCGTTGGAAAAGCTGAAACCATCTCACGGTGGCCATTGTCTATGAATCACAATACTAGGTGTTGTAGGAGGCACTGACACTTTGTTATCCGTCAGACTTACAAGTTATTTCTTTGCCTTTAGCAGCCGACCTACATGGAGCATGGAAGGCAATGAGAAGGATAAGTCATGGCCCAAAGGATGAACGACGGCACTATCAACCAGCGAGTTGAGGCTCTGTAAAAAATCATTTTAGCTGAGCTACATGAATATAATCATGTGCTGTCATTTAATTGTATTTTAAACTTGTTTAGTGGTTGTATTATAAGGCTTTTATTTAGCTGGAATGATACAGTTTACTGATAAATACTGTTAGTCTGCTGCATCCTTTTGAGGGGACTCTGAGGTTCCTTCCCAGGCTTCTTTGATTAAGATGAGTGGACCTCGCACCGGGTGCCCAAACAGAAGTTCGAAGGAACTGAGCCCTCCTTCTTTCCTTTCTGTGGAATCTCTCTGCAGACAAAGAAGAGACATAGGAGGAGAAGATCCCACTTCCTCGTTCGGTTCTTCGGTAGAGTTCTCACCATGGCCTTAAGGGTCTTGTTAGTCCTTTCCAGCAATCCACTGGTTTGTGAGGGGTATACCTTGGAGAAGTGGAAATTCACAACAGCTTGCTCCAGCAGTTCTCTCATGTAAATGCAGATATTATTTTACCAGTCGGAAATCCCTGTCATAAGAAATTCAACCCTTGAGTGTGCTACTACAGTGGTGCTCCTCAGAGATATCTCCTCTAGATACCCGGTGGTATGATCCACCAAAACCGAGACATACTTGTTGTCTGATGTTGAGGGGGCGTCAGACCTCAGAACATCTCAAATATTACACCTGCTAATGTCAGTGGCCCCAACAGTGTCTTGGTCTTACCTCCTGACTTACTACTCAATTAGCAAGAAGAACAGGTCCTACAGAACCGCTCTGTTTCTGTGCATGCCCGGCCAGTAGAAGAAAGAGCCCAACATCTATGGATCTTCTCTAATACCTAGTGTCCTGCTAACGGCACCTCTTAGGTTAGTGACAACAGGATATTTCTGTGCACGAAGGGAACCACTACCCTCTTGCTAGCTCCTGACTCAGGATTCACAATCTCAATGTAAAGCAGTCCATTCTCCCAGCCAATATAATGCCTTCCGACCCCTCCGTTGCTGACCTGTTCCAAGTCTTACTCCTGAAGTCCCACAAGTGCATGGAACTCAAATTGCGCCAGGTGGAATTCCTCCCAGGTAAGTCCTCCAGCAGCTAACTACCCCTGCAGCTCTGGCAGTGACTTAGACTTGCATGGTCCTCTTTGGGTTTCTCATCCTCCTCTGCCTCTGGTGCAGTAGCAGTGGACTTCAAACCTATTGTAAATTCTCGTGCACACTAATATACCCTCTACGTATAAACCCGATGCAGGGGCGTGCTCACCGGGTGTGTATGTTGTCAATCATACACTCCTCCTAACTCTAATTGTGCCAAAGAAAACACTACTTTGGACCCCGGGGGTACTGCTGAACGAATGTATCATATATGTTAATCACTCATGTAATAAGACTGTCTCATATTCATTAAACTCAAAACAATTTTCTGGTTAATGAACATATAGACCACTACCGTGGTTTATTAATCTTTACACCTAATGAAATACATCAACTTCTTGATCCAAATCAATGGTACATTAATGTATGCAAATACAATTTTGACAAAGTTCAGTCATGATCCCAATCTTCTGTTGTAGCCCAATGCATTTTGGGATACCCTCCCTTCTTCAGGGGCTTATATTTGCAACTATAATAAAAACAAATATAAACAATAATAAACAGGAAGGTCCATATTATTCAACCATTTAAGTAACTTCGCTGTGAATGCTAGTACCTCATAAATAACCTCCTTGTTGTGAAAAGAAAACATTTGATGTTTTATCGACAAGCGAACATGAGTTGTCCGCAAGAATGAAGAAGAAAGAGCAAGGATAAAGAAAACAGCATCATGCCGTGTGATCAGAAATAAACTAGGTGCTGCCCTCAACATGTTGTTAAAATCCGTGTTATTGCAAAATATTGCTTCCATTTAACTGAATACCATGTGCTTGTATTATAATACAATAAAGTGAATTCGCCATTCCAAAGGTATCACACCAAAAAATTAGAATTATGCTACTCAATTCATATGTTTGTAAACTCACTGTGTGCTCAGAAGAAATTACTGCACTGCTCTACCCGTGGCTGAAAAAACAACAAGATTTATTTTAAGATACACTCGTCATGCAACTCTTGGTTACATAATTCTAACTCCTCATCGTGAACTCTACTTATGCATACCAGAAAGATCCTGCCAGTCGCTCTGCTGCTAATGCCAAGTTCTGTCTGTTCAAAGCTGCTTCCACCAAACTCCTCCTGTAGAAATAAAGTTATTGAAGTTTACCCGAGTTCCAAGCTACACACAACTCTCGGGTTTTAAAGTTCCACTCAATAACCCTTATACTGTCCCCCTGACACCATTTCATACCTAGTAGTTCGCTTGGTCTCCGTGAAGGTACTCCTCTCCTCCCTCAATGTAACGTGTCTCAAATGACCGGATGTTTGAGCGCTGGCAGATGCATGCCGGTTTTTGAGCCCCTCAGTAACAACATAAACAAAGGACTAGTGCCCTCCAAAAACAACCGCTATCTTAAATCGTGTTGTTCTCTCCCTTGCTACTGTGCCGATATAATGATAGAGGTCAAAAATAAATGTGACAGATTCTAGAATTATTTTGATGGGAGTCAAAATAAACTTAACAAATTCTAAAAACTCGCTTACTCCTTATCCCAATCAAATGCAGAATTCATTGACTTCCCTACTAATGCACATGTATGCCCGTTATGAATATCTCGTTGACAATCTAAACAAAAGATTCGACCACCATTTTGAAGTATGCAGTTCATACTATTCAGATGTTGTGTTAGGGACCAAGATAAACAAGTTGAATACCAGGACTCATGAGGATAAGCTTGTACTCCTAAGTGGAGTCTCTGTTCCCCTTATAACAGTATATGTCCTGCACCAATGTTGCCATTACTCATCTCTTAAACATTTTAAACATGAGATACAGGGTGCTAAAAAATGGTGCTTGAAAAAATGCAAAGTTAATGTCTAAAATAGCAAGAGACCACCACCAGAAAGTGAACAATTAGCATTATTAAGAATACCATCTGCTTTATAGAAAACAACTCATGTCCACTTTGTCATTGAGCCCTCTAGGCTCTGTAGTGTCCAATCGCTTTATCCAATAAATCTCCCTTTGAGACAACATCTGGGCATTATTACGTCCTACTTGAACATCCACTTCTTCTATAATTTGAAATCTCAATTGTGAAACAGTGTGTTTAGACTCCAACCAGGGTACCACCAAATTCAAATTCAAATTTTGACTACTTATCATGCTTTTATGTTCTGTGATGTGAACTTTAACTTTTCGCTGGCTTGCCAATGTATAATAGTCCACTTGGACATATTATACCATATATGACGTTTTTTGTGTTGCAAGTGGTGGAGTGGCATAACTTGATCATCTCACCTGATCTAGGATGTGTAATACTATCCCCTATAATTACATTATTGCATTGTACACAATTATGGCATCGTTGTGTGCCTGTCTTTTTTTCATCTGGTTTTACATTGGTAAACTTAAGTTTCTCTTTTAAGTTTCTGGTGCGAGTATATGCAAATATAGTTCTGTTCTTAAAAAGTCCCTTAAAATATGTCTCATGTTGGATTAAATCCTATCTGCGATTAATGATTCTCTTGATGTTCCTTGACTGTGTGGAAAATTTGGACACAAATACCAGTCTTTTCAGTTCCTTCTTAGGGCGTTGCTGTAACAATTCATGCCGGTCCATCCTCATCACCTTGTGCTCTGTGTCTTCCAAAAGTTCTGCGGGATACTTCCTTTGTAAATACTTTCTTTTTTGTGCTTTGATGATCTCCAACCCTGTATCTTGATCTGAGCATATTCTTCTTATTCTGATGTACGGAGAGAAAGGTAGATTATCCACCAACTCTCTGGGATGGAAGCTCTGATAGAGGAAAGCATTGTTTCTATCGGTAGGCTTAGTATAAACCTTGGTGCTAAGTCCTGTTCGGTCTTTCTGTATGCTGACTTCCCAAAAAATACAACTCAGTCTGACTGATGTTGCTGGTGAATTGTAAACTGCTGTCAATAAGGTTCAATTCCACTATCTTCTGCTCCAAAGTATCTGATGACCCCTTCCAAATTAGGAAGATGTCGTCAATGAAACGACAATATAGTACCAAGTTCTCCTTCCATATTGGTTTTTCTAGAATATTTTCTACTTCGAACTTAGCCATAAAAATATTTGCATATGCCGGGGCCCAGCAAATCCCATCGATGTTCCTCTCAGTTGTAAGTGAAAGCTGTTGTTCCACAAAAAGTGACTATGATACAAACAGAAGTGTAGTAATTCCAATAGAAATACTCTATGAGCCTTGATGTCCGATTGATTCAACAGTGCCCATTCCACTGCTTTTATACCTTCCTGGTGGGGAATTGAAGTATACATCGATGGAACATGGTACCCACTGTTGCCACCCTTCCATTGGTAAAGCACCTAGCTTGTTCAGAAAGTGCGTGGTATCTTTGATGTAACTACACCATGACTGGACAATAGGTTGCAGAAATGTGTCCATATATTTCCCGATTGGTTCAAACAATGAGCTGCACCATGATACTATGGGTCTGAATGATGGATCTACTAGATTTTTATGAACGTTTGGAAGCATATACAAGTGTGGCCGCCTAAGGAACGATGTTGTCAAAAAACTTCTGGTCAATGGAGAGATCCATCCCATATCTTCTGCTTTCTGTAAGATGACATTCAAGACCGCTGCTGTCTTCGGTGTGGGGTCTTTTTCTAGTAACATGTAGGTTTGTACATCTCCAACAAGTTCGTCGACTTTTTGTTGGTAGAAACTTTGATCCATCATTACTAATCCTCCTCCTTTGTCTGTGGGTTGAAACGCCTGATTTGTGTTCATGGCCAATGTTTTGAGAGTGTTCCTTTCTTTATTTGTTAAATTGTGTCTGCATTTTAGGTTGTATTCCACTTGCTCCAAATCCTTTTTCACCAACAGTTCAAATGCGTCCAATAGCTTATGGGATACTGGCGCCTGGTACGTGCTTCTATGTTTGAATTCCATGAACCCGCTCTGATTCAAAGTCCCTTGTGAGGGTGCTATGTTGGTAAAGAAGTCTCTCAGTCTCAGAGTCCTCATAAATCTAAAAAGAGAAATTTCACTTTCTAGCCTGTTCATGTTATATGTACCCACGAATGATGTTCCTTTTTCTAGGACTTCCGATTGTTCTGTAGTTAAAGATACAGATGAGATGTTGATAATTAGACTGTGTCCTGCTTTCTTAAGTTCTTTCTTGGTTTTTCTTTTTCCTCTGCGTGTTTTCCTTTTGTAAATTGGGCTTTTGTTGATACTGTCGTGTTCGGTGGTTGACCTGAATCGTGTCCTGAGACAAAAAAAGACGATTGAGCAGAGGTAGTTGCTTGCTCCGGTTCTTGTGTGGAGGTCATTTTTTTTGTACTTGGACGCTGGCTAATGGATCTCTAGATGGATCTGTATCTTTCTCCGAGACCAGGCTTTCCGCTGATGATGTATTATTGGGTCTCTTTGTGTTCCTTCTCTGAGAGTAAACCTCTGCCCATGTATACACCTCATTGAGCTTGTAGTCTATTGTATCTCTTTTGAACTTGCGTAATTTACTTACCTGTATCTCCTTCGAATAGACGTCTATTTTCCTGTTTATATCCTCCTAAGTGTTTTGCCACACATTATCCTCCATTCTGCTGGATAATTTAGTTTTTATCATGTGGATCTCTTCATCCAGCTCTCTGATTGTGCGTGATAGCTCCTCCACTAGCAATAGGATCAGATCCAATGAACACTTATTTAGTATACTTTACCATTTGTCCATGAATTCTCTGTTCAACTGAAATCTGTATGACATGGGTTTTATGGATAATCGCAACCCCGTGGAATCCTTTTCGCTTTGTGATATTGAATAAGTGTGGATGCATGAAGACGTTGGTTGAGTTCTCTTCTCAATAGATATTCTAACTGTTTCAATTGTTGTGTAGTTGAACCTCCTTGTGCATTAAACGTTGTTGTTTCTCTTATTAAAGCATATATGTCTGTAACCTGTTCTGCCGTATATGCCTTAGTGTTTGCCCTGTTGTCTGTTAAACTTGAAATCGAGTCAAACGACATTTTAAATGTGTAGGTGCTGCGAGAGGGTGACAAAAATGACCTTCAAACCTATTGTAAATTCTCGTGCACACTAATATACCCTCTACGTATAAACCTATGCAGGGGCGTGCTCACCCGGTGTGTATGTTGTCAATCATACACTCCTCCTAACTCCTGGACCTTCCTGTTTATTATTGTTTATGTTTGTTTTTATTATAGTTGCAAATATAAGCCCCTGAAGAAGGGAGAGTATCCTGAAATGCATTGGGCTACAACAGAAGATTGTGATCATGACTGAAAATTGTATTTGCATACATTAATGTACCATTGATTTGGATCAAGAAGTTGATGTATTTCATTAGGTGTAAATATGAATAAACCACAGTAGTGGTCTATATGTTCATAAACCAGAAAATTGTTCTGAGTTTAATGTTAAAGATTTTTATATGAGACAGTCTTATTACATGAGTGATTAACATATATGATACATTCGTTCAGCAGTGCCCCTGGGGTCCAAAGTAGTGTTTTCTTTGACACAATTAGAGGCAGTAGCAATGGACACCACGGCCTGTATCTTCTCAGAATCTGCCATGATCCTCTCACTACCTTTTTCTTGTCTTTGCAGTTCTTGGATGGTCCCAGTCTAGTCCTGAGACTGACGTACAGCCTGTGCTTTGTACAACACAGAGGCTTCTGGTCCTGGTACTAAACCAGGAGTAATCAAGTCCTTACACCTTGCCTCTCTCTCATTCTTCGTTGGCCACGGTAGACTTACCATTAATGTTCACGTCCACTCCGGCAATCGGGTACTCTATGTCATCTCCACTGGCTGGATAACCTGCTTAAATTGGCACTAGATAGAATCTCCTCATTCTTGGTGTAAGAAATTGGATTATTTTTTTCTCAAGGAATATTCATAACTCTTGTCAAGGGTGAACCCTCAAAGTCGTTTAATTAAGCTGAGTTCAGCCCCCTGGTAGTTATAGCACAGAGCAGACAGACTCAACTTAGGGCAGTGTGTAAAGTATGTATACAGTGCCAAACCAGTAATATAGTCAAAACACCAAGCAATAAAAATCCCAACTCGAATTAGAAAAACAAACCAAAATGACAAAAATCCAATTAGGGGAACCGTAAATCTGAATTTTTAAAGATTAGATGGAACAAAGTGGCAAAAAGAACCAAGCACCAATGGTAGTTAATGCTCCTCCTGGTACAGATCTTAAAAGATTCTTGCGGCTATCTTTCTGAGCTGGCCTGTCTGTCCGATGCACGGTCACTACTGATGGTTTACGTTTTGCTCTGTTCTGCTCTGGTTTTCTCTATTGAATGTCTCTTCTTATTTAACACTGAAAATGTTTTCAAGGTTTTAGCTCAGCTTTGCTTAGTGTTCGTATCTTTTAGCCTAGAATACTGTGCTGCTGTTCTGTAACATGACGATGCTTGGAGCTAAATTAACTCACCTTATTGGCTGCTTAATATCTGTTTTGGGCAATTACAAGATCACATTAACAAAATCTATATTTTTGAATTATTTTATGATAACAAAACCAGGTAACCGGTACCGTACACATTTGGAAAACACTTTGCTGGATTAAATCAATCAATCAGCATTTGTATAGCGCAGCAATGTCACCCCCTAGGGGTATCTGGGCGCTGTGGATGTGACATCTCCGTTTAAGAGGCACGTCTTGAGTTTTTGGTGTCCTGGGGGGAAGGAGGGGCGCTAGGGCAGCAGTGGGTAGCTGACTGCTGGCAAGCTTGACAGGAGAACTGTCGCAGGAGAACCGGCACGTGGGCCTTCTCCTGATTGTGGAGTTCTTCAGTTTCAGGACAGTGTAACATGACCATATGTCTCCCAATCGGATCCCCCCACCGCCCCCTAAGGCGACAGGCCCATATCTGAGCAGCCTGCCATCCTAGGACTCAACCCCAGCTCCACCCCCTTCACCCACAGTCTGTAAGTGGCCAGTCCTGGTACCTCAAATCTTGGTGTGCTTCTTTGGAATTGTAAATGTGATTTGTAAATGGCCTCTTCTGCAATGACGCAGTGGCTCTTGGCCCTCAGCCTCTCCTGGATTGGCGGGTGCACCGTGGATCTCCAGTGCTTAGCTATGTCTCATTTGGCGAGTGCACACCCCGTCCCCACTAGAATCCGCTGTCCCCAGAGGCCATCCATCCGGGGAATATTGCCAATAGCCCCATTTTGGGGTCTTGCCTTATTGGGAAACCCATCACCTCTTACAGTGTGGAGAAGATTCTATCCCAATATGTACAATCGGGCATTTCCACATGGTGTGTATTCAATCTCCACATCTGAGGCATTCAGGGGTCTGGGCCCTACAATGTGCCATAACTTGTGGGGTGTAAAGTAAACTCTATGGAGGAATTTAAATTGGATTAGTCTGAGGTGTGCGGGAATCACTGAGTGCTTGGGTTATAATTTTGGCATCTACCTAGTCGTCCTCATTCAGTTTGCCTATCAGGAGCGTCATGGTGTTGGGTGTGTTGATTACAAGGGTCCTATATAGTTCTGATATATCTTTGCCTCCAATTTTCTCCATCGTAAGTTTGGGTTCCAAAGGATTGTACCCGGGGAGTGGATTGGGATTGTTCCCTATTGTTCTAGTGTGTGTCTCTATTGAAAGAACTGTGATCGGCGTAAGTTGTGGAAGGTCAGTTGCTGGAAAGAGAGCATTCACCAAAGCGTGCAAACATCCCCTAGCTGTGCCAGCACTCAGTGGGGATAGCTGTTATCAAGTGTACCTGTGGAGGAATTCTCATGCCGTAATGCCAGGACCACAGGGCAGGGCCCCGGAACCCCCCACCCCAATGTGGTAGCAGGGTCTTCCCTGTCATCAAATATCCAGTCATTTATTGGAACCATTTGAGCTGTCCAGTAGTACAATTGTATATCCACTGCCCGAGGCCCCCATCTATTGATGACTGAATACACCTGGCAGGTGCTACCGTTGCAGCTGAATCACCGCAAACAGCCACTGATCTCAGATTGTATTTTGCCAAAGCCCTCGGCGGTATCTTTGTCGGTAGTTTTGGAATGTATACAGCCTTTGGGAAAGTGGAATCCTTAAATAAGACAGTGCGTCCCAGGAGATTGAGGGGGAGAGCACTCCGGCGTGACGTGGTTACTAACCTTGCATTTGTGGCGCTCTATGTTTAGCTCCCAGCAGATCTCGGGATCGTTGGTTATCTGTATCCCCAAGTAGGTGAACGGGCCCTGCTTCTGTCAAATGTGGAGGTGTTTGTATGATTCTCTGGTGGGAGTAGTGGCTAAGGGGATTAGTTGTGAGTTACCCGCGTTAACTCTGAGTCATGAAGCACCTCCATATACCTGCAGCATATGTATTAATTAGGGAATCGAGACCTCAGGCCATCCTCTGCATAGAGGAATTAACGGTCCTCTGCACTGCGTACCCTGCACAAACCCCACAGTTGGGCATTGCGTCTAACCAATTTGGCCAATGGCTTGGCCACAAGGGCAAAGAGATATGGAAACAGGGGCCAGCCCTGCATGGACAACATGCTGTTAACTCTCACCCTCACCCATGAATCATTATGTAGTAGATGTCCGCACTTTAGGAAGTAGGTGCCAAAAATCATGGACTCCAGGACAGAGTGAAGGAATGGCCATTCGACTGAGTGGAACACTTTCTCAAAGTCTAGCTGGGTTAATATTGTCGATTCACATATCTCATGGGCTCTTGATAGTCTACTGTGGAGTCTGTGAAGGCTGTGTCTCGCTCACCTCGCTGGCATGAAGCCATTCTGATTGTGATTAATCAGGGAATGTATCACCTTCCCCAGTTGCACGGTGAGTGCCTTTGCCAGTATCTTGGCCTCAATATTGTGATCAGCCTGTAGGAGGCTCAATCTGTCAATGGTTTGTTTGGTTTAGGAAGCAACGCCACTATGGTTTTCCGTAAATTGGGGGGAGGGTTCCGAGCCCTGGGGCCTTGTTGAACATCTCCATCGTCTGGGGAATTGTGTTGGGGGCTAATTTCTGGTGGAATTCTACTGGTGGCCATTTGGACCTGGTCCTTTCCCTGTGGGTAGGTCCTGTGCGGCCCAGAGGAGTTCCTCCACCATGATTAGAGGGTCCAGTCCTGTCTTGCTCTCCAAAGCGAGCCTAGGGACTATTAACTTGCATATAATAGGAAGTTGGGCTTCCAGCGCTGTGTGTGGACGAGAGCAATAGAGGGCTTCGTAGTAGTCTGCAAACCCGTCTGCCACCCCTGGGCCATCATAGACCATTTTTCTGGAGGCCGCCCTCTAATCCAGCCTCAGTCTGGAGGCTGCCTTCTTAGAAGTCACCCAATAAATGAGCTTTCTCAATTTGTCTCCGAAACTTGTATATATGGTTTTGGGCCTCCTTCAGGGGTGCTTGCGAGCGGTCTGTTAATTTTTGGTTGAAGTCATGTCGGATGGCTTCCAACTGCTGCTGCCCCTCATCCGTCGAGGAGGAGATTTGTCGGGTCTCCAAGTCCTGGAGTCGGTGTCTAGGGATTGACATTCCCTCTCCCTGCACTTCCCCACTATATATGAAGATATCTGTCCCCATATCACCGCCTTCATGGCTTCCCAGAGATGGGTCTATTCCGGTGTGGTGTTTAGCTTAAAGTAGTCTGCAATCACTTTTCAATGCTATTGCAGAAGTCCGCGTCCTTGAGCCGACCAGAGTGAAGGCTCCATCTCCTACTCTGACCCCCCTCTGCCCCCGGAGTCATATTTTGACTGGGGGGTGGTCAGAAACCACTCTTGGGTGAATTGTAGCGCTCTCGACCCCCTGCAAGTCCGTTATTTGGACAAATATGTAGTCTAGAGTATGAGGCGTGGCGGTATGAGAAGTGGGTGTATTCTCTAGTGTCAAGATGTAGGTATCTCCATCCATCGTGCAGCCCGCGAGTCCATTCAGTCGCCTAATGTAGTCTCCGTCCGTGTGGTACTCGTGTCTTTAGTGTTGAGGGAAAGCCACATGATATTATTGAAGTTTCTCCCTGATTATAGTGCATCCATCTGGGGCTGCAGCTATGCACTTGTAAGATCTGTCAGGGTTGGGTCCTTCAGGACTGGTGGAATTGACCACACCCTCACCTCAACTATGCCTGTAACCCTGATAAAGTGCCCGAGGGTGTCTGCATAGGTATCAGTTACCATCAACTAGCAGTGGCCCGTGCAGGTAAAAGCGGTGGGCGGTGGGGCCTGGTGGGGGGGGGATTTCGACAGACGACGACGAGGGAAAATTAATTATTTGTTACATTTTCCCTCGTGGACGTCTGTTGAATCCCCCCCCCGCCCCAACCCGGCCCCACCGCTCTTACCTGCACGGGCCACACCTGCCACCAACGTGAATATTTTATGCAACAGGATTGCCACACCTCTAGATCCCATAGTAAACCGAGCATGGTAGACTCTATTGTAACCAAAACAGCCCAGGAAAGCGCAATTACTGCCCAGGTGGTGGTCTCTTGGAGGAGGAGTGCAGCAGGACCCAGTGCCCTGGTTTTTGTGTTATCATTCAGGCCATTTGACATTCCATGTTGAGATTTTGTAGGTTAGGACCCCTTGGTCATGTGTCATGGTGGGTAGCATGAAAGGGCATAGCCATCTTCTGTAGATGTGCACCACCAGGACCTTTGGGAATCTAAACTATAAACGTCCCCGCCACCCCACACTTCTAAATGTCAGGCATCTGTCGCCCACATAAAATGTAACCTTTACAAAACTTGTGAAATATTAACTAAGGAAAAGACAACAGAAGAACAAAACAATTACAGAATGCAATGCAACAGGTGCAGTCACAGAGAGTCTGGTGAGACTGCAGTTCCCAGAAGCCATTGGAATTCAGGACTACAAAAGAGTAAGCCAGATGCCCCGTCAGTAGCTGTCTTGATGCAGCCAGTCCTCTTCTCTGACGATGCACATTGGAACGAAAATGGAGATAAATCAGTAAGGTAAAGCGCTTTGATCACTGGAAACACCAGAGTGAACCAATAGTGAGATAGATTCTGGACAATTCATGACCATGGGTGACGAGAGCTGGAACAAGAAGAGAAAAGAAACATGGCAAAGGTGGCATCAAATGCAACAAGCATTTGCAATGCAATAGGTCTCGCATTTGCGAGAGTTTGAGCTATTGGCATTGTAAATGACAATGCCTTTTATTTATGTGTATTGAAAAGCTGCAAGCGGTGCGTAAACACGCACTTTGTACTTCTAGTCCTTGCTTACGAGAAACAAGCCTGGCAGTAAAAGAGGCGCAGTTATTGCCAGCCTTGCATCTTGTAAGCAAGGACTACAAGTACAAAGTGCGCCCTCGCAGGTTTTCAAAACACACAAATAAAATGCATTGTCACTTGCAAAGCCAATAGCTCCAACTCTCGCAAATGCGAGACCTATTGCATTGCAAATGCTTGTTTTTCTATGACGCTGCCCCGGTTTACGCTTCTTTGTCCGTTAATCTCCTCTCCTATTTAAGAGTAACTCCATTGCTCTTGAACTGTTCTCTGTAAAGCGCCCTAACAACCATTAGCACAGGCACAATATGTAAAACGTATATAATTAAGAAATAAAAACAGAGGGGTCTGCTCGGCATCTGATAGCAATTTTGGGCGCCTCTCTGACCCATCCTATGAGCAATCATCTCTCTGCAAGGCTTCAATTCGTCATTCCTGATACCATATGGGGCTGCAGTATAATCAGTGACTCTAGGGCAGGCCAGTAAACAAACATCTACAAAGCAGATTATAGCAGGCAGCCGCTTGAAAGAGATCTCTTCCTTACAACAGTCTGCGGGAAAGGAACAAAGCGCCGAACTGGGCTGGCCTAAGAGTAGATAAAACCTTTCATATCAAAGCAATTGGTACGCGTCCTATTATCTCAGTCCCCAGTGACCTTCTAACCACCTGGCTTTATGCATGTTAATGGGTTTCTGGATCTGCCACAAGCGCTGCCTCTGGGTATAAATATTTAGGCCCCTGCCCTCAATGTATACCACAGCAGCTAGTCTCCTTGGCTGCTCCAGTCATCGGCCGGCAAGATTCCGGCATAAACAGAGCACATAACCAAGCATGCGCCTAAGAGTTAATGACTAGACCCACAGGTATGGTAGCACTAGAATACCTTGTCAGAATATCAACTGACATGAATAGAGTGTCCTAAAAACCGTTTACTAAAATATCACTCTACTGGAGGTAACTAAGGGTGGGCGTAGTTGGCGGAGTACTACTACGCGGAATTCCACGAAGTTGAACAAAATCTCAGTGAATTCCGCAACTACGCTCCGCTTCCCACTTAATTAACAGAGACCTCTACCTATACTTTAGGTAAAATAACAAGTATCTCTGTCTTTACATGCTAAAATGCATATAGTCATTTCACAAAAGTGAAAAAGAAAACGTAGCAAGCAGTGAGAGAGGTGATGATTTTGAGATCCTCCCTAACCTAGGGGGAATACCAAGCAGATGCCTTGAAAACAAAGAGCACATCTTGCTGAACGATTCGGTGGTGGTCCCATCCTCTTAGGACCACCCCAAGCA
This sequence comes from Calotriton arnoldi, assembly GCA_963921515.1. Classification (NCBI taxonomy): domain Eukaryota; kingdom Metazoa; phylum Chordata; class Amphibia; order Caudata; family Salamandridae; genus Calotriton; species Calotriton arnoldi. Next base: position 87,544 of record CAWUFW010015225.1, on the reverse strand, counting down.
TGGGCAAAAATACAATCCCAACCAAAAGCCCTGCAAAGCATTATGGGACGAGATTAGCAGTGGGCAGTGAATATTATAGTATCCAATATCAAAATAATTCTACAAAGAGCTGCAGTTCAACTCTGTCGTTACTAGGTGTCCTCACGAGTCAAATGCAAAAGCATTGAAATTATTACATCAAGCTGCAGTTCCACTAGTCGTTACTAGATGTCCCTCACGAGTCAAATGCAAAAGCATTGAAACCCTTTCATGAAGCTGCAGTTCAGCTCTTTGTAGAATTTATAGTATTAGCTCTCAGCTCAGGGTTTCAATGCTTTTGCATTTGACTCGTGAGGGACACCTAGTAACGACTAGTGGAACTGCAGCTTCATGAAAGGGTTTTAATGCTTTTGCATTTGACTCGTTGGATTGTATTTTTGCCCATAACTATGCTTGGGGTGGTCCTAACAGGATGGGAGCACCACTGAATCGTTCAGCATGATGTGCTCTTTGTGTTCAAGGCATCTGCTTGGTCTTCCCCCTAGGTTAGGGATCCCAAAATCATCACCTCTCTCATTGGCTGATATTAATTTGAAAGTTCACTTTTGTGAATTGGTTATATGCTTTTTAGCATGTAAAATTGCTTTATCAAAGCATTTGGGGGTGCAGTTTAGTAGCTGATTCCACTACGCGGAGTGACGGAGTTTTTGCTTGAATTCCGTGTTTTTAATGGAATGCGTAGTTCAAGATTCTCCGCAAGCTCCGTTAGCGGAGCGGAGTTCATTGCCCACCCCTAGAGGTAACAGGAGTACAGCTACAAACGATAATTGGGAAACAATATTTATTTCAGACGATATTTCTCAGAATGGTAATCTGACACATAATCTCACCTTCTTGGTGCATATCTGTCTCCAGAGGCATGTGCATTCAAGTAATGGGCACTTGATCTATGTTGTGCAATTGTACTTAAAAAAAACACCAGGCGTGAATGCCGATATGGACTATAATGCCAAGGCAGTCAGCCCAATGTCCGTCTACTTTTGATAGACAGGTGATACATGGGCCCTGCTGCGCGGGATGCTGCTTCATTAGAAGTAAGCAAATAGTGTAACTTCTCGGTCCCAACTGAGGACACACTGACGGTTCCTGTACACCGGTTGCTTTAGAGGCCAGGCTAGCAAAATGTGGGATAAAGCAACAGACCTCATGGCCCCTTATATGCCAAAGTTGTAAATGACGAAATTCTAGTTCAACTTGGACTTCCCTTTCAAAATCACTGATCTGAATATTTGTTTGGGAGATCACGTCACGAAACAGATTTTTTTATCTTAAAAAAGAGTGACGTTATAGTTAGGTCTTCAAAACAGGATTGCTTAATTTAAATCCAAAAACAACAATTGATGGACAGAATGCAGAACAATGTCGTACATTCACCGCAGTACAGAGATCTGGGCCTAAATCCATTGTTTTTTTGCTCACCACGCCACCCCAGTTTGGACCCAGCCATATGCAAATCAGTCTTGACCCTGCGCCCAATGGGAACAGTCCAGCCCGAACTGCCAGGCCAGGTCCTCCCTGGACTGGAAACAAGCATCCTATGCCCAGACGTGGGTCCCTTGCTCACTGTGCCACTGGATTCAAGCTAGCCTGGCTGAAGAAGGGTGACATACCCTGAAACCGGTCCCAGGATGCTTGTTTCCGGTCCAGGGAGGACCTGGCCTGGCAGTTCGGTCTGGACTGTTCCCATGGGGCACAGGGTCAAGACTGATTTGCATATGGCTGGGTCCAAGCTGGGGTGGCGTAGTGGGCAAAAGAACAATGGATTTAACCCAGATCTTTTGACTGGGGGAGAATGTTTGCATTGTCAGCATTCCGTCCATCATTTGTTTGCTGTAACAAATAATTTAAATCCACGAAATATCAAGTATGGCTGCTCGGGTCTACCCTTTCTCACGGAGGAACATTTTTGCTACACTCGGCTGACTTTTTGCTACACTCGGAAGACCTCATTGACTTTACAATAGCATTTAACATTTCGGCTAGAATAACTTTCCCTCCAGAACCCTCAAATATTGCACTCCTGCGCCCTCTTTCGCTAAGATTAACGGAGCAAACAGACTCTACTTCTGATGTATGCCCTTCCCGCTGGCAGGCAGGCTGGAGAGAAGGTGAGCATACAATATAAAAAGTTATATTTGGAAAAGTCTAGCGTTCCAGCGTTAATCTGTGACAGCCTAAACACTGCTCGCTCGAACCTTCTGGAACCTCTTTCAATAGTGAGCTCAAGGTCTTAAGAATGACATTTCCCCCTTACTCTTTCCATTGGAATGCATGAGTAAGAAAGATGCCACGGGTCAGACTGTTTAATTCTTCTAAGGACGTTTGTTCTCCAGCTGATTACGGTTTATACCCAGGTACTCATGTGCAGTGGGGGCACACAGCACGTATTCAGATTAGTCACGCCACCAGGATTGTAGACAATATATTATCCAACATTCTAAAAGGCCACGGAGCTCGTGTAGGTCCGGGAAGCATGGCGAAGCAGCCTCCTGTGCCCTGTTTTCCTCGGCAGGCAGCTGCTGCTGACGTCACTGCCCGCGTCTGACAGGAGCTGAGGCCCGGCCATCTGTGGGGTAAACAGGGGCAGGGACGCAGGTGACGGGGCAGCGTCCCCGCGCGACTGGCGCACAACAAGAGAGCGCAGGGGCAGGGACGCAGGTGACTGGGCAGCGCCCTGCGCGACTGGCGCTCAACAAGAGAGCGCAGGGGCAGGGACGCAGGTGACTGGGCAGCGCCCTGCGCGACTGGCGCTCAACAAGAGAGCGCAGGGGCAGGGACGCAGGTGACTGGGCAGCGCCCTGCGCGACTGGCGCTCAACAAGAGAGCGCAGGGGCAGGGACGCAGGTGACTGGGCAGCGCCCTGCGCGACTGGCGCTCAACAAGAGAGCGCAGGGGCAGGGACGCAGGTGATGGGGCAGCGTCCCCGCGCGACTGGCGCACAACAAGACGGGGCAGGGACGCAGGTGACGGGGCAGCGTCCCCACGCGCAGGGCCGGACTGGGAACAGAAACCGGCCCTGGCAAACTGCTCAGCCGGCCCCCCCTGGGGTGAGGGGGAGTGCAGCTGAGCAGTTTGCGAGGGCCGGTTTCGGCCGATTTTGTTACAGGGGGCCGATATTGCCGACCCCCGGTAACAAAAACGGCCCCCCAGGGGCCCAAAACCGGCCCCCACCCTAGCGGCCCACCGGGGAAACGCCCAGTGCCCGCTATGGCCAGTCCGGCCCTGCCTGCGTGACTGGCGCACAACAAGACAGCGCAGGGGCAGGGACGCAGGTGATGGGGCAGTGTCCCCGCGTGACTGGCGCGTAACAAGACAGCGCAGGGACAGGGACGCAGGTGACGGGACAGCACCCGCACGACTGGCGCACAACAAGACAGCGCAGGGGCAGGGACGCAGGTGACGGGGCAGCGCCTCACGCGACTGGCCCACAACAAGACAGCGCAGGGGCAGGGACGCAGGTGACGGGGCAGCGCCCCGCGCGACTGGCGCACAACAAGACAGCGCAGGGACGCAGGTGACGGGGCAGCGCCCTGCGCGACTGGCACGTAACAAGACAGCGCAGGGGCAGGGACGCAGGTGATGGGGCAGCGCCCAGCGCGACTTCCGCATAACAAGACAGCGCAGGGGCAGGGACGCAGGTGACGGGGCAGCGCCCCGCACGTAACAAGACAGCGCTGCTTGCTTAGCCTTGGCACCAGCAGTGCCCGCCAGGCGCCCTGCCATCCCACACGTACTCTCCACGTCGCCTACACGGGAGTTTATGACGTCGGTCAGGCTTGTTTCCGAGCGCAGTAGGGTGTAACCTCTCATCTCCAAGAACGAGTCAGACTCTTCAAAAGGCCCAAACAATGACGTTCTCTAATGTTTAACTATCAGCTTGAGCAGGGTGCGCTGCAAATAACCCAAAAAAAAAAAAAGAGTACTCACAGACTTATGGAGACCGTGGGTGTAACGCCGCAAGCAAACGATCGAGTCCGGATGGGCGGGGCCTAAAGGAGACAGGGCGGTCACCAAAAAGCCTCACTTTCAATCGGAGGCCAGCGTTTACCATAAAGGATGACGCCAGCCAATAGAAAGGATGGGCGGAGCTTCCACTCCACTTCTGAAATCGCCTCGATAACAATAGATGTCGCAGCGCATGCGCTGCGACGCTAGGCGAGACCTAAAAAGGAAGTTATGGATAATCACATCGCCCTTACTTCAGATGTGGCTAGTGAATATTATGGCAGTCGCCTCCTGAGGGGGCCAACTGTCAATAAACCCACAATTTAAGCAAAAATACTTCATATAAGAGGAAGCTCCGTTCTAAATTTCAAGCATAATTCCAATTTGCTATAGGACAAGCATCACTCCTATAAAAGTGCCAGCACTCATAAATATTGTATTTAGTCAATCAACATTGAGCAGTACAAGTCCCAAGTGTTCCTTGTTTATTATTCACATGTAGATCACATGGGAGAGGTGAACAGCGCATTGGAATTTCCAGGACAGAAGAACTCACGGCCAGCCCACCATTTGGTGAAAAAGACTTCTTCATTGCAAATCCAGTTTAAAAGACACAGCCAAAGTGTTTGCATGATCACCCAAACCTTTGGACTGATGTTGCTGGTTTTTTGACTCTGGTGCACTGAGTCCTGCCAATCAGACCTCCGGGCCAGTGCTCTGACCCTTAAAATGTGTATTTCTAACTGGTTTACCCACAATTGCCATAAGTTAACATACGCATATGTCCCTAGTATATTTTACCAGGGGTACCTAGTGCCTGTAACATAAGTGCCCCCCATGGACTGCAGCACTTATTGTGCCACCGCGAGTATGACCAATGAAAGCATGATTCCCAGTCCACCATTGCTGGATGGCAGAGAATTTTTAAATTGCTAACACGAGTTTGCCATTTAAACCAATGGCAAAGTCTAAAACCTTTCTTTTTGTAAAGGTAGTATGCATTATATTAAAAAGAAGGACATGTGTTTTATTGATTTTACATGTCCTAACAGTAAAAAACCCACATTGTTGTTTTTACTGTGGGAAGGCTAGTAGCCCTATTTGTGAGTATAGAGTTATACTCTAACAACTCAGCCGTGCTTCCTTCCAAATGGGACTACTAAATATGGTACTTCAAGGTATCAAATAAATCTTTGCATGAAACTGACTTGTTGCTCACGTAGAATTTAATGTAACTCTTGCCCAAAAGTTGCCACTTTGTTGCGCAAAGTTTTCTAGTAGCCGTTTATGGTTGCACACAAGCTGCATCCTCGGACAGCCTCCTGCCCTCCTGGCGAGATGTGAGAATGACTCTCAGGGAGTAGTAGAAAGGACCTGCTGAGGGAAGAGGTGGAACCACTGTAGTGTCTTGTAAATAAAGAACAACAGAACTCTTTTGGTTCCTACTGTACTCCATAGGCCTGTGACGTAAGCGTTAGGGGGAATTAAGTGAATGCAGTCTTGGAACATTCAAATTCTTGCTTACACGCAAATAAATGAAGACGTGTATCAAATAAAATATATTTCAAGTCCATGATCCACCTAGAGGTATCCAAAAAAGGGAGGGAATACAGATCGGAAGGGTGGGCCCAATAAATCCTTGGTATCTCAAGGTTCCCTTGATAAAAGAAAAACTAGTGAGAGAAATCGATCTTTACTTCAGTGAAAATGAAGATTCGGTAGAGTCTTCGCAGACACTGTGGGAGGCCTTTAAAACTGTAATCAGGGGCTATGCTGTCTCCCTGATTGCAGGTACCAAGAAAGAAAAGCAGGTAGCATTGGCAAGCCTCGAAGCAGAGATACTGGTATTGGAAAGTCAACAAAGAGAAACTAACACAGATGAAGTCAGGCACTCCCTGAAATTAAAGACAAAAGAATATGTGGCCCAAGCCACAGACGCTGCCAAAGCACAACACAGGGCAACTCTCAGTAGAATTTACGAGGTGGGGGACAAGGCCGGAAAATTATTAGCATGGTTGGACCACAGAGAACAAGCTAAAAGAGTGGTGGTGGAACTCAGGGATGAACTTAACAATATACACACTGAACCGCAAGAAATTGCGAACGCATTTGGCAGCTACTATGACCAAATCTATAGATCTCAAACGACTTATACAGGAGAGGATGCGAATGCATTCCTGAAAGATATCTCCCTACCTGTGCTCTCTGATGAAGATCGTGACGAATTAGAACAGGAGCTAGCCGCTATAGAGGTCGAAAAAGCTATACAAGATTTGAGATCGGGCAAGACAATGGGCCCAAATGGCTTGCCTATTTAACTGTACAAACTCGCCCCCAGCAGACTTGCGCCTTATCTGACAGCTATGTTTCAGGAGAGCCGAGAGGTGGGAACACTCCCGGTAGATCAGAGATTAGCAACTATAGTGGTTATTCAGAAAAACTGAAAACCCAAGAACAAAAGCTCCTCATATAGACCAATATCACTGCTCAATGCAGAAGCCAAAATCCTAGCGAAAATACTGGCCACCCGCTTGCTACCAGTTATCACCAAATTGGTGCATCCGGATCAGTCTGGTTTTATGCCAGCCAGAAATACTTCTCTTAACTTACGACGGCTTTATGGAGTTATAGATCGAGTGAGTACAATAAGTGAAGATGCAGTGGTGGTATCCCTGGATGCCGCCATGGCGTTCGACACGATTGAATGGCCCTACATGTTTTCAGTCTTAAAGAAATTGGGATTTGGCTCGAGTTTTCTGAGCTGGGTTCAGCTACTGTATAAAAACCCACTGGCTCAAGTGGTGGTCAACAACCGAAGGTCCCCAATGTTCGCACTTGGGAGAGGAACCAGTCAGGTTTGCCCCGTTTCCCCAGTGCTCTTTGCCCTGATGTTGGAGCTGTTAGCAATGTGGATAAGGAAGAATCCTATTATCAGGGGACTAAAATGGGCTGAGGAGTGGGAGGATTGTATTTCGTTATACACTGACGACATACTGTTATATCTGGCGTTAGCCCGTGCCTCCCTAAATAGAGCAATGCATATCTTTATAGCATTTGGGAAGTGCTCCGGCTATAGCATAAATTGGTCCAAATAGGTCATCTATGTTCTGTGTGGCAACGCACCTGCTCTGCCAATGGGTATCAATATTAGTGAAGCCGAAGTAGGGTTTAAGTACCTGGGGATCCATGTATCTAAGGATCTAACCCTCTTTTACAAACAAAATCTCCTGCCCCCGCTACAAAGACTAAGATCTGATGTTAAACATTGGGAATCTCTTCCGCTGTCCCTGTTGGGGCGTGCGGCATTGTTCAAGATGATGGCCCTACCACGTTTTTTTATACGGATTACAAAACTCGCCTTGCCCGGTTGGGGCAGACTATTTTAGATCCATAGAAGGCGCCCAGAGAGAGCTACTGTGGGGGGGAAGCTATCCAGGATATCCATCCAAAAACTCACACGTGGGTGGTATGATGGAGGGATTGCGCTCCCTGATATTAAACGATACTACTGGGCTGCACAACTAACAGCAATTAACCAGTGCATTTATAGGCCCCCGGGGGACCCCGGATATCAAATGGACAGGTGGCTGCTTCCGGGGGGTGATTTTACAAGAGTGTTATATACCAATCCCACTAAATTGAAACTGACTGGCCCCACAATGCATGCGGTACAGGTATGGCGGGCGGGTATGAAAAGATTGGCTTGGGAGGGCAAAATAACACGCGCCACCCCTCTCTGGGACGCAGAGGTCTTTGGCAACCTCAGGAAAACTAAGGGCGGGAGAAGTGGTCACCTTTTCCCAACTGCAGAGGGAATACGACTTGGCCAACACGAATATTTCAGATACATGCAGATTAAACACGCACTACAGACGGCAATAGTTGGCGGAGAGGCGCCACCTGAATCCTCCCCACAGAATCCTAGACGTGTACATGCCAGAGAAAGCCATTACTTTGACTTATAAGAAACGAATTAATAATCTGTCTGATCCCCTTCTCCGGCTCCGATCTAAATGGGAACATGACGTGGCGGGGCTGGAGGACGAGGAATGGCTTGAGGCACTGGCTTCCCCCAAGGAGGTAGCTATCTCATCTAGGTTGAGACTGATACAACTGAAAGTGCTTCACAGAATCTATCTTGCGTCCTCCGCAATGGTGAGGATGGGCTTCAGAATGGAACCAGGATGCATGAGAAGGTGTGGACAGGAGGGAACCTTTATACATACACTCTGGGAATGTACATATATGCAGGCATATTGGTCTTAGATTACAAAATGTATGGCAGAAGTGATGGGTTGTGAGATTGACTACAATATAAAGTTGTGCCTCCTGAATATATGGGGCTCCACTGACCTAAACACCAAAGAAAAAATATGGGTGACTCTTGGTATGACAGTTGCAAAACGTAATATTGCAAGATAGTGGGGGACACGGGAGCCGCCGTCCCTAACAATGTGGGAGAGGGATCTGGACTGGTGTATGCTGACAGAGAGGACAGTATATGAATCTAGAGGGTGTCCTAACAAGTGGTCGCAGATCTGGGAGAAGTGGAATAATTACATGGGAGGAATATGCGAGCCCCCGAAGCAGAGACATGGACAAGATCCAAAGTAGACCAGCAGGACAACTTGTTGAATGTATTATCTCCGTGATATTGACAGGCTCTGTAATATATGTGAGAAAGTCGACAGTTGATGCACTCTTGATTGCTACTGTTTGTAAAGTGTCTGCTATGTATAAACTTGTCATCAATAAAAAGAAATATAAAAAAAGAAAAAAGGGAGGGAAGGTGAAACTAATAGCAAAGTCAATTAAATGGTTCAGACCCTTCCGCATGAAATCTGCATCATCGTTCATCCTACAGTAAGTCCTCCTCCAATAGGTCAACATTTTTCGGCCTCAACGATTCGAGGCATCTTCAGGGCCAATGGAAGACAAGAAATCTCATTCCTGTTCATTGTTACAGCCTCCACAAGTGGTAAGGTGACCAGACTGCATTGCAGAATCAATCAAACCATATATTATAAACGTATGCCTCTGTCAAGCAGTTACAACCCAAAACGCTATCGCTGGGACATTAACCTCTGGTCCATCCTCGAGCTGTGTTTAAAAGCCCTGTTCTGCTGAATGCCAGCAAACCTGGAACTAATCTAGATCTCAGGCTTTCCGCTGTGAATGCGAAATGTGGGTCATTTGCCTCACTATGGATTGACTGGAGCCAATCCGAAATCCTCGCCTTGCCACATTGGTTCTTTTTTTTAGCAGACAGGCTAGCACCTCGGGCAGAGAGGGAGAAGCCGTTGTCAACCTGTTTTTTGAAGGGGAGTGTACCCCTTGGTAGCCGCACCGCTGGGCTGTTCTAGGGCTTCAACACACTGAGAGAAGGGTTCCGCCATGTTGGGAGTGGATGTCATCAAGCTGGAGGAGACCTGGTAGCCCATTGGCTAGTTAGTCGCCACATCTCCTAAACACGTAGTGGGCAGAGGGACTTAAAGCCCCTATAGTCCGACTTCATCATATGTAGGCCCTGACTCCATCTTAGCTATTGGAGTTCGCCATCTTCTCACTCTCAAACCATGGAAGAAGCCATCTTTTCTGATTTATCCAGAATCGTTGTCCGTCTGCATTTAGATGCAGATGTCGCCAGACCTTATCTGTCTTAGAACAGTGAAAGCATCAAATACTTCAATTAATGGTATAGGTACAACACTTGATGCGACTACTTTCCGTGTGTGGCGTGGTCATTGGCAAGAGTCTGGGCTGGTAGGATGCTACAGCAAGATAGGGGATAAGCAATCTGTAGATTCCCAGCACTCTCGCAGAGAATTTGGCATCGTCCAGCAAACTGCTCTTGAGTGCCACGTGTGCCACAGTCAAAGTGCAGAATCGATGCTGGCACCTGTGGAGTCTCATCGCAATGCTAGCCTGTGTGAAACTTTTGAGGATAAAGAAAGCGGCATTATAAATCTACACGATGGTGGCCAAGAATTCAATGAAAAGGCGGCAAACAGAGGTACCGCGCCATTACTCAAATAAATACTATACATCATACAGAATGATACCGCTTGAGGCGAATGAACCAGGTTTTGAAAAACTGCCTATAGTGAAAGTCCATTGCAAGTTAAACTGTAACCCATGTGCTATGCAGCACCGATAGACCAGGTGTTTACGAAGAGACATTTAAGCGCAAAGCCAAGTGAATATCATAACGTTATATGCTTTCTTGGACCATTTGAATACAAAAAGATTTGTAAACTTACCGAAACAACTAAAACAAGACATCATGACACGACGTGCTGTGAAGCGGCCCCAGAGAGAGGGTCGGGTCGTGCTTGCGGAGCTGTCCATAAACGAAGCGGCCCACCCTCAAAGCTGCCACGTGGGGGGCTCAGAACCACTCCACATATCTCCATCAAGATAAAGAGCTCTAGTGGAGATCAAAGGCTAGATCAGAGTTACTGTCAAGGTTGACCATGAAGTTAGTACGTCACAAGGCACTAGAGATGGTTTGCATGACTCAGTTCACCAAGAAGCGTTAGAGAGACTACTGTTATCCACCAATGGTTATACTGCTGCTGTTTTCTTAAAACCGCCATCATTTAATGTTGTCAAAAACACAATATTGGTGATAGATGGACTGCTTGGATAGAGACTTTTGAGGATTTTCTAGATGCAATAAAGAAAATGAAATAAATACTATTTATAAAGTGCTGCTACTACCCGGGGGTGTCTAGGCGCTGACTACTGAGGTGTCTATATCCAAACAACAATAAAAGATTCCCTTTTCACCTAAGATATTGGTTTTTACAGACCGGTAGAAGTGGGGACCCAACTAATGACCAAAGGCCACTAACGTGAAAATCCTTAGGGATTTGGGTAATAAAATTATCACAATAATCATGTAAAAATAACCAGCATAAACTAAACAATGAACGTCAATTTAAAGAAATGTTCTCATTCAAAAGCTTGAAAAACCATTGAACACAATAAAACAATTGCATACATGGATATATCTATGTGAATCTTTTTATTTTATATCACAGTTAAAAATAGGTAGAAAAACTGATTGAATAATAATCACAGTTGTATTCAGTCCAACAATTAAATTATTTAAAGTGCTTGTGCAAATAATTTGAATTTTTTATAAAAAATTGAATATTCACAGTCACCTAATACATAAAATATCCTACCATGCAAATCATAGTTAAAAACAAATCAAGATTTCACAACAAATCACAATTTTTATTTTTTATTAAAAGAACAAAATGGTATGCTTAAACATATTTCTTCTAACTATTTATTCCCAAACAAATATTTTCTGTCGACGCGGCGTTTCGGTGAAAAATCTAATTATCGTCACCTTCTTCAGGACAACTATTTCTCATTCAAACATTATCACTTTATAGAAGCCAGACTTTCTTATCTTGGACAGAGCAGGCAACTGTATGTTATCCGTTTCTTGCCTCACAGCTAGGGTGCTTTCTTTTTCCACCCCTGCGGTAAACATATTGAGCCACTCATCAATGACAGCTTTGTGGAAATTTTATAAAAGTCTTTATATGTCCTCAAGCGAGTCATTTTAAAACCGTTGCTTATCTCAATTTTATAGATAATGGCATCAAATCTGGTTAGGATGCTACGATGCGTGCAGCTTATATATTCGTTCCTTATTACAAAGTATTGTCTGGCTCATACAGATGAATCATGAATAGAATTTATTCGAGTTTGCTTGTTCCAATTCTTTCAAGTAATCGGATTTGCATGTTATTCTCGAGACGTTATTCGTACAAGTATCATCCTTCTGCATATAGTCCGAGGTCCCCACTTCTACCGGTCTGTAAAAACCAATATCTTAGGTAAAAAAGGGAATCTTTTATTGTTGTTTGGATATAGACACCCTGGCCCTTTTCTTTGAACTAGGGTGACTCTTTTGTGGCTGACTACTGAGGTGACATTGGGAGATGCACGACCCTAACAGTTACTGATTGAACAGCCAGGTTTTTAAATTTTTTCTAAATTCCCTCAGGTTCTGGTTGTTTTTAATCATAGGTGGTAGAGAGTTCCACAACCTGGAGGTGCTGGAGATAAAACTCTTCTCACCCCATCTGACAGTTTTCAACTTGGGAATGGGACATAGGATAAAAAAATATTATGTAAGTTGAGCTGGGCCAAGGCCATGTAGACATTTGAAGACTAAACACAAGGCCTTAAATGTAATGCGTATTTCGTCTAGCAGCGAGTGTAACTGGACTAAAGCCTGAGCCGCAGACTTGTGTCTTGGAATACCTGGAGAAGACAGGCAGCTGCGTCCTGAAGAACCTGCACCTTCCTGAAGCCTCTTTTATGGGTGCTAGTAAAAAGGGCATTGCAGTAATCGAGTCTTGATGATATGAGTGCTGCAACTACGGTTTTCTGCAAAGCCAATGGTATATATGGAAGAACCTTCCTGAGAACTTTTAGGATGAAGAAACATGAGGAGGTAGAGTCGTTGATCTGTCCATCAAAAGATAGTTTTGTGTCAAAAATTGCACCCAGGTTTTTAGCTTTGACACTGGGGGTTGGGAGAGGTTCAAGTTCAGATGGCCACAACTTAGAGGACCAAAAACATGGATTGTTACCAAAGAGTAAAATATCCATCTTTGTTGACTTTAACTTTAAACAGTTGTCCCTCATCCAGGAACCTATATGTAGCATACAGTTGTGGACCTGAGTCGCTGTTGTATCTGGGTTACTTGTTACCGACACAATGATTTGAGTCGTCAGCGTATAATACTAGAGATACTCCATAAAATCTGATAAGGTCAGCCAGTGGGGTGACATATAGATTGGAAAGCAGGGGGCTTAAGGGGGACCCCTGTGGTGCCCCACATGGCAAGGAGAAGGATGGTGATAGAAATTCTCCCAAGGCCACCGATTGGCTATGATCTGTAAGAAATGAGGATAGCAGGGCATGGGCTCTATCCTTGATCCCTACGGATGCAAGATGGTCAATCAACAATTGATGATTGACCGTGTCAAATGCGGCCGACAGATCCAATAGGATCAAGGCCGCATTTCCTCCATGATCCAGCTTCTGCCTCAGTTCTTCAGTAGCTGTGATTAAGGTGAGTTCCTTGCTATGCTGGGCAATAGATGATAAAAAGATTATCAAGTATCTGAAGAACATGAGTGGTGAAGGAGTAAAAGAAACCATAAAAAAGATACCACAAGTTGGTGAACTGATCGTATGATCAAATTAAAGCAACCTTGAATGTCAAGTTCAACCGAGTGCCAAATGTAGATTACGAAAGATACATCTTCAGTCAAGAACGCCAGAAAGTAGGTGAAACCATCGATTAATTTTTTGAGAGACTGGATATCCTTATAAAGAACTGTCATCTCAATGAATTTAATCACGAGGAAGCTATGCGCCTCAGTTATAGATGGATGTCTGTCAGATTCCTTTTGACTATCAATGCTGAAGGAAACTCTGAACTTAGAGCAGGTCCTCATGGCTGCACGAGTTGAAGAATGTGCTAAACGACAAGCAGCTGACATGGAGGCCAGAGTTGCCCAAAATGCGTCAGTCATGAATGTGAAAAGCAAATCAAAGCATAAGGCTAAGGGACACAAAGAGATGTCTCCACAGAAAGAGATGTGTTTCAGATGCTGATTGTCATTTCCACACGATGGTAGGTGTTCCGCCATTCGACAGATTTGCAACGGCTGTGGCAAGGCGAACCATTTTTTGACGGTTTGCAAGGTGAAAAGAAAAGTATGTGTGTCACAGCATGAAGACAAAATGGCTGACCGAGCGCTACCTCAACAACGTTCGAAGTACTCCCACAAGTCCAAGCGGTCACACCAACTGAGGCAAATCGACATCAAACAAAGTTGATCGTCATTTAAGTCATCAACAAAGAGTTCCTCAGTATCGTTTTCCAGGGAAAGTGACAATGACAATTGTGAAATGTCAAGGTTTACTCCAGAGAGGCAGGCATATGTGAGACTAGTTGAGTGTGAGCAAAAACACAGATTAAAGAAAGGTCGACATGAAAAAGCGCCAAAGATGTACAAGCATTGTCCGAAGATTACCCTAAAGATAAATGGGTGTTTAATACCTTTTATTATTATAGCGGTGTGTTGATAAACATTATGCCTAAGGAGAAATATCATAAATTGTCTCAATTACCACAACTTATATAGTCGAAAACTAAAGTATACATATGGGCTGCGTCAATGCCCTTAAAAAGTCAAGGTTCATTTGTAGCTACGATGAAACACAAGAAACAGTGGTACAAGCGCCTATTCATGTACTTCAAGGTGCGGAAGTGCCTGTTTGCTCGGTTTTAACATTGCTGCTGATATGGGACTGATATCAGTAACCTACAATGTGATTGTGCATCATGAAATAGTAAGTCTATTTCCTTCATTATTTCATGGGTTAGGAAAGCTCAATACTATGAAAGTGCAGTTACATATAAATGAGGATGTTCATCCTGTTGCTCAAAGACACAGATGATTTGCATTTCACTTGCAAGAAGCTGTTGAAAGAGAAATTAATTTGTTGCTCTACCACGATATCATTGAACGCTACACTAGTCCAATGCCATGAGTTTCTTTCATAGTTGTAGTGTCTAAAGGATACAGTGAAGGAGCGGTATGCATTTGCATTGACATGGCAAGGCAATTGAGAGAGAACGACATCCAGGTCCACACATTGCTCATATGTAGGCTTAACTGTTTTCAGTTTCTAATTTTGGTAAATTCTGGTGTTCTTTTTCAGTGTTTTCAGTGGAACATCAAATATATTTCACGTCTATGATCCACGTGGAGATATCAAAAAAGGGAGGGAAGGTGAAACCAATAGCAAAGTCAATTAAATGATTCAGACCCTTCCGCATGAAATCTGCATCATCGTTCATCCTACAGTAAGTCCTCCTCCTATAGGTCAACGTTTTTCGGCCTTAATGATTCGAGGCATCTTCAGGGCCAATGGAAGACAAGAAATCTCATTCCTGTTCATTGTTACAGCCTCCACAAGTGGTAAGGTGACCAGACTGCATTGCAGAATCAATCAAACCAAATTTTATAAAATTATGCCTCTGTCAAGCAGTTACAAACAAAAACGTGGTCGCCGGCACATTAACCTCTGGTCCATCCTCGAACTGTGTTTAAAAGCCCTGTTCTGGTGAATGCCAGCAAACCTGGAACTAATCTAGATCTCAGGCTTTCCGCTGTGAATGCGAAATGTGGGTCATTTGCCTCACTATGGATTGACTGGAGCCAATCCGAAATCCTCGCCTTGCCACATTGTTTTTTTTGTTTTAGCAGACAGGCTGGCATCTGTTATGTTATGTTATTGTCATTTATATAGCGCCAAATCACCAACGGTCTCTAAGCGCTTGTGAGAAACGTAAACCCCTACCAGAGCTACACGGCCCGAAACTCGGTCAGTCTAAGTAGGCTTAACCAAAAGCCTGAATAAACAAAAGAGTCTTTAGTTTCCTCCTGAAGGGGAGAAGGGAAACTTCCCTACGCAAGCTTGTTCCAAAGCTGAGGTATCATCCCGGAAAAAGCTCATCCGAAACCGGTCCTAGGACGCTTGTTTCCAGTCCAGGGAGGACCTGGCCTGGCAGTTCGGGCTGGACTGTTCACATTGGGCGCAGGGTCGAGACTGATTTGCATATGGCTGGGTCCAAACTGGAATGGCATGGTGAGCAAAAAAACGATGGATTTAGGCCCAGATCTCTGTACTGGGGTGAATGTATGACATTGTTCTGCATTCTGTCCATCAACTGTTCTTTTTGCATTTGTCACCCCGAGTGGGTCGGGTATGCCCAGACGTGGGTCCCGTGCTCTCCATGCCACTGAAGTCAAGCTATCCTGGCTGATGAGGGCTGAAAGTCCGAAACCGGTCTTAGGATGCTTGTTTCCAGTCCAGGGAGGACCTGGCCTGGCAGTTCGGGCTGGACTGTTCCCATTGGGCGCAGGGTCAAGACTGATTTGCATATGGCTGGGTCCAAACTGGAATGGCATGGTGAGCAAAAAAACAATGGATTTAGGCCCAGATCTCTGTACTGGGGTGAATGTATGACATTGTTCTGCATTCTGTCCATCAACTGTTGTTTTTGCATTTGTCACCCCGAGTGGGACGGGTATGCCCAGACGTGGGTCCCGTGCTCTCCATGCCACTGGAGTCAAGCTATCCTGGCTGATGAGGGCTGAAAGCCCGAAACCGGTCCTAGGATGCTTGTTTCCAGTCCAGGGAGGACCTGGCTTTACTGTTCCCATTGGGCGCAGGGTCAAGACTGATTTGCGTATGGCTGGGTCCAAACTGGAATGGCATGGTGAGCAAGAAAACGATGGATTTAGGCCCAGATCTCTGTACTGGGGTGAATGTATGACATTGTTCTGCATTCTGTCCATCAATGGTTCTTTTTGCATTTGTCACCCCGAGTGGGACGGGTATGCCCAGACGTGGGTCCCGTGCTCTCCATGCCACTGAAGTCAAGCTATCCTGGCTGATGAGGGCTGAAAGTCCGAAACCGGTCTTAGGATGCTTGTTTCCAGTCCAGGGAGGACCTGGCCTGGCAGTTCGGGCTGGACTGTTCCCATTGGACGCAGGGTCAAGACTGATTTGCATATGGCTGGGTCCAAACTGGAATGGCATAGTAAGCAAAAAAACGATGGATTTAGGCCCAGATCTCTGTAGTGGGGTGAATGTATGACATTGTTATGCAATCTGTCCATCAATTGTTCTTTTTGCATCCGTCACCCCGAGTGGGACGGGTATGCCCATACGTAGGTCCCGTGCTCTCCATGCCACTGGAGTCAAGCTGTCCTGGCTGATGAGGGCTGAAAGTCCGAAACCGGTCCTAGGATGCTTTTTTCCAGTCCAGTGAGGACCTGGCCTGGCAGTTCGGGCTGGACTGTTCCCATTGGGCGCAGGGTCAAGACTGATTTGCATATGGCTGGGTCCAAACTGGAATGGCATGGTGAGCAAAAAAACAATGGATTTAGGCCCAGATCTCTGTACTGGAGTGAATGTATGACATTGTTCTGCATTCTGTCCATCAATTGTTCTTTTTGCATTTGTCACCCCGAGTGGGATGGGTATGCCCAGAAGTGGTTTCCGTGCTCTCCATGCCACTGGAGTCGAGCTATCCTGGCTGATGAGGGCTGAAAGTCCGAAACCGGTCCTAGGATGCTTGTTTCCAGTCCAGGGAGGACCTAGCCTGGCATTTCAGGCTGGACTGTTCCCATTGGGCGCAGGGTCAAGACTGATTTCCGTATGGCTGGGTCCAAACTGGAATGGCATGGTAAGCAAAAAAACGATGGATTTAGGCCCAGATCTCTGTACTGGGGTGAATGTATGACATTGTTATGCATTCTGTCCATCAATTGTTCTTTTTGCATTTGTCACCCCGAGTGGGACGGGTATGCCGAGAAGTGGGTCCCGTGCTCTCCATGCCACTGGAGTCAAGCTATCCTGGCAGATGAGGGCTGAAAGTCTGAAACCGGTCCTAGGACGCTTGTTTCCAGTCCAGGGAGGACCTGGCCTGGCAGTTCGGGCTGGACTGTTCCCGTTGGGCGCAGGGTCAAGACTGATTTGCATATGGCTGGGTCCAAACTGGAATGGCATGGTGAGCAAAAAAACGATGGATCTAGGCCCAGATCTCTGTACTGGGGTGAATGTATGACATTGTTCTGCATTCTGTCCATCAATTGTTCTTTTTGCAGGCTGGCATCTCGGGCAGAGAGGGAGAAGCCGTTGCCAACCTTTTTTTTTGAAGGGGAGTGTACCCCTTGGTAGCCGCACCTCTGGGCTGTTCTAGGGCTTCAACACACTGAGAGAAGGGTTCCGCAGTGTTGGGAGTGGATGTCATCAAGTTGGAGGAGACCTGGTAGCCCATTGGCTAGTTAGTCGCCACATCTCCTAAACTCGTAGTGGGCAGAGGGACTTAAAGCCCCTAAAGTCCGACTTCATCATATGTAGGCCCTGACTCTTAGCTATTGGTGTTCGCCATCTTCTCACTCTCAAACCATGGAAGAAGCCATCTTTTCCGATTCATCCAGAATCGTTGTTCGTCTGCATTTAGATGGAGATGTCGCCAGGCCTTATCTGTCTTAGAACTGTGAAGCATCAAATACTTCAATTAATGGTATAGGTACAACACTTGATGCGACATTCGTCTGGGTCAATGTCTACTCCTCACCATGTCACAGTTGAATAAGAACTCATACACACATAAAACCAAAATAGTGCAGTCTGAACTGACATCCGTTTACCTTATATTTTCATAACTGACTGCTGCTGCAGCGTGTGTTTGCCCTTAGTGGATAATTCTGTCTTCACCTCTCCAGCCTTTGCTGCCAACAAGGTTTGGAGTGCATCTCTTCTCCTTAAGAAACTCTAGATTGCAAGTTGCTCTGCCTTCCATGATCTCTTTGTATAGTGCATAGAAGTAGAAGTCAGGGTATTCGGCTCTAGATGACAATATTAGAAATTTTTTATGTGTTTAATTTGCTGTTTTTTAAATTTTCGGTGTAGTTGTTTTAGATGTACCAAGAAATGGATTGTTCCTCTAGTAATGAATACTTTTGCTTAAAATTATTCATTCTTCTTACTTCAGTGTATGTGTGATATTTTCAATAATAAAATAGGTTTGTTACTGTTACCACGCTACCCCTGATCCCTTCATGGGATTGTTAATAACCCAAAGGCAATACTTATATGTAAATTGCACATTGAATAGTGTTTGTGGGGCTACAATAACCTGTCTTTCACATTCATCACTGTTGCTTTGAACCAAGTTTGCCTGTGTCACACTTGAGTGGGAAAACACACCTTGTACAGTTACGCCAAAGTTGTAACTTACACAGCATAGAAGTGGTACCCCTGGCATCCAGACCTCAGAGCCCATCTGTACTGGAGAGAGGACTGAAGAAAGAGAGGCTGCACCAAAGACTGGACTGTGCCTGCGGCACCTTCGATTAGCAAAGAAAGGGCTGTGCCTGTGGTGGTGAGCATGTGGAATAGGTCTCCACAAGCCCCAGGCAGAGAAGGTGACTCCAAGTGTCAGATGTCTGACTCCATGTTACAGCCGCAGGGCAATAAAAGCTGAGAAGCCTGTACCCTTGAGAGCCCGAACACCACTGGACGCCGAGGTGCAGCCTGGGAGACCTAGTCCTGACCCTCAAACGTTGCGCCTGAGTCTGCTGGACCAGGAAGAGTTATCAGAGTTCAGTTTGGTCGCCCAACATGGATATTACTGCAAATTAAATGGAACTGCTGGTTTTCTGTAACAGGAGACCAGTAGACCATTGACAATTGATTTTGTGCTGGTCATCAACTGAACTTCGCGAGATATTGACCCTTGATGCCAAAGTCACTCCCACATACTCGTAGACCAAGGGGTCGCCACTGGAAGACCCTTTAACACTGGCTCAGCAACCTCAGCATCTTTGAGCATCTTCACCGTCCTGCATCTCTTGCATCAGGACCACTCCATTGATTCCTACGGCAGTTCGCCCATAGGACCTTCAGCATTCTGCATCTCTTGCATCAGGACTGCTACATTGATTCCAACAGCAGTTCACCCATAGGACCTGGAACTGAAGACTGCTTAAACCAAGAGGTAACTGTTCAACAAAACCTGACTGGTTCCTGTGACTGGTTCCCTATCAGAGTTGCACCACACAAGAGTGTCTTTGAAGCCATGTTCAAATTACCTGTTGCGGCTAACCCTAACCCGTGAGTCAAAGTAGATGAAAAATATTTATTGCATTAGTGAAAAGCAGGGATTTAATAATTCCGTTCTCTGGACCACTCTGGCCGATGTTTGTCAGTGAGGTGTCTATTTTTATAAATTGGTGTTGGATTTTTATTGTGTTGCATTTTCTTCTTCTTCTTCTTCTACTGTTTTTAGTACTTCTTAATGCTTAACACTTGTTTCTTTGATAAAGCCTGACTGCTCTAAGCTACAGCTACCCAGGACTGAACCTGACTGGCCTGATATGAGGTTGGACAACCGCACCAAATAATAAACCACTTTCCTCAAAGAATTCCTACCCACTCAAGGACTTCATTAGGGCTCATTCGTTACTAGTTGAAGACGAAGACTTTCAGTCAGGTACATGCAAATCGCATTGTACATCTCCACCAATTGGTCCAGTAATGTTTTAGTGATACAATTATCAGGCCCCTGCTATTTCAGAAGTTTTTTTATTTCCAATATAGTATTCACCTGCAGTGAGGGCCAAAGTAGATGCTGAAAGCTGTTCGCTTCTGTCATGAAAGTGTTGTATACTGGCAACTGGATGCTTCCACTGCTGGATTTTGCAGTGTTGAGATCTAGGAGGCTGGGAATCTGGCTGTTGCTTAGGAGCAGGGATGTGACAGGCGTCGTTGTATGCTGCCTGTTGAATTACTGAATCTACACCAGAAGCTGTGTCTGTCCTTCTTCTTAAGAGTGGCGACGAGGATGGGATACTGAAGAATTAAAGGAAACTATTGAAGGACTCGCCAGTGTGTTGTGGAAGTACGTATGACCCGTTGCACCTACATGGCATGGGATTCTGTGCCCTGTGAGTCTATATACAACCTGTAAGAGGAGGGCAGCAGGTGTGGACATAAAGGAATAATCGGGTGAGTTTATTCCCAAATTGTGAATGGTGTGGTGCGAGACATTTCTCTGCGAGAGCAAGGGCTGGCCAGTGTGCTCATTTTTAAAGGCTGCACGAAGAGTTGTGGAGTGTGATGCACTTGGATCAGAGGAAGAAGTGTGTTGGCATTTGAAGGCTGCACGAGGGAGTGGAGCGTGAAGGGCGGCGATTGGAGGCAGTAATCGAGCCTCAGGCGTGTGTGATCCCAGGTGCGTGCTTAAGTGAAAGTGAAGGCTTCCTTCCCCATTTCCGGGCTTGAGCGGTGGTGAGGATTTTCTGCAAGAGGCATCGCGGCCGTGAAGGGCGACTCAATGACACTGACGTCAAGGAGCTACGTCGGGATCACGTCGCCGCACACAGACGTGCCACCATTTTGAAGTGGGCTGGAGGCAATCTGCTGGTCTGTAATGTGCTCATGAGAAACCATGACAACGTTGATGCGCACGGCTGTTTATATTAACTAGGTACTCATTTTGGGAACCATGTTGCAGTGCACAGCTCAACATATATAGGGTGACCAGGCACATTGAGGGCCACATTGAAGCGCTGCTGGTACATAATGCTGAGTACCGGCAGGTTGCTCAGAGACAGCGGTGACAAATCTGTGTATGTTGTGGCTTATACTCCCATTCAAGTTTAATTCATTTCATTTTTTCAAATGTGCATTTGTCTTACATGTCTCATGTGTGCATATTTCAGATGTGCATACGGGGCAAATGCTCAATCAGTTTTTGGACTGAAGTGCCGCATGGACGTAATGTAATTTTGTCCCTCATATATCTATGACGTGTACCAATATGGAAATGAAGTGCTGTAACACTAATGTGAACATTGGTCTACTGACACTAAGAATACATCAGCTGTGGTATTGTTTTGATATTATAAGTACTCGTGTTTAGACTATGCATGCTGTTTTCAGTTGTTAAGTAGCAATAAACTGGGAAGTGGTACATGTGAAGCTAGAATGCAGACCTGAGAATGCAGATCTGAAAATGCAGTGGTAGTGAGACAAGGTCGAGTCAGTACTAATATATTTCCATTAAGGTGAAGTTGTTTTGTTAGTGTGAAAAATCCAAGTCTGATCTTCACATTGAGGTGCAGACCTACTGTTGTGCTACTGTTGTGAAGTGTCCATAGTGTGCTTCTGGAAAATTGCATTGAAAAGATCTGTCTTGGCTACGCAAACGATACCCGCACCTCCAGTTTTTCTACAAGATCCAGGGCTCCCATGTATGGGATGGGAAGATTGGAAAGAAATGTTTGAAACCTATTTGGAGGCTGGTGGGGGGAGGGGGGTGTTGTCGTAGCCAAAAGAAAATTAGCTATTTTAAAACATAGCTTGGGTCTACAAAACAAAGGTTCTCAAGCCTGTGCCAAAACTGGCAAAGGAAGGGAGAAATGCTAAAGAGGGTCTGATGTGGAGGAGGAGGAGGAGAATGAGTATGAAACTGCGTTAAGAGCGCTGGAGGAGAATTTTGGCAGGAAGGTTAGTATTGTGATAGAAAGGCACAAGTTATTTTCCAGAGCGCAGGTGAAGGGAGAAACTATTGAACTGTATGTCGTTTCTTTGAGAAGGTTGGCAGTTTCATGTAAATTCAAAGATCTCCGGGATGAAATTATTAGAGATCAGATGATCAACAGGACAAACAATGTTAGAATACAGGAGAAGCTGTTGGGACTGAAAGATCCTACCTTGGAGAAAACAATTGAAGTAGCTAGGCGAATGGAGAATACCTCTCGTTACGTAAATAAATGTGAAAGTGCTGAGGGTAAGTGAGCAGGTGAATCAGAGGTAATGAAAGTGAGAAGATGAAAGGGAAATCTCAATGTTGATCGTAAGAGAGTGTGCTAGAGGTGTGGTAGTGAGCGACATGCGGCTGAAGCTATAAATTGTCCTGCTGCAGAGAGCATGTGTTTTAAATGGAAAAAAGGGGTAATTTCTCCAGAGTTCGCAAGATGATGGACAACGTGAAGTCCAGGAGTGCGATGAATATGGTGACTGGTCAAGAAGTACCAGGGAACGAGATGGATTCGGAATCCATCGATGACGGAGAGATTGAAGGGATGGTGGTGAGTGAGAAGGAACCGCTACGAACGAGTAAGTCAAGGAAGACTGTTGAAGAGTATCGCCCGCCAAAGTGTGCAATAAAGGTGAAGGGCAAAGAGGTACAAGTTAGGGCTGACTCATGCTCACCGTTTACCATCATTGATAAATTTACGTGGGAAAGATTGGATGCAGGGGATTTGTATTCCCCAGATGTTGAACGCAAAGGGTGTTGTGGGGACAAATTGCCAGTTTTAGGACATTTCTGTGAGGAAGTGCAATTTCAGTTCAGGAAGGCGATGGGAAAGATTTATGTGGCAGAGAAGGGAATATCTTTGTTGGGTTGGAAGGAGCAACAAGCTTTGGTCATGATTTTGAATCGAAATTTGCCTAGCACAGTAACGGTAAGTTTCAATTCTATTAAGGACACGGAGGCGAGGATTATGCTTGTCCTTCTTCGCTTTATTTACTATATAAATTTTTCAGCAGCCAGAAAAGCAGTATGAATGATTTTATCCCAACAGATAAGGGAAAAAAGATCATTTAACAACAAGAAAAAAGGAACAAGTCTGCATCCAGACTACAAATCCCATGAGGCCATAGGGCACAACACAATAACAGTCCTTTCACAGTGTCCACAGCATGTAGAATGTTCCTCCATCTTAGGTGTCCTTCCTCTTTCTTCACGCGAGTAACGCCACATTGTCACTGGTCCTGTTTGGTATTGTCATTCCCTGAAAACCGAGATAAACAACGTAAGATTCTCCGAGATAAAACCTTTTGGTAAATCTCAAACATATCATTGCTTAAGGAGACATGTAGACATTTCCATAAGACCAAGGTAGCATGCATCATGAAGTGAAAAAATGAATTACTTACGCCCATACGGGTGGGTTCGCACGAGATTGTGCCCTGGGAGGGATAATCCTCGCCTCCGTGTCCTTAATAGAATTGAAACTTACCGTTACTGTGCTAGGCAAATTTCGATTCTATGTCAGGACCGGAGGCTCCGATTATGCTAGTTCAAAGCTTACTTACCACCAACTGAGCAACATCCGCAACCGGTTTGAAATAAAACCGCTTAAAGGTGGAATCCGAGGACCAATCTGCGGCGCGCATTAAATCCTCCAAACGGGCTCCCAGGGAAAAGCCTTAGAAGCCATTGCACCCCTGGCTGAATGAGCTCTGAACTGTTTGGTATCAATACCCGCCTCTTGCATGACCCAGCGCACCCACCTGGCTATGTTGGGGGAGGAGATTGCATTGTGCGGTTTTCTTAAGGCAATAAGAAGTTGGCGCTCGCCCAGAGGGCGAAATTCCAAAGTCATATCTTCATACGCCTTCAGGCAGTGCACTACACACAGCTTAGGGACATCCGAAAAAGCTGGATACGAGATCGTTCTCGAAGAAGACTTAGTACGGCGCCCCACCGTAAACGTAACCCCTTCAGGAGAAAAAACTCTCGCCGAGATGTCCAGCGCACGCACGTCAGATACCCTGCGACAGGAAATCGGGCATAACAGCATGGCCAACTTGGCCAAAAGTTCCTTTAAAGAAAGGTATTTATTGGGCTGCCAAGAAAGAAAGATTCAAGACCAGATTGACGTCCCATAGGACAGAGTAACGCAGCTCCGGGGGTAAAGAAAGCCGAATACCCCCCAGGAGCCTACAGACAAAAGGATGTTCTCCCACTGGAGCACCTTCGACTGGGTAATGAGCAGCCAAAATCGCGGAACGTACCGTGTTAATGGAACGATACGCTAGCCCGTCCGTCGCCAATTCCGCCAGAAAGTTTAGAATGGGAACGACGCCTACGATCATGGGATCCAAATCCCTTCGAAGACACCAACGCATCCACTTAGTCCAGGCGGAACGATAACGTTTCGAGGTACTGTTAGCCCAGGCTTTTGATAAGAGGGCCTCAGCCGGTCCCGAAAGGCCTGGGAGCGACCAACGTCGCCTGAAAGTCGCCATGCCATGAGGCGGAGAGAACCCTAGACGATGAGGTGATGCTGCTCCTCGTCCAGATTCAGAAGGAGATGAGGAAACAAGGGGAGTAGGATTGGAGAATCCCAAGGAAGTTCCAGAAGAACCGGAAACCAAACTTGGTACCTCCAAAATGGTGCACAACCACCATCTCTGCCCTCTGGCGGCGGATCTGAGCTGCCGTCTGCACGATCATGGAGAAAGGAGGAAAAGCATAACTCCGCTCCTGACCCCACTCCTGGAGAAGCGCATCCGTGGCCTCCGCGAGGGGATCCGGTCTCCAGCTGAAGAAACGTGGGAGCTGGTGATCCAGGCGGGACGTGAAAACGTCCATCGAGAATGGTCCCCATAGATTGTTCAACCACTGGAAGACCCGAACATCCAGCCTCCACTGGCTGGAGTCCCTCAGATGACTGGAGTGCCAATCTGCCACCTGGTTGGCCTGGCCCGGCAGATACTCTGCTGTCACGGATATGTGATGAGTTGGGCAGTAGTCCCAAAAGTCCTTCGCCAAATTCGCCAAGGCCCGGGAACGAGGACCTGCCAGATGGTTGACGTAACGGACCGCTGAGACGTTGTCCATCTTTAACAGGACACAGGAACGAACCCTGTCTCTGGTCCAGCATTGAACTGCAAACGACCCCGCTAGAAGCTCTAGGCAATTGATGTGTAACGCCTGTTCGTCTAATGAGCAGGCGCCGCCGGTGGAGAATTCCCCGCAACGGGCGCCCCGACCTGCTGGCCTCAGATTCTATAACTAGGTCCGGGACCGACCCAAAGATCATCCGGCCGTTCCAAGCTTCCATGTGGGTAAGCCACCATGACATTTCCTTTTTGACTTCCTGTGAGAGGGGAACCGTCTGGTCGTATGACAGACCCTTGCTGAGATGGTGCGCCTTCAGGCGTTGTAAGGCACGATAGTGCAGGGGTCCCGGAAAGATTGCCTGGATGGACGAGGAAAGAAGGCCCACCACCCGGGCAATCTGATGGAGAGAGGTATGAGTCTTGGAGATGGTCTGCCGCAACTCGTGCCGAATCTTGCCCATCTTTCGAGACGGCAGGCTTAAGGAAGAGCGGATTGAATCTACCCCAAACCCCAAGAACACCATGCCCTGGGCTGGCTCGAGGACTGACTTGTCTCCGTTGATGACGAAGCCCAACCCTTGCAAGAGAGAAACCGTCTGTTGTAACTGAAGAGTCAACTTCCTGGGACCCTGTGCCATGAGCAAGATGTCGTCCAGGTATACAATCATCCGTATTCCTTGTCCCCGGAGGAACTCCACCGCTGGGTGGAGCACCTTTGTAAAACACCAAGGTGCCGAGGAAAGCCCGAAAGGAAGGGCGGTAAACTCGTAAATCTGGTTTTTCCATTGAAACTGCAAGAACCGCTGGTGCGGGGGATGGATGGGGACCACTAGGTAGGCATCTTTGAGGTCCAGACGTACCATCCAATCGCCCGGGAGAAGGACGTCCCAGAGGAGGTGAATCCCCTCCATTTTGAAATGTCGGTAAACTAACCACCCGTTGAACTCCTTGAGGTTGATTACCGGACGTCGACCTCCATCGGCTTTGTCCACCAAAAAGAGGTTGCTGAGGAATCCATTGGGATGCAGAGCTGAGCGACAAATGGCCCCTTTGCGGAGCAGTTCGGATACCTCTTCGTCGACCAGCTGTGCGTCGGCAACGGAAAAAGTGATGGGACGCGGAAAGCTTTCTTGGCGGGGAAGATCGTAAAATTCGATGTGAAACCCCTGGATGGTTTGCAGAACCCAAGCGTCCTTTGTAATGTTCGCCCAAGCACCCTTGAAGGGCGCTAGCCGGCCCCCTATACAAACCTGAGCAGCCGGAATGACACTTACCGTGGGCACCACTGCCACCTGCGTTGTTCTTGAAGCCGCCAAGGCCTCGGAATCGCTGCCCCCTGGTGGGGTAGAAATTTGTGTAATTTGCGGTGGAGATGTACTGCCCCCGCCCGGAGCCTAGTCCCCTACCGGGATTCTGCTGACCGCCACGGTCGGTCGCGCGGCCCCTGACACGACCGGCCCCTTGGGAAAAACGGGGCTGGAAGACCCTCTTGATGTTGGACTGGGCCTTGTCCAGCGAGGTTAATGTGGCCACAAATTTTCCCAGTTCCTTGACAAAGGGATCTCCAAAGAGACCTCCTTGTGCCACTGCCCCTGCCTCCGAGGAGGCCAAATCGCCCAACTTAGGGTCCAGCTTTATCAAAAGCGAACGCCGCCGTTCTGTTGACAGGGCGCAATTGGCGTTGCCCAAAAATATAACCGCCCGCTGAGCCCAATTCGACAGAACGTTGGGGGATATGGTGGAACCTGTTACTTTCGCCTCCTCCGCCATATCCCAAATTTTTGTTAGGGGTCCTACCGCGTCCAAAAGCTTATCATGGCAGGAGCGCCAAGAGCGGTCAATGCCCTTACGGGGATCTTTCATATATTTGGCCAGGAAGGTGGCCATCTTGGAGTCAAGCTCCGGTGTAATGGCCACCTTCCCGCCCAACGTGGGTCGTGGACACTCCGCCCTCAGACACCCCCTAGCTTCCTTCTCCAGGGGCTTGCGGAGGCGGCCCGCCACAAACTTAGCCACCTTGTCCCCAGGTGTCCAGGCCGCTGACCACAGATGAATTATCTCATCCGGGTCTAGCATGCCTGTACTATCCTGTTGCAACGCGGATGAAGAACTGGCCGGGCCCCAAGACCGCGAAGACCCCTCGTCATCATCTGTATCTACTGGTGATCCCCCATCATGAGATGGGGACTCTGGCACAGGGGATGCAGAAGGTGCCGGGGCAGGAAGAGGGGCAGGAGGGGGGGCAACCGCCTTCGCCAGAAAAGCGCTTCTGAGGCGCTCGAAAGCATCTTTGTCCACACCCTGCGCCCCTTCAGAGTCACCCTCAGTGCGGCATTTTTTAGGTGATGGGGGACCCTCCCCAGGGGTTGTGTTGTGAGCGGGGACCGGGGCCCCTAGGTGGGTGTGCGCCAGCTTAGCGCATTCCACAACTATGCGGTTGGACAAGCGTTCCTCCATAGGCCCCACAACCTCATTCACACATCTGTAGATGGAGTTGTCCACCGCCTCAAAAAAATCGTCGTCGTATGGGAGGTATTGTTGGACTTCTTCCTCCTCATAGAAATTTCCCTGTTCCATTGTGCCAAGCACAGGAGTAAACACCCTGAATATAGCTGCGGTGTATGGGAGCAAAAGGCAACCTGCAGGATGCCTAGAGGTGCAGACACCCTCACTTAAGTAGCAGGCTGGTGGAAAAAACCCGCATTCAGTATGGGCAGACCCAAGGACTGCGAGTCTTTTTTGCGCGTGACAGAACCGCAATCGAGGCTGCACTTGCATCAAAAAACGCGCCGGCCCTCAGAATACTGACGGGGCCCAACCGCCACCCAGCGCGTAAGATAGCGTATTTTAATCAGGTGCATAAACTGCCTGTAGGCGATTGGCGCAGTCGAGCCGCTGTACGGACCCCCGTCGGGGCGTGAGAAATTAAGTAGGGAAGACAGTACAGACCCCTTAGGGCGTTCAATGTGTGGCGGCAGGGGGACAAGGCTCACGGTGCTTGAAGCTCGCGCGGCTCCTCATCTGAGGAGACCGCGCTGCGGGAGAAACGAGACGCACGAGCTCCCCCTAGCGGGCTCAAGAGGCACCGCGTGACAAAGGGGAACGGCCGCGTAAGAGCGAAAGTGCTCCCGCGGTCGTAAGGAATCTGTAAAACAAAGGTCAGCACAGTAAACAGTGCAATCTCCCCCGGGCACAGTCCGATTAAGGAACTCGTGCTCCGGGGCGGCTAGAAACGATAAAGAAGCCAATAAAAACAATCAAGAGCAAGAGAGAATAAAATGTGACTTAGCTGGCTGCGAAGCAGCGAAGAAAGAGAGGAAGGACACCTAAGATGGAGGAACCTTCTACATGCTGTGGACACTGTGAAAGGACTGTTATTGTGTTGTGCCCTATGGCCTCATGGGATTTGTAGTCTGGATGCAGATTTGTTCCTTTTTTCTTGTTGTTAAATGATCTTTTTCCCTTATGTGTTGGGATAAAATCATTCATACTGCTTTTCTGGCTGCTGAAAAATGTATATAGTAAATAAAGCGAAGAAGGAAAAGCATAATCGGAGCCTCCAATCCTGACATAGAATCCCAATCACCCTAAACAGGTGGATGAAAATTCCAAAGCACCATTCTCTTTTCCTGAGCAAGCATGAGTGAATTTGGTGATGGGAATATGTAGTCCCTTTGACTGTGTGGGGATGGGTGAGAGATATGCAGTGCTATGATGGATTGTTTCTCGTGATGGCCAGAGGTGGCATTTATGAAAGAGGTAAAGGTGTCAAAGGTTATTGCTTTTTGTGAGGAGGTGTTCTGACGAGAAGGTTGTCTTGCCTCCATACTAACCAATAATGGCTCCTAATATGTTTCGGATGAGTTTGTCCTTTGTGGAAAGAAAGGGAATTAAGCATTGTAGGACTGTGTTGTACTGTTCCAAGGGGAAGAATGTGATGGAGCGCTTTACATGCATGTTGAGACAAAGCCTGCAATTGGGGCTGTCTAGTGAGGTTGATTGGAGGGGTCAGGTTAAAAATGTGTTGTGGAAGTATAGGACCGCTCCACTCTCAGTCAGGCGTGTCTCCGTTTCACATGCCTAGAGAAAGAGAGCCCTGTGTTATGGCGAACCGACCAGAGAGGGTGTGTCAAGGTGATGCAAGGGTATGCTAAGTTGTGCGAAACGAGGAGAGTTGGGATATTAAGAGATGAACCGGTTGGGTGGAGAGCATGGCAGAGACCTGTAAGGAGAAATGTGACAAAGGAATGCAACACCTGTGTCTGGGTGAAGTCTTAAATTGTTTGTTGTCAATGCGTGCACTGAAAGTATGCACTCATAAGGTGAATGAATACTCACTGTTTCTGTAACCCTATCAAGATGATTAGGTTGCGTTTAACTGCTTTTCAAATTATTTAAATGTTTGAACATTTATAATTATACTGTAGTAGATATTAATATTTTAGTCATTATATTAAAAAGGGGGATTTGTTGTATCCTGGCAACTAGATGTTTCCACTGCTGGATCCTGGAGTGTTGGGTTCCAGGAGGCTGGGAAGCTGCAGGTTCTGCAGAGCATGGATGTGACCGGGGTCATTGTATGCTGCCTGTTAAATTACTGAATCTACACCAGAAGCTGTGTCTGTCTGTCTTCTTAAAAGAAAGTCCATATGTCCCCCTAACTGAGGAAATGGCCTTATGACTGCAAGTCACAGCAGTGGTGAGTTAATACTGTGCAGTTAATAAAATGGATGCTTTCCAACACTGAAAAGACACTGAACACAATGTACGCCAAGGGCCCTATTTATATTTCGGAGGATGGTTTATTCCATCATAAATGTGGCAGGTATCCTGTTCGCCCTATTAAAAGTGCATCATATCCTTTGGAAATTGTAATAAGGCGGACGGGATCTGTCATGTTTTGAGACAATAACCTGTCCGATAAACTCTAAATCAGACCCTAAGTCTGCAACAAGTGTTGTAGAACGAGCGAGAACCAGCATTATAGGAAGGGGGCCTAGAAGCAGATATAGTCCCAGAGTCACTGAAAAGGGATCTGAGTTTGAGAGAGTGGACTGATAGCAAATGAACCCTTAAGTCTCTTGTTGGAACGCCCAAGAGTATCTCGTAGGATGCTTTTGTCTTCCTATTATCTGATACCTGAACCCACACATGGATCTCCCCCTTGAGGCAGGCAGCCTCTGGGTGTTGTGTTCCCTGAAGCTCTGCTCCCCTCAAATAAAGGGCCAATGTGGTAACACCCACGCAGCAAGTGTCCATGTGAGGCCGTAGGAATAGGATCCAGTGGACACCAAAACACCGCCTAGTACAGATGGGAGCGGATGCAGAGGGGTACACACACCTACCTATGCGCCTCCTCTGTTTGTACATCATAAGCACCTGCCTGTGCACCTCCTCTCTTTGTACCTCATAATCACCTACCTGTGCGCCTCCTGTTTGTACCTCATAAGCACCTACCTCTGCACCTCGTCTATCTATACCTCCTAAGCACCTACCTCTGCACCTCCTCTGGTTATAACTCATAATCACTTACATGTGTTCCTCCTCTGTTTTTACCTCATAAGCACCTGCCTGTGCACCTCTGTATATACTTCCTAAGCACCTATCTGTGCACCTCCTCTGTTTATACCTCATAATCACCTACCTGTGTTCCTCCTCTGTTTTTACCTCATAAGCACCTGCCTGTGCACCTCTGTATATACTTCCTAAGCACCTATCTGTGCACCTCCTCTGTTTATACCTCATAATCACCTACCTGTGTTCCTCCTCTGTTTTTACCTCATAAGCACCTGCTGGTGCATCTCCTCTGTTTATACCTCCTATGTTTGTACATCACAAGCACCTACATGTGCACCTCCTGTTTGTACCTCATAAGCACCTACCTGTTCACTCCCTCTGTTTATACCTCACATGCACCCACCTGACCACGTTCTCTGTTTATAGCTCATAGGTCCCATCCTGTGCACCTCCTCAGTTTGTAACTCCCAGGCGAGCTTCTGAAATGAAGCTTGTGAACACTGTACTGCCAAACATGGCCTCTTGACTATCAGGCCATTATCTGACATCTGCTGTGTGCATGCTTCAAGTGTGTCCTTCTGCCTCAGCTAACAATGAACCCTGTAGAGTGAGTACACAGACAGAGGGGAGTAGGGGAGCTGAAGGACATGAAATGAGGTAAACCTGGATAAAAGAAATATGGGAATGGAGAAATGTGACTTCACCTGTGGACAACAGACACCTCCTCCCGCTCTACCAAAGCCCTGTTGAGTCACAAAGTAGCATCCTGGCCTTCAGACAGACAACAATAAGTCAAATATCATGGAAAACTAGAAAAGGGAAAACAATTATTAATATGTGTGAGAAGTTGGCCTGGCATATGCTGTCCACTAATTATAGTGGGCACCTTGCACCAGTCCAAATCGACTCTTATGGTAGGTAGGTTAAAGACAACCTTATTGAAAGCTATCCTAGTGGTAGCTATGGAGAGCAGCCTTCAGGCTAAGTCTTGAAGGAATGTAAAGCAGCTTGTTTTACCAGTCTATAATCTCTTGAGTGACCAAATGAAAGAGCACCACACCAGGTATATATTCAAAATATATGTATTTATTACTAAACACACCCCTCTAGTCTCTTTATGAGGCTAGAGTTCGAAGTACATAGGTTATAAGATCTTAAATCACAGTAATAGCACAAATACACGTTTGGGCCCTAGGGGCGTACCAAACCATATACCAATAAAATGGTATGCGAACCACGACTGAACTAGACACTAGGCCTAGAGCCTCTAGAAGTGCTTGGACCACAAGGAACCACCCAAGGTAGTGACACAGGGGACCCACGGGAGACGCGTGCAGTGTAAATACACAACCGCGATACGCCGTTTACTTCTATGGAGAAAGTCGCGGTCAGGAAATTAAAGGAAAGGGACACTTAGAGGAGGACTAGGAACAAACCCTTGGAGATCTAGGACTTTGAAGAGTCTCTACCCACGGGAGCACCGGAGTACTCGTGTTACCTCACCCAGGGGAGCCGGGTGCATAGGTGCCGTTCGGGGTCGGGTTTCGCTGTCGATTCCTATGAAGATCTGCTGCAAAGTGCTGCTGGCGACCAGGAGGAAAGTGTCCGGGTGGATCCAAGAGTGGATCGAGGATCTGAAGTACCTGAAAGCAGAGGGGACAGAGTCTGGGTCACTAGCCAGTGACCAGGAAGGCGATGAGCAGATGCCCACCGATGTCGGGTGCTTCAGGTGCGTCGTCGGTCGTCTTGACTCCGCAGTCACGAGGTCCAGGAGGCGTTGTCGGCGTCCAGGAGCAGGATTCGGACTGTACCACGACGTCTGCTGCTTGCTGAGGTGTCGGAGACCGGATTGGACCCAACAAGCCTTGGCAACAGCAAATCTCGTGGAAGTGAAGAAAAGTCGATGGCGCAGACCAGCAAGGTCTGGGGAACTCACCCAGCCAGGGTAAGTCAGGGCAGGCCTGGAGCAACCAGGGGAGCCCTTTGGTTTCTTTAGAAAGTCTTCTGGGGACCCCCGAGCCGGCTGGCAAGGGATCGCGGAGACACCTCGGGCGGAATCACTCAACAGGGGCCCACGGTCACTCGGGACGGTGTAGGCCTCTGATCTTCGGAGGGATTCCTGCTGGAGGCCGGGACCACATGTGATCCAAAGCACAAGTTTGTAGAACGTTGAGAAGGGGTTGCACTCGACAATAGTGCACGGTACCCAGGGGTCGCGGTTCCTCGTCACTCGTGGGGTCCACTTGCCTCAGCTTCGCTGGGGACTCACGATGGCCTTGGAGAAGTCAGGAAATCCACTTCTTGGGCTGCAGGGACTTCGGACTCCGGCGGGAGCGGCGTAGTTTGCGACCGTCGTTGTCGTTTTTGGTGCCTGCCAAGCAGGGGAGTCACTCCTTGACTCCAAGGGAGATTCTTCAGGCCTCTAATCGTGATGTAGAGCGTCGAAGGTCCAGGATTCAGTTTCAAAGTTTAGTCCAGGGATATCTACTTTGCAATGGCAAGGTTCCCCCTCTTATACTAAAAAGAGGGGATGGACTAGCTCTATGACCCCACCTATGGGAGGGTCAAGGGAGGGGGTGGCTACACCCACTTCCCTTTGTCCAGTTTCGCGCCAGAGCAGGGGCAGGTAGCCCCTGAGCTGGTTTGAACTGGCATATGCACAGAGGAGCCTTTTGCTCCCCCAGTGCAGGACTTCAAAGCACTCTAAGAGTGCACCCACCCAGCCCCAATACACATTATCCTGTCTGGGGAGGTGGTCACACCTCCCTGCAACAGGAAACCTATTGTCCAGGCCTCCCCTGCCGGAGTTTCGTCCAGCAGCAGGAGGCCAGACTTGTGTCTGTGGCAGCAGCATCCATTTTGTGATGCCAGGGCTTCAGAAAGAAGTTACCGGGTAAGCCAGAGTTAACATGTCTTATCCTCTAGAAGGGTGGAATGCTACCCCCGCCGCCAGGATTGGCGGGGGTAGTATTCCAAGATGTTTGACACCAAACACGACATGTTTAGGTGCAGCCATTCCAAAGTTAGCATTTTACCGCGAGGATATAATGCGCTTAAGAGTATATGGTCAGGCGGCACTACAAACAGCATCAGAGATGGTCTCCGAACGCTGCAGAGGGGCCCTGCTCATGCAGGGGCACCCTCTCACATAGGAACCATGCACTCTGCCTTTAGGATTGATAAGGCCTGCCTTAGGAGTGACTTATAGGTTTATATGTGTGTATGTATTTAGTGATATAGGTAACCTATATCACAGTAAGGGGTGCATGCACCACCCTACCCAGGCTGCAGTAGCAGACCTGTGGTGTCAGTTTGGATGGCCTCCCAGGGGTGGCATAATACATGCTGCAGCCCCTGGTAGGCCTCTGAGGTACCTATGCCCTTGGTACATAGTATACCATATACTAGGGACTTATAAGGGCACTCCAGATTCCAATCAGAGATGTGCCTAAGGCACATGGAAACCTTTTACAGAGAAAGCAGATAGACTGGGGCCCTGAATAGCAGGATCCCAGTCCAACTAAGTCATAAACCAGCAAAACACCATAAAAAAAGTGGGGGCAACCATATAGTCAGATTCCACCTTCCTACATAACCCCCCCAAACGAAAGGAGATAAGGCTAACCTTGGCCAGTTGAGCCTTCATTGACTAAGTGGTCATATAAGGAAGCACCTGCACTAGCATGGTTGCCCCCTGTCTTATGGTCCACTAAGCAATCCCTCACCCTAAGGGTATGAGAGGGTCTCCACCATGGGGAATCACTACCTGTGGTGTGCTTAGGTAAAGTACAAGGCTGGTGAGGTGTCTGAGTAGGGAAGTGAGGCCCTAGGAATGTTGGCCTTAGCTTCCTCAGATCACTGGTCACCATGTATGCCTGTCTTTCCATGACTGAGTTACACTTTGCTCTAAGGGTCAACCTTTGGCTGCCTACAGCTGTGGGTTGGGTCCCTTTGGATGGACTACTGGAGGGACATGGCAGGTTTGGAACCTTCTGGTCCCAGGTTTGCCCTTGCCTACCAGAGTCCTTCTGGGGGAGGTCCCTAGATAAAGGTATGGGGGATCCCTCAGTGTGTAGAGGAATTTTCACCTGGCTAGGGCTACTAGACTGGGTGCCCCTAATCTGCTGATGGGGGCTTCCTCTGGACAGGGGGCCCTGGGGGTCCACTGACCTCCCTGACCTCTGCAGCCCTGGGCTGACTGAGGCAGGGTAGAGAGGGGCAGGTTACCTGCTCCAGACGGGGTACCACCTTGGAAGGGTCCTCTGCCATCAGGGGTGTGGCCAGGCCAGGCCTGACTACCTCTGTGGCAGTTCCTTCACTAGGGGTAGGGTCAGTTCCCTGAGGAGGCTGACCCTTACCTACTGTCTGGGGGAAGAAGACTTTTCTTCAACCCTTGTGCTCTCTTTTGGGGGAGAGTGGGCCATTCTTTCAGGCTCCATCTCTCCAAATTCTTGGGCTGGGGCTGTGGCCATCACAGCCCCACTAACCTTTACAGGGACGCCCAACATCCTAAGATGGGTTTGGTGTTCCACTTCAGCCCAGGCTGAAATTTCCAGATCATTGCCCATCAGGCAATCTACAGGTAGGGTTGGGGACACTGCCACTCTTTTGGGCCTGTGACCCCCTCCCAGCTGAGATTGACTATGGCCATGGGGTGATCTGTTCTGACACCATCAATGTTGGTCACCTGGTATTTAAACTCAGGTAAAAGCTGGTGAGGGGGGACTAGTTTCCCTGCCACCATGGTGACACTAGCCCCTGTGTCCCTAAATGCCACAGCTTTCTGACCATTAATTATTGGCTCCAATCTGTACCTGCCCAATGCTATGGGACCCATGGTAAAGGTGGCAAATCCTATACCACCATCAGAGTCAGAGGAGTCTGTTGAGGGGTCCCTGTCTAAACTAGGGCCCACCTCTGTTCCTCTTGCAAAAGCACCTAACTTTTTGGGTGCACTACTCCCAACTGGAGGATTACTACTGGTAGTACCAGGAGGGGTGGTAGTAGTTGTGGGAGGAACATTTTCTTTATTGCCAATCCTGGGGCAACTGGGATCAGTTTTCCAGTGCCCAGGCTTTTTACAGACATGGCAATAGGGTTTCTTTTCAGGAGAGGAAGGAGTTTGGGACCCACCCCCAGAAGAGGAATTTTGGGGCCCTGTAGGGGACTTATCCTTAGATTTATCCCCACCTTTCTCTTGGGACTTAGTAGAATCTTTCTTCTGGTCACCACCCTGATTTCTAGTTTTTACTCTGGTTCTGACCCACTTGTCTGCCTTCTTTCCCAATTCTTGGGGAGAGGTCAGATCAGAGTCCACCAGATACTGGTGCAAAAGCTGGTTTTGACAATTATTAAGGATCTGCTCCCTCATAATCAAATTGTACAATCCTAAAAAGTCCCGCACTTTGTTGCCATGTATCCAACCTTCCAGAGCCTTTGTAGCACAATCTACAAAATCAACCCAGTCTTGAGTCTGAGCTTTTTGGGTGTCTCTGAACTTCAACCTATACTGTTCAGTGGTTAGGCCAAACCCATCTATCAGAGCACTCTTCAAGACTGTGTAATTGTCAGCATCCTCTTCTCTTACAGTGAGGAGCTTGTCTCTACCTTTGTCTGCAAAGGAGAGCCACAAGATTGCTGCCCACTGCCTCTGGGGGACCTTCTGAACTTTACAGGCCCTCTCCAGTGCAGTTATCCATTTGTGGATGTCATCCCCACTCTGGTAGGGAGGGACAATCTTGTTTAGGTTTCTATGGTCATAAGACCTGTCCCTATCTCTAGGGATATTGCTGCCACCATGGGACTCTAGTCCCAACTTTCTTCTCTCTCTAAGGAGATCTAGGGATTCTCTATCTAAAGCTAATTGCTTTTTTCTGAGTTCCAGCTGAGTTTCCTCATACTGGACTAGCCTCTTTCTTCTCTCATGAGAGGATTCTCTCCTATGAGATGAGACAGAGCTCCCTATAGAGGTGCCAGAGTGGTTAGACTCCTGAGAAGGAGACCTAGACCTTCTGGGCACACTCTTAATCCTTCCTGGGGGACAAAGAGAGCATCATTCTGATCCTCCTCTTCCTCTTCCTCAGGAGGGGTTGGATTATCCAGGTCAGGGCCATTGTCGCCCTCCTGGCCAGTTTCAGAGGGGGGCTGGGGGTATTGGTACCCCTGGCCTCCTCCTCTTCTTCTGCCCCACCCTCAGCTCCTACCCCTTCAGTCCCTACAGGCTTACTAAGGTCATAAGCCACCAACAACTCCTTGAGGTGTTGGGTGGTGGGGCTTTGGCCTGTCCTTATTTTTCTCAAGTTGCATAAAGCTCTCAATTCCAAGAATGGGAGTGTATCATACTTGGAGGGTGGAAGCTCAATGGCTTCCTGCAAGGATTCTTTGGATCCTCCCCTTAAAGACATTACTAGTGTGGTGTGGTGTATGCACTACCTACTCTAGTGTGGCCTACTAAACTCTCTTGAGTTGTAGAAAGGGTTGTGCTATCCCTTAACACACAACTCTAAGTTCAGTAGAACTTACTGTTATTCTAAGCTTAAATTATATGTACCTTAGGTACCTTTAGTGGTTTTCAGTTGATCAATTCAATTGAGATTATCTGGTAAAACAATAGCAAGCTGGAATCCCACACGCTGCACACCAATGTGAGAAGTTGGCCTGGCATATGCTGTCCACTAATTATAGTGGGCACCTTGCACCAGTCCAAATCGACTCTTATGGTAGGTAGGTTAAAGACAACCTTATTGAAAGCTATCCTAGTGGTAGCTATGGAGAGCAGCCTTCAGGCTAAGTCTTGAAGGAATGTAAAGCAGCTTGTTTTACCAGTCTATAATCTCTTGAGTGACCAAATGAAAGAGCACCACACCAGGTATATATTCAAAATATATGTATTTATTACTAAACACACCCCTCTAGTCTCTTTATGAGGCTAGAGTTCGAAATACATAGGTTATAAGATCTTAAATCACAGTAATAGCACAAATACACGTTTGGGCCCTAGGGGCGTACCAAACCATATACCAATAAAATGGTATACGAACCACGACTGAACTAGACACTAGGCCTAGAGCCTCTAGAAGTGCTTGGACCACAAGGAACCACCCAAGGTAGTGACACAGGGGACCCACGGGAGACGCGTGCAGTGTAAATACACAACCGCGATACGCCGTTTACTTCTATGGAGAAAGTCGCGGTCAGGAAATTAAAGGAAAGGGACACTTAGAGGAGGACTAGGAACAAACCCTTGGAGATCTAGGACTTTGAAGAGTCTCTACCCACGGGAGCACCGGAGTACTCGTGTTACCTCACCCAGGGAGCCGGGTGCATAGGTGCCGTTCGGGGTCGGGTTTCGCTGTCGATTCCTATGAAGATCTGCTGCAAAGTGCTGCTGGCGACCAGGAGGAAAGTGTCCGGGTGGATCCAAGAGTGGATCGAGGATCTGAAGTACCTGAAAGCAGAGGGGACAGAGTCTGGGTCACTAGCCAGTGACCAGGAAGGCGATGAGCAGATGCCCACCGATGTCGGGTGCTTCAGGTGCGTCGTCGGTCGTCTTGACTCCGCAGTCACGAGGTCCAGGAGGCGTTGTCGGCGTCCAGGAGCAGGATTCGGACTGTACCACGACGTCTGCTGCTTGCTGAGGTGTCGGCGACCGGATTGGACCCAACAAGCCTTGGCAACAGCAAATCTCGTGGAAGTGAAGAAAAGTCGATGGCGCAGACCAGCAAGGTCTGGGGAACTCACCCAGCCAGGGTAAGTCAGGGCAGGCCTGGAGCAACCAGGGGAGCCCTTTGGTTTCTTTAGAAAGTCTTCTGGGGACCCCCGAGCCGGCTGGCAAGGGATTGCGAAGACACCTCAGGCGGAATCACTCAACAGGGGCCCACGGTCACTCGGGACGGTGTAGGCCTCTGATCTTCGGAGGGATTCCTGCTGGAGGCCGGGACCACATGTGATCCAAAGCACAAGTTCGTAGAACGTTGAGAAGGGGTTGCACTCGACAATAGTGCACGGTACCCAGGGGTCGCGGTTCCTCGTCACTCGTGGGGTCCACTTGCCTCAGCTTCGCTGGGGACTCACGATGGCCTTGGAGAAGTCAGGAAATCCACTTCTTGGGCTGCAGGGACTTCGGACTCCGGCGGGAGCGGCGTAGTTTGCGACCGTCGTTGTCGTTTTGGTGCCTGCCAAGCAGGGGAGTCACTCCTTGACTCCAAGGAGATTCTTCAGTCCTCTAATCGTGATGTAGAGCGTCGAAGGTCCAGGATTCAGTTTCAAAGTTTAGTCCAGGGATATCTACTTTGCAATGGCAAGGTTCCCCCTCTTATACTAAAAAGAGGGGATGGACTAGCTCTATGACCCCACCTATGGGAGGGTCAAGGGAGGGGTGGCTACACCCACTTCCCTTTGTCCAGTTTCGCGCCAGAGCAGGGGCAGGTAGCCCCTGAGCTGGTTTGAACTGGCATATGCACAGAGGAGCCTTTTGCTCCCTCAGTGCAGGACTTCAAAGCACTCTAAGAGTGCACCCACCCAGCCCCAATACACATTATCCTGTCTGGGGAGGTGGTCACACCTCCCTGCAACAGGAAACCTATTGTCCAGGCCTCCCCTGCCGGAGTTTCGTCCAGCAGCAGGAGGCCAGACTTGTGTCTGTGGCAGCAGCATCCATTTTGTGATGCCAGGGCTTCAGAAAGAAGTTACCGGGTAAGCCAGAGTTAACATGTCTTTCCCTCTAGAAGGGTGGAATGCTACCCCCGCCGCCAGGATTGGCGGGGGGTAGTATTCCAAGATGTTTGACACCAAACACGACATGTTTAGGTGCAGCCATTCCAAAGTTAGCATTTTACCGCGAGGATATAATGCGCTTAAGAGTATATGGTCAGGCGGCACTACAAACAGCATCAGAGATGGTCTCCGAACGCTGCAGAGGGGCCCTGCTCATGCAGGGGCACCCTCTCACATAGGAACCATGCACTCTGCCTTTAGGATTGATAAGGCCTGCCTTAGGAGTGACTTATAGGTTTATATGTGTGTATGTATTTAGTGATATAGGTAACCTATATCACAGTAAAGGGTGCATGCACCACCCTACCCAGGCTGCAGTAGCAGACCTGTGGTGTCAGTTTGGATGGCCTCCCAGGGGTGGCATAATACATGCTGCAGCCCCTGGTAGGCCTCTGAGGTATCTATGCCCTTGGTACATAGTATACCATATACTAGGGACTTATAAGGGCACTCCAGATTCCAATCAGAGATGTGCCTAAGGCACATGGAAACCTTTTTACAGAGAAAGCAGATAGACTGGGGCCCTGAATAGCAGGATCCCAGTCCAACTAAGTCATAAACCAGCAAAACACCATAAAAAAAGTGGGGGCAACCATATAGTCAGATTCCACCTTCCTACAATATGCACACATCTGTTGGATGTGGGGATATTTCAGGTAAATTATTGGTTGTGATGGATTCTCTACAAGGAATAAATGACTGATATCATTGAATAATAAATTACATGAGTTAATGTTTGTTTGCCTTATCTGTGCGCACATTATAAAGACAGGCCATTGCAATTAACCCCTCATTCTGTTTTACAAAAAGGCCTGGAAGGAGCTGCTGATTGAAATACAACAGGATCTTAACTTTAACTAGTTTAGGAAGAACGAAATACTTACTTTTTTAAGTTGTCTTTCAAGGCAGAATCAGTCACTAGTTTAACTCAGATTGATATATATTATGCCGATAGAAAATCCACTTAACTCAGGATAATGCTCCAGTCTTCCAGGTTAGAAGGATCCAGAAATGCTTGAACCAGCAGGGCGGTGGAAAGTGTTGAAGGTGACTTAATGAACAGCAAGGTAAAGGCAGGAGTTGGCATTTGAGCTGATTCAGTGTGAACAGGAAAGCATTGTGAAAAGGAGTGTCTGGAGTTTTCTTTGTGATATATACTTTCTGAATAATTACCCTTAGTAGATACTTCCTGAAACTGAAGTAACTGCAGCGCTTCCGGATTCCTCTCTTTTTCCACAATCTGTTCTGTTTAAATGAAATCTTGTCCATGTATATCTACCTAAAACTGTACCTGTAGCACGAGTGCTCTGTGGCTGCCCTATCGTTAGTAAGTTACTCTGTGAACAATGGTAAATCACTTCCTTTTCAGAAGTAAATAAGATGTGACATGTTCAACAAAACGTTTAATAAACTATCCATGTATTGTAAAATATTCCTTACTAAATTTCAAATATGGTAAAGAAGAGATGTCTAATACAGCCGGTTAAATATTGTGTAATCACATTCCATTATGTTTGCATTTAGTAATTTTACATTTCTTTTCATCCAACAGAAAATAAACCTTAAATGACTGAATGATTATGAATAATGAAGATTACACAGCAAAACAATGCAATCAGAGACAGAGGACAGATCCAGGAAGAAGCAGTCAAAGGCAATGCAGTGAATGTAAGAGTCTGAGCGCTGCGCCGCCACACCACAAGACAAAGAAATGACCTCTACAAAATTAAGGCAAAAACACTGAAAAGCCACCTCCTGTATAAACAAGTTTCCAACAGCAGCTTTGATCATGAGGTCAATATGATGTGGCTAGAGCAATGCTGTGCTTCCTAAAATGACAATCAACCACCATTTGGTGCTGCAGGTGTATTGTAACTCTTTCTAGCCAAACCACAGGAACCAGGGAAAAGCACAATGAAGTGTAGCCAAACAACTGAAGGGTAAAGGAAAGAGAGGTTATGCTGTCTAAAGTACAGAGTATTGTCCCAATTTGCACCGACCAGAAGGATGACAAATCTTTACCCGCAAGCATGCAAAGCCATTATCCAATCTAAAGATGCAATCACCCACAAGGAAGCCTTACGTATATTATAAATGTGGCAGGTATTTAGTGAGTCTAGTATTTTATTGTTAAATCTGAAATAAAGCGTCCAAAATACCACACACATACAGGGAATATGAGAATAACCCAAGCCCCGACGTGGCAGAAGTGATGCTAATGTGCATCGTCGCATCTGTAAATGCCCCCATCATAGTGGCACTACCCAGAGGTGTTTATCATCGAGCTGGATCTTGGTCACCGCTGACTATGTAAATGATTCACGGTTAGACGAATTGTATACAACAGAGGTGTTTATCATCGAGCTAGATCTTGGCTCACCGCTGGCTGTGTAAATGAGTCATGGTTAGATGAATTGTATGTAACAGAGGTGTTTATCATCGAGCTGGATCTTGGTCACCGATGGCTGTGTAAATGATTCAAGGTTAGATGAATTGTATATAACAGAGGTGTTTATCATCCAGCTGGATCTTGGCTCACCACTGGCTGTGTAAATGAGTCGCGGTTAGATGAATTGTATATAACAGAGGTATTTATCATCGAGCTGGATCTTGGTCACCGCTGGCTCTGTAAATGAGTCACAGTTAGATGAATTGTATATAACAGAGGTGTTTATCATCGAGCTGGATCTTGGCTCATCGCTGACTATGTAAACGATTCGCGGTTAGATTAATTGTATAAATATATGTTATGAGTTTCTTATTTACAGAGAATCATTCAACCAAATCTTAACTGGTTATAGGACAGAATCAGTGCATGACCGCAAAAGTATTGATAGGCATTATCAACCATGTTGACCCTTCAAGAAACCCGGTCATGTGATGTAGACAAATATATATCCAAGCCAGAGACACTCACCAAGAAAAAAGAATCATACACATGCAGCGAGAGCTGTAGTTTGTCATCACTGCTAAAGCACCATCAGCAAACACACACAGGAGAAAAATTGTGCAATTGCACTGAATGTGTGAAGAGCTTCAGTCAGTTAGCAGACCTCCAAACACATCAGCAAACACACACAGCGAAAAAACCATACCATTGCAATGAATGTGTGAAGAGCTTCAGTCAATTATCAAATCTTCGAAGACATCAGCAAACACACACAGGGGAAAAACCATACAAGTGCAGTGAATGTGTGAAGAGCTTCAGTCAGTTAGCAGA
Organism: Calotriton arnoldi; assembly: GCA_963921515.1. NCBI lineage: Eukaryota > Metazoa > Chordata > Amphibia > Caudata > Salamandridae > Calotriton > Calotriton arnoldi. The sequence continues at coordinate 44,786 of CAWUFW010015225.1, read as the reverse complement.
CCTCCAAAGACATCAGCAAACACACACAGGGGAAAAACCATACCAATGCAGTGAGTGTGTGAAGAGCTTCAGTCAGTTAGCAGACCTCCGAAGACATCAGCGAACACACACTGGGGAAAAACCATACAAGTGCAGTGAATGTGTAAGTAGTTTTAGGCAATTATCAAACCTACAAAGACATAAGCGAACACACACAGGGGAAAAGCCATTTAAGTGCAATGAATGTGGGAAGAGCTTTAGTCAATTATCAAATCTACGAAAACATCAGCAACCAAACTCAAGGGAAAAACCATACAAGTGCAGTGATTGTGGAAGTAGTTTTAGACTATTATCAAACCTACAGAGACATCAGCGAACACACACAAGGGAAAAACCATACCATTGCACTGAATGTGGCAATAATTTTAGTGATTCCTCAAATCTCAGGATTCATCAGCGAATACACACAGGGGAAAAACCATTCAAGTGCAGTGAATGTTCAAAGAGCTTTAGTCGATTATCACACCTGCAAAGACATCAGCGAACACATAATGGGGAAAAACCATATTATTGCAGTGAATGTGGCAGTGGTTTTGTTGAGTCTTCAGCATTAAGGATTCATCAGCTAACTCATACAGGGGAAAAGCCGTTCAAGTGCAGCGAATGTGGGAAGAGCTTTAGTCAATTATCAGACCTACAAAGACATCAGCGAACTCACACAGGAGAAAAACCATACCATTGCAATGAATGTGGTAGTAGTTTTACTTACTCTTCAGCATTAAGGAATCATCAGCACGCACACAAGGGGGAAAAACCTTTTAAATGCACTGAATGTATGAAAAGCTTTAGTCAATTATCAATCCTACACATCCATCATCGAACACACACAGGAGAAAAGCCATTCAAGTGCAGTGAATGTGTAAAGAGCTTTAGTCAATTATCAAGCCTATATAGACATCAGCGTACACACACTGGGTAAAAACCATACAACTGTAGTGCATCTTCCGCATTAAGGATTCATCAGTTAAGACACACAGGAGAAAAGCCTTTCAGGTGCAGTGAATGTGTGGATATCTTCTGTCAGTTATTAAACCTACGAATACATCAACAAACACCCACAGAGGAAAAACTCTATCATTGCAATGAATGTCAGAAGAGATTTTGTCACTTATCAGATCTCCAGAGTTATCAGCGAACACACAGGGGTAAAACCATACAAGTGCACTGAAAGTGTGAAGAGCTTTTGTCAATTTTTGATCCTACATAACCCTCCGTGAACATACACCTTCCTTTAACTCACTTAGAAATAATCCTAGAGATGCAGTAAATCCGGAAATAATTTAAGAACATTAACAATAATATTGACCCATTTGAGGACATAGACAGGAGCAGAACAGTGCAGTTATTGTGAGATGAAGGAATTACCGAAAAAGGTAAAATTACAATTATGTGGGACAATCGAATACCAGATGATAGAAGACTCGACTAGAAGGAAAGAAGAAAAACAAATAAGAAAAACAAATAGCGATATTTGTAGAATTATAAAAGTGTCTGTTTCCAGTGCTTGCTCACTTTTCTACACATAGCAAAACAATGTGATATATCAGGAAACCGATTGAGAGACTAGTACAATGTGGAATGAAAGAAAAGAAACACTGGTGGTTTTTATTTGGTGAAGAAGAGTTCAAAAGATAAAACATCCAAGTGCTGTAAAAGCAGCATTATGAGCAATGCTGGGACTAAGAAGAGTATTTTCAGCTAACTTTAGGGATTAGTGATAAAACTCAACACACTCGGACTGAGTCCCTGCAAGAAGAGCTACTTTAACAAGCACACGCTGGTGAATATTCACAGCTGATTGTGGTCTTTTGTTGTTTTCTACAACAGTGATGATTCAGTGACAGCGGCCAGACAGCAGTGTCCAAAAGCATGAGAAGTGAAAGGAACAGAATGTGAGCTGTAGCTCTCAGTGTTAATGCTTGCAGTGCAGGACATTCACCACCCAAGCCCTGACGCAGAAGAAGTGATGCTAATGTCCATCATCGTATCTGTAAATGTACCCATCATAGTGGCACTTCCCAGAGGTGTTTATCATCGAGCTGGATCTTGGTCACCGCTGGCTGTTGTAAAGGATTTACGGTTAGATGAATTGTATATAACAGAGGTGTTTATCATCGAGCTGGATCTTGGCTCACCGCTGGCTGTGTAAATGAGTTACGGTTAGATGAATTGTATATAACAGAGGTGTTTATCATCGAGCTGGATCTTGGCTCATCGCTGACTATATAAATGACTCACGGTTAGATGAATTGTATATAACAGAGGTGTTTATCATCGAGCTGGATCTTGGTCACCGCTGGCTCTGTAAATGAGTCACGGTTAGATTAATTGTATAAATATATGTTATGAGTTTCTTACCAACAGAGAATCATTAAACCAAATCCTACCTGGTTATAGGACAGATTCAGTACATGACAGCAAAATTATTGATAGGAATTATTGTGCAATGGAGGAGCCCAGTACAAAGCACCATGAAAGGGTGAAGGGGGAGCAGTTGTTTGTTTTTTTGATTTTTGGTGAAATGCTCATGTAGAGATCATATCCAGAATGTTGCTCTAAGTCTCAGAATAACTCTGCGTTAACGCTTTTTCTCATAATATGGGAGGCTGTTCCTCTGAGCCCCTGTAAGTACGCACAGTGCTAAAAGTCTAGCAAAGGCAATCTATGGAGCTACTCTACTGGCGTATTGAGTAGGACCTGCTTACGCTGTTGCCATATGTTACCTGTAAAAGAGAATTTTGTGGGTTTGTCTGTGGGCTAGTAATTCCATAGTCCAATGGATACTTAACTATAAACATTATATATATATATTTTCACTGAGAAAAAACAAAGGTTACAAGGACGTTATAATTAACAAATAGAATTAAAAAATCTTAGAAATTCACAAAAAAAAAACCAAAGGTTACAGGGATGTTATAGTCCGGGTCAGATTTTTATTGATGACATCATACCGTGACTGTGAGTATTTTTTTAAAAGTTTGAGTGTTCAATATATATACCTAGGTGTATTGGTGAATCAGTGGGTGTATGGATGACTGAGTGGGTGCGTGGCTGATTGTATGAGTGAGTGATTAGGTTTCTCAGTGAATGGATGGGTGAGTGACTGGTTGTGTGAATGTGTGTATCTGTCTGTCAGTTGATGTCTAAGTGGGTGTATGAGTGTGTTAGTGGGTATGTGAATGGCTATATGGGTGATTGATTGGTTGTCTGACTATCTCTGTGGTTATCTGGGTGTGTGTGTGGGTGAGGAGGTATGTGCCTGCCTGTATGGATCAATGAGTGGGTGAGTCAGTGGCTATATAGGGTAGTGAGTGCGTGTGTGAGAAGCTGTATGGGTGAGTGAGTGCTTGTGTCAGTATCGGTGAGTAACTGGGTATGTGAAAGGCAGTATAGGTGAGTGACTGGGTATAAGAGTGACTGTATGTGTTAGTGAGTGAATGTGAGAGCGGCTATATGGATGAGTGTATGCTTCTGTCAGTGACTGTATAGGTGAGTGACTACGTGTTACTATTTGTATGAGTAAGTAAGTGGGTATGTGTGTGTATAACTGTTCAGGTGAGTAAGTGGCTGTGTGATTGACTGTATGGGTGAGTGTCTAGGTGTGTGAGTAGTTCTATGGGTGACTCACTCAGTGTGTGAGTATTTGTATGAGTGGATATAGCAATGGCTGTATTAGTGAGTGGGTGTATGAGCGGCTGTATGGGTGAGTGAGTGGATGTGTGTGTAGATCTAGGAATCAGTGAATGGGTGCGTAAGTACTGATATGGCTCTGTGAATGGGTTTGTGAATGGTGTGGGAGTGGCAGTGGCAGTGGGTGTATAAAAGATTCTAGAGGGGTGTGAGTAGGTGCGTCAGAGATGCTGTGGATGTTGTCATCACTGATATCAGTGATGTCATTTGAGATGTCATCAGTGATGTCATCAGCGATGTCACTGACCATGTCATGAGTGATGTAATGTGTGAGGTCATAAGCAATGCATTGCGGGGGCACGAGTTATAGTTAAGTCGGGTAACTATAACGGCTGAATTTCTCTGGTTTTGTATGAATAAAATCTGACCCGAACTATAACGTCCCTGTAACCTTTAGTTTTTTTAGTGAATTTCGAAGGTTTTTTAATTCTATTTGCTAACTATAACGTCCTTGTAGCCTTTGTTTTTTTCAGTGAATTTCTAAGGTTTTTTAAATGCTAATTCCTAACTATAACGTCCCTGTAACCTTTGTTTTTTTGTGTGTGAATTTGTAAGGTTTTTTAACTAGCAATCATGTTTGCAGAGTGGTGGAGAAAGGGGGCTGGGCCTCTCAGGAATTCTGCTGCGTAGGACTTACAGGAGGTATTAGGAGGGCTACTTGGCCCCCATGGTCCCTATGAAGCGAAGGAGACTTTATCCCCCAACTAGTAGTGCGCAGGGAGACTCATTTGCAGAGTGGTGGAGAAAGGGGGCATGGCCTCTGACAACTTCTCTGAAATCCTGCTGTGTGGGACTTACTGGAGGTAACAGGAGGGGTAGTTGGCCCCCAAGGATGTCCTTGAGTGCTAACTACCCCTCCTATTACCTCCAGTAAGTTCCATACAGCAACATTGCTGAGATCTGATAGCAGATCACGCCCCCTTTCTCCACCACTCTGCAAACGCACCTCCTGACGCACTACTAGTAGGGGGATGAAGTCCCCTTGACTATTGAGGGTTCTTGAGGGCCAACTACCCCTCCTGTTACCTCCAGCAAGTCCCACACAGTGGGTTTGCTGGAGGTTTTTGGTAGCCGCGCCCTCTTTCTCCTCCACTCTGCAAACACACCTCCTGGCGCACTACTATTTGGAAGATGAAGTCCCCTTGGCTCTTGAGCGCCCTTGGGGGCCAACTAGCCCTCCTATTACCTCCAGTAAGCCCCACACAGCTGGATTGCTGAGAGGTGGTCAGAGGCCATGCCCCCTTTCTCCACCACTCTGCAAACACGCTTCCTAGCGCACTGCTGCTTGGGGGATGAAGTCCACTTTAGTCCTGAGGCCCTCAGGAGGCAAAGGGACCTCATCCCCCACCAGCAGTGACCCGAAAGGCGTGTTTGCAGAGTGGTGGAAAAAGGGGCATGGCCTGCGACCACCTCTCAGCAGTCCCACTATGTGGGGCTTACTGGAGGTAGCAGGTGGGCTAGTTGGCCATATCTCGAAGTAATCTCTACCCCCATGGGATCCAAATGTCTCTCCACACACCAATGAAACCATCGTCTTCATGCTGATCTGTACCTCTTGATGGTACCCTTAGCTTATCTTGTTGGATAAAGTTTGCAGCATCTTCTGAAAGGGGGTTGTTTTTCCAGCATAGCTGGAAATTCTCCAAGCCATGAGGTTGAGATGGCCATGCAAAACTAGCAGGTGGTGGCAACCCTGGGGACTCTGGAGGATTGAAGAGAATAAGGGCAACTCTATCGGGGGATCCCATGTAAGTTCCATCAGTGTCGGGAACCATGCCTGCAACTTCCAGATCAGTGTCACTAACACTATGAACATTTCTGTTGCTTGACCTGAGCCGTGACTCTGGGAATCATCATGAAAGGTGGCAAGGCATAGGCCTCTCGATCAGTCCTGGAGGAAATCGTCCACTGCTTCGGGATCCGAACAGCAGCTCATTTACCGGGGTAACTAAAAATTCAGTCTTGACACAAACAGATCCAAATCGCATGAACCCCATCTGTCCATGAAGACCAGGAAGGTTCTACGATCCAGTTGCCAGTTGCTGCTGACTGTGAAGTATCTGGAGTTCCAGTCCACCTCCGTATTCTGGATCCCTGGAAGGTACTCCGCCGTCACCAAGATCTGTCTTTGCAGGCAGTAATGCCAGAAGTCCTTAACTAGCTCCGACAGGGCCCTCGAGCGATTGCCTCACAAGCGGTTGATGTCCTGGTCTGCTGACATGTTGTCCATCCACAGCAGGGTACAGCAGGAGTTCTTGTCTCTGGTGAGTGAAGGATCCAGCCAGGAGTTCCAGGGAGTTGATGTGCAACTTCAGTTCCTCCTTCATCCTTCTGCCCCCCCTTCCCAATAGAGATGTCACCGCATCTGGCTCCCCAGCCCTGACTTCTGGCATCTGATCCTATGACCATGTCCAGTGTGGCTCCAAAAATCACTCTGCCATTCCAAGCCTCCATATGATCTATCCACCACTGGAGCTCAGTCCTGTATCGTGTGACAGCAAAACCAGCTCTGAGTGTGTGAGGCCTTTCCTGAGGCTCATCTTGTTGGATAAAGTTTGCAGCATCTTCTGAAAGGGGGTTGTTTTTCCAGCATAGCTGGAAATTCTCCAAGCCATGAGGTTGAGATGGCCATGCAAAACGAGCAGGTGGTGGCAACCCTGGGGACTCTGGAGGATTGAAGAGAATAAGGGCAACTCTATCGGGGGATCCCATGTAAGTTCCATCAGTGTCGGGAACCATGCCTGCAACTTCCAGATCAGTGTCACTAACACTATGAACATTTCTGTTGCTTGACCTGAGCCGTGACTCTGGGAATCATCATGAAAGGTGGCAAGGCATAGGCCTCTCGATCAGTCCTGGAGGAAATCGTCCACCGCTTCGGGATACGAACAGCAGCTCATATACCGGGGTAACTAAAAATTCAGTCTTGACACAAACAGATCCAAATCGCATGAACCCCATCTGTCCATGAAGACCAGGAAGGTTCTGCGATCCAGTTGCCAGTTGCTGCTGACTGTGAAGTATCTGGAGTTCCAGTCCACCTCCGTATTCTGGATCCCTGGAAGGTACTCCGCCGTCACCAAGATCTGTCTTTGCAGGCAGTAATGCCAGAAGTCCTTAACAAGCTCCGACAGGGCCCTCGAGCGATTGCCTCACAAGCGGTTGATGTCCTGGTCTGCTGACATGTTGTCCATCCACAGCAGGGTGCAGCAGGAGTTCTTGTCTCTGGTGAGTGAAGGATCCAGCCAGGAGTTCCAGGGAGTTGATGTGCAACTTCAGTTCCTCCTTCATCCTTCTGCCCCCCCTTCCCAATAGAGATGTCACCGCATCTGGCTCCCCAGCCCTGACTTCTGGCATCTGATCCTATGACCATGTCCAGTGTGGCTCCAAAAATCACTCTGCCATTCCAAGCCTCCATATGATCTATCCACCACTGGAGCTCTGTCCTGTATCGTGTGACAGCGAAACCAGCTCTGAGTGTGTGAGGCCTTTCCTGAGGCGTTCTGCTTGCTGCTTTCAGGCTCTGTAGCGCCCTGAAATGTAACAGGCCCGGGAAGACAGCCTGGATCGGCGATGATAGAAGACCCACAATCCTGGCCAACTGGTGGAGTGAGATTCTGTCCCACCTCAAGACTCATGAGTTCCTTCCTTATCTTGGAGGTCTTCGGTTCCAGTAGGCATAGGGAAGCTGAGGTAATGTCTATGAGAAATCCCAGTAAGGTCATCTTCTGGGATGGGTTCAACTCCGATTTCTGGCTGTTGATGACAAAGCCCAAATCCTGTAGGAGCGCAAAAGTCATGTTAAAATTTTGCATAAGTTGGGACTGTAATTGATCCATCAGAAAAATGTCGTCCAAGTATAAGATCAGCCGGATTCCTGTCGTTCGGAGGACCTCCTGTAGGAAAGTGCCTCTTTTAGATATGGTCACCCCCACTTTTTGCCCACTGGTACTGATGCTCTTAATTGGAAGTGCACGGGGTTGCTACTAACCAGGCCTCAGTGCTAGTGCTCATTCCCTAAAAACTACACAGATTGGCAAGGACTTTAGCACCCTTGTAAGACCCTGTAAATGATACCCCTGGTACCCAGGGCATTGGTACTAAAGAGGGTCCTTAAGGGCTATAACATGTATTATGCCACCCAAAGGGACCCACACTCAAACTGCAGGCAGACTACCCTTGCAGGATGCATAAAATGGCGCAGGTCACTCCAAAAACACAACATTGCCCACTCCCTGTGTACAAAGCCCACATACACTGCCTGTATTATATGTAAGTCACCCCTACAGCAGGCCTTGAGAGTCCTAAGGCAGGTTGCATTACATTACGTGTGAGGGCACACCTGCATGAGCAGATATGCCCCTGTGATGCCTAGTTTTATTGTTAGTCATCGCAAGTGTTCAGGAAGCCATTTTGAGGACGTATACTGGGCACTGCTCATTACGAGTTACCCAGCTACATGATGGCTTCACTGACAATACTGGTGTTTAGTATTAAAGACCTTGTGTTAATAAATCTGTACTGATGCCAGTATCAGATTTATTAGAACATGCACACAGAGGGCACCTTAGAGGTGCCCCCCTGTAGCCCTAGCAGTTTCTTAGTCGGTTGGCTGATTGGTATCTTCCAGCCTGTAACCACAGACAGATTTCTGGCCCCCTACCAGGGAGATCCTGCGCTGTCAGAGGCCAGGAAGAATGCCTGCTCGGCAGTAGGTGTTATCACCTCCTCTAGCAGGATGGCGAGCAATTTAGCATGTTAAGACCATAGGCTTCAAAGCCTCTGCCGTCTTTGAAATGCAACCCCAGCTTCCCCCAGACTGGGGAACTCCACCCCTTGCCCAAGGGCCTGTTTGGCACCAGAGAAGGCGGGAAATGAGTTAGTCAGGAGGCGTGTTGCACCCACAGGCTACCTGAAGTGAACAGCCAGAGAAGGGTTTCACCATCTTGTTTTGGGTGAAATAGGGACTTCTGGGTCAGGATTATGCCCACTCCTCTCTGGACGCGGTCATGTAGGGGGTGTAGTTACCCTAGGGGTAGGTAGCCCATTGGCTTCTATCTCGTACTCCCCTGAACTCCCCTAAATTGAGTATTTAGGGGTCTCCTCAACACTGGATCCGACTTCCTGGGAACTGAGGAAGGACAAAGAAGAGACGAGACAGAGAGAACCAAGGACCTGCACAGAAACTGGCGAAACCCTGCCTTGCTGCTTCCTCCTTAACAATTGCAAAGACCCGACTCGCATCCTCCCCAAAACTTGGAGGGCTGCCCAGCACTTCGACAACCAGCTATCATCTCCCTGCATCTGCAGGCACCAACCGCATCTATACGGTTCACCGTGTTGCTGGCCATCATGCCCACCGAGGGAGAATCACTTCAGGAGGAGGTCTTCGTGTCTCCACGAGGTCAGGCCCGTCTCTCAACTGAGTTTCGAGACGCTAGACCCTCCAGGAGCTCTCCCTGCACCAATACCATGCGCACTGGGGCACTTGCACCATCCAAGGCTTGTTTTGTGACCTGATCGAACACCACTGACTTTGTAGCCTTTCTGCACATTGAGGAACATCAGGACAGATGAGTCCCATGACCAAAGTGGCCCTGCTGTTTTGTTTCCTTTCTCTCTGCAGATCTATCAACAACCGTGAGAGCCTCAAACACCAATACCGGCCTGCCAAGACCCTCTGCACCCCAGCTCCACGACTTCTGACTGTGTCCCCTTGGTCTAGGCACCCCACGACCTGAGCCCTCCTTCTGGTTCACCTGGACTTGCCCCCAAGTCCCTCCTTGCAGCCCTTGCTTCAAGTACCATTGACTTCAATGGTGTAGTGCTTGAGGCTGCCATCCCGACCAGAACCTCTGCACCCAGACACTCCAGGGCAGGTAAAACGAAACTGCTGGTGGTACTTTGGCCCTCGGCCCGAGCACCTTAAGTCCCAAAGGGCACCTCTGAACTCTGCCTCCAAGTACCTGTTTGATATCTCTTTCTTTCTCCCATAGGATAACATTGTTGCGCTCGAGGCTCATGCTTCAAAAATGTTATTTTGAGTATTTTTCTTTTGTCTTCTAAAATCGATATCTTCGCTTGTACCTAAGTTATTCTAAAGATCTTGGTGTCTAAATTCTTATAAAAATCTGCTTTATTTTTATAAATTGGTCTTGAATTTCATATTGATTGTGTGAAACATTTATTGACTGTGTGTGTGCAACAAATGCTTAACACACCTCTCTGTTAAGCCTTAGCTGCTCGACCACACTAACACTAGTAGAGCACTTGGGATTATTAAAGTAAGCCCTGTAAACCAATAAGGGTCACCTGGACTTTTTGCATGGTGTGCACTTACATTGGCATCACTACACAGAAGGCAGATTCCTACACCTCCATCACCAGGCAAAGGAGCTTGGTGAAGCACTACAGAGCCGAAGAGAGGCCAAAGGGGTGTTCTCGGAACTCGTAAATCTGTCCCCTCCAACCAAATTGGAGGAATCCGCGGTGAGGAAGGTAAGCATCCGTTAAGTCCAGTCTCCCAATCCAGTCCCCCGCCAGGAGGACATCTCGTAAAAGATGGATACCTTCCATCTTGACGTGTTGATAGACCAGCTACTCGTTGAATTCCCTCAGGTTTATGACCAGTCTGAATCCTTTGTCCTTTTTTCTCTACTAAGAATATGTTGCTCAGAAACCCTTTCGGGTGTAATATCGGCCTGCAAGTTGCAGCTTTTCCCAAAAGGTCCATCAACTCGGAGTCTATCAGACTCATCTCAGGTGAGAAGATCAGAGGTTTCGGACGTAACACCTGGGTTGGGGATCCATAGAACTCTAGGTGGTAGCCCTGAACCGTCTGTAGGACCCACGGGTCTGAGGTGATTTTCCTCCAATTGTAAGGAAACCTTAGGATTATCCCCCCTAGATTTCGAGGGAAAGAAAGAATATTGCTTACCGATAAAGCCTCCTGATGCATTTGCTCTGCCTCTGCCTGACCTGTTGCCTCTGCCTACACATCTGTTGGGGAAGAAGGTCCCTTGGCATCTATCGTGCCAGCTGTTGTTTTGTCTGAACTGGCCGGAAGAGTGGACCCTGCCTCGTCTGGCCCCGGCCAAAACTTTCCCGGGGAAAATCTTTTTCATGGATGTTTGCGCCGTGTCTAAGGCGGAGATGGGATGACGAATTTGCCCAAATCATCAACGAAGGGCTCACCCAAAAAATTCTCTTGAGCTTTGGCCCCTGCTTTAGAGGTAGTGAGGTCCCAAAACGGGGGATCGATCTTAATATGGAGGGACCTAAGTCTTTTGGTGGCCAGTGCGCAGTTCGCGTTGTTGCAGGGATTCTGCACTGGAACAGAACTAAGCTTGGAACCAAAGAAAGGTGTAGGTAGGGACTCAGTCACCAGACCACCTCAGTATCTATGAGTCTGAGTCCGACTAACTATAGTGCCTCACTTCCTCTCCTAACCTTACCAGAGACACAAGTGAATTGGCGCCCCAGAACTCAACACTCTCGACCCTCTCAGAGATCGTGGTAGCAGGGCACAGCCTTTCGCCCTCTCACTCATACTTGTCCACAATAAGTCCAAGAGACTCGAAGGAATATTTATTTAAGCTATCGTGCTCTGAAATGCAGTATATACCTGCCACAGTTGGAAAACAAATGCATAATAAAAATGCTGTTAGCAGGGTTAATAATCCATCTACCATGAAAAGCCCTTTCATTTTATAGGACAGAGTGACCTAAACTCCCCTTCCATGCTACTAAAGCTAAATGATTATATATGAAAGATCTCTGGGATTACTGGCAGACCTGTTACCTTAGCATACACAGATGGATGCACCACATCTCAGCCGTTGCAGTGCTCTTGTCTCAGAACTCTCGTTCCACGTGTGTGTTTTTGGCTCATGTGCTCATCTATATGATAGGACATGTGTTCACATACACAACTGCTGCATTCTTGTGTTATGTCTAGGTGCTAGTGCCTGGCCAGAAAGAATAACACGGGACATTGTTGTTTGACCTTGTCTGTAGTGTTCAGACTAAATCTCAGGAAAAGAACAGAACGCAAAAACATATGCAGGATCTGTGTGAAAGTACAATGTGGCACAAAAGCAAGCGCGTTTATATAGTAACGTGTGCAAAGGACAAATGAGGCCTACAACGTGCAGTTAGGCTAACATGGAAAACTACAATGGGCCATGCAGGAAACACACCACAGCGCTGGCCAACAAGAACACGGCGCTCTGGGCCCAACCTGTTACTATCTCTGTTGGCATGGGTACATCTGATTGTTTAGACTGCTCCGCCAACCCTTCCTTGTCACGGGCACTTGGCCCACCTACACAAGTGAGGTAGCATTTTTACTGAGTGACCTAGAGGAACGCTGGGTAGTAAGAAATTTGTGCTGGCCCGGTGATCCCACAACTTTCCCAAACAGAAATGTGAGAAAAATTTGACTTTTTAGCTAAAATTGAGGATTACAGGGGATTCGGGTGCTGAAAACATTGGGGGATCCACGCAAGCCACATTTGCCTGGACTCCCCTGGGTGTCTAGTTTTCAGAAGTATCTGGGTTTGGTAGGTTTCCCTAGATGTTCGCCGAGCTCGGGACCAGAAACGTAGATGCAAAAACAGGTAATTTATTTTGATATCTCCATAATATGTTTTGAGCCCTTCCTTGTCAAGGGCACTTTGCCCACCCACACAAGTGAGGTACTGTTTTACTTGGGAGACTTGGATGAACGCTGGTTGGTAGGAAATTTGTGGCTGCCTGCAGACTCCAAAACTTTCCATCACAGAAGTGTGAGAAAATGTGTTTTGTTAGTCAAATTTTGAGGTTTGCAAGGGATTCTGGGTAACACAACCTGCTGAGAGCTACACGAGTCACCCCATCCTGGATTCTCCCAGGTGTCTAGTTTAAAAAAAAATTACAGGTTTGCTAGGACTCCCTAGGTGCCAGCTGAGCTATGGCCCACAATGCACAGCTAGGCACATTACAAAAGAGTCAGTTTTCAGTGGAAAAATGTGATGTGTCCATATTGCGTTTTGGGCCAGTTCCTGCAGTGGGCACTATGCCTACCCACACAAGTGAGGTATCATTTTCATCAGGAGACTTAAGGGAACACAGAATAGTAGAACAAGTGTTATCACCAATTGTCGTTTTCTTCATTTGCGCCTTCCAAATGTAAGCCAGTGTGTAAGAAAGAAGTTATTTTGAGAAATGCCCTCTAATTCAATGCAAGTTTGGGTACCCACAAATTCAGAGATGTGCAAATAACCACTGCTTCTAAACTCCCTATCTTGTGCCCATTTTGGAAACTTATAGGTTTCCTTGATACCTATTTTTCACTCTATATTTTACCAAATGAATTGCTGTATACCCTGTATGCAATGAAAAACCATTGCAAGATGCTGCTCAGTTATTGGCTTTGTGTACCTGAGTTCTTGGAAAACCCACAAACCCAATATATCCCCGCAAGCTGAAGGGTCTAGCAGATGTAATGGTATATTGCTTTTGTAAATCGGTCATTGTGATGAGAAGTTAGAAATCAAAATGTCACAAATGGAATTTTATTTCTATTAATTTTCAATAATATTTTATTTCAACACATATTTTCCTTGGGATAAGTTTGAAGAATCTACACAAATGACCTCTTGCTGACTTCAGAATGTTGTCTACTTTTCAGAAATGTATAGCTTTCTGGGATCCATTATTGGTTTCATACCCATTTCTACCACTAACTGGAAGGAGGTTGAAAGCACAAAAATATGTAAAATGGGCTTTCTCCCAGTAAAGTGCAAGAACTGTGTTTAAAAAAAAAAAATTATGAAATAAATCTGACTGTCACTGAAAGCTGGGAAGATGGTGATTTTAGCACCGCAAACCCTTTGTTGATGCTATTTGTAGGAAAAAACAGATGCTTTCATCTGCAGCACTTTTTCCCCAAGAAACCCAAAATGTAGCTATATTTTGGCTAATTTCTCGGTTCCCTCCAGGCGAATCTACAAACCCTGGGTACCTTTCAAATCCCTGGAATATTGGAAAAAATAATGCAAATTGGGTATGTGTACCTTATGTGGACAAAAAGCTATGGAGGCCTATGCATGAACTACCCGAAATAGCCAAAAAAAAGGCTTAGCACTGGGGGAAGGAGATTGGGGGGTGGGGTTGGCGGGAGGGTAAAGGCCTAGCAGTGAAGGGGTTAATGGGAATGCTGATAGTAACCTGAAAACACTGCCTGGGCAAAGAAGAGCTTGGTGGGTTTGTGTTAGGACTGCTGTCCATTGTGCATCTCTAACTCAGTGTGTGCACTGACCTGAGTCCCTGAGCACTGCAGTTCTGGAGAAATATCCAGAATTCGTAACAGGCTGACCACCTTGGAATGGCCTTGTTTCTCCCTTGGAATGTTTGAAATGCTTGAAAGGCTGGGAAGGAATTGATGGTCTTCGGAGTGTGTGTGGAGCCGTATTTTTGTTTTGGAAATTGGTATAGAGAGTGAGAGACTCAGTGGAGAAGTTGTTGTTCTTGTTATGTATGAATGAACATAACATGAACATGAATGAGACCATGGAATGAATACATCCCGGTAAGGTCTCTCAGATCCTCCTCAGCCCACTTGCTACAGGTCCCTAAGTTCACCCTTGGGGTGGTCGTTCTTTCTCACATCTGGCCCCCAAACTTTGGAATACTCTTCCCACTGAACTGCGTCAGCTCCCCAATGAACTTTCCTTCCGTAGGGCCTTGAAGACCTAGCTTTTCGGTAAAGTAGTTTAGGTGAACTGTTGATACTGTAGAATGTTCTAGCGCTGGGAGGCCTTTGTGTAACCACACGCTTTACAAGTCCCACAGAGTAGAATAGAATGAATGTCTGGTGTTAACTGGGGCTGTTTTGGGTCTGCAAAATTTCCTTTCCACTGAGGTAACAACATGGAGGCCAAGCGGGAAGGAGTGGGCAGACACTTCCTGTCATGGTCAGTTGTAGGGAAGTTACCCTATGTCCAGGAGTTTTCTCCATAGAGAACTATTATCGAACAGCTTACCCACCTCCTTCTCTATTGAAACACCAAGGTGATATGGTGTACGAAATCCCTCCCGGAGGGATTACTGAGGAGGGTGGCTAGGCTTTCATGGAGGTTTAGTTTAGTCTACTAGATGCCAGGCTCTTATCTGCAGTGATGGATGCTCTCTGCTCTTCCAGCCAGGCTGGGTTTTATTTAACATATACTCCTCATGGTAGGGCTGTGTGTACTGGGGTTGCAAATCGTGCTTGACTTTGTACTCCCATATATGCTTATTTGTTTTAATAGTCACTGTTGTGTGTCTTTTACTTGTGTTAGGGTTATAAGTACAAAACATATTCTCCAGAAACCAGTGCCTGTGTTTACTCTCCTTTGGTTGATTTATGTTTTGTAGCCCAGTTTGACAGAAACTCGCTTAGAGGTCAGGAGACCTCACGTGAGGGTTGTGCGTTGCAAACATCCATTGCTCTCAGGTTCTGTGTCACAGGGAGCTCACTGGGGCCTTTGCTCCAAGCCACTGTCATTTTATAGGTGTTGCTCTGGCCAGGTCACTGGTGAGCTGAAACTGGTTTGGTATCAGTCCATTGCAATCAATAGTCCTTCCTCCCTTGTGATGATTTAAGCCGGGCAGTGCATTTAGCTTTACAAAGGGTTACAGAAGGAGGGGTGAATTGAGGGAGCAGCACAGAGGGAGTAATGAATACAAGGTGCAGCATCAGGCAGGGCAGAGGGAGAAGGGAATCCAAGGAGCAGCAACGAGTAGCACAGAGGGAGTAGAGAATCCAAGGAGCAGCATCGAACAGCGCAGCGGGAGTAGGAATTCAAGGAGCGGCATTGAGCAGCACAGAGGGAGTAGGGAATCCAAGGAGCGGCATCGTGCAGCGCGGAGGGAGCAGGGAATCCAAGGTGCGGCATCAAGCAGTGCAGAGGGATTAGGGAATCCAAGGAGCAGCATCGAACAGCGCGGAGGGTGTAGGAATTCAAGGAGCGGCATCGAGCAGCACAGCGGGAGTAGGGAATCCAAGGAGCGGCATAGAGCAGCGCAGAGGGAGTAGGGACTCCAAGGAGCAGCATCGTACAGCGCAGAGGGAGTAGGGAATTCCAGGAGGAACATCGAGCAGCGCAGAGGGAGTAGGGAATCCAAAGAGCTGCTCGAGTAGGAAATCCAGGGAGCAGCATTGAGCAGCGCAGAGCGAGTAGGGAATCCAAGGAGCGGCATTGAGCAGCGCAGAGGGAGTCGGGAATACAAGGAGCGGCATCGAGCAGCACTGAATGAGTAGGGAATCCAAGGAGCGGCATCGAGCAGAGCAGAGGGAGTAGGTTTTCAAGGAGCAGCATCGAGCAGCACTGAATGAGTAGGGAATCCAAGGAGCGGCATCGAGCAGCGCAGAGGGAGTAGGGAATCCAAGGAGCAGCATCGAACAGCGCGGAGGGTGTAGTAATTCAAGGAGCGGCATCGAGCAGCACAGAGGGAGTAGGGAATCCCAGGAGGACCATCGAGCAGCGCAGAGGGAGTAGGGAATCCAAAGAGCTGCTCGAGTAGGAAATCCAGGGAGCAGCATTGAGCAGCGCAGAGGGAGTAGGGAATCCAAGGAGCGGCATTGAGCAGCGCAGAGGGAGTCCGGAATCCAAGGAGCTGCTCGAGTAGGAAATCCAAGGTGTGCAGCATTGAGCATCGCAGAGGGAGTAGGGAATCCAAGAAGCAGCATTGTGCAGCTCGAAGGGACTAGGGAATCCAAGGAGCAGCATTGAGCAGCACAGAGGGTGTAGGAAATCCAAGGAGCAGCATCCAGCAGCGCAGAGGGAGCAGGGAATACAAGGAGCTGCATTCAGCAGCACAGAGAGAGCAGGGAATGCAAGGAGCAGCATCCAGCAGTGCACAGAGAAAGTAGGGTATCCAGGGAGTGGCATCAAGCAGCACAGAGCGAGTAGGGAATCCAAGGAGCAGCATCGAGCAGTGCAGAGCGAGCAGGGAATCCAAGGAGGAGCTTTGAGCAGAACAGAGGGAGTAGGGAATCCAAGGAGCAGCATCGAGCAGTGCAGAACGACATTAAGGAGAGCTGAGACAACCAACTCTGATCACCACCAACTCTACAAAACACTCTACAACTTTAGGGGCTACATACATCTAAGTGGGAGACCCAACCATCTCTTGTTACCTTAGCACGCACCTGGTTATGACATCCTATACAGATTTACAAGTCATCTGGCAGTCTCCCCACTGTGGCTCAAGTACAAATGTCTGTACCCACTGCTATAAATGACTGTCACCAGACATCAGTTGTGTCTTGGCCTGGTCATGGGTACAGTAATCACGGTTGTTTAATAGTCACTAATGTTTAACAAGAGTTCAGCTTTGGGTGGACCCAAACTATCTTCCAGAGTCTACAGGTGAACAGCACACTATTATCATATTGGGCAACATGTCAGGATATTTGTGACTCTGATCACATGCAGAAGAAAACTTTCTGGGTCTGCCAGAATGATAAGATGAGGTACAAGCTGTCACATGGACATTGGTCCAGGGACTTTCTACCCTATGCACAACCTATGTGTCTGTGATGATCTCCTAATTAAGAGACTTTCAATCTTACGTGTGCTCATCTCTTAATATGGAGTCTGATTCTTGTGTACATTTCTCGATGGTTAAAACACCGGGTGGAACCATTAGCTATTGTTGGGGTGCACCTCGCTTGCAGCACTACACACTGTTCACACTTTGGAATCACTTTACAATTGCAGGTTGTACCGAATTCTGTCTCTCTGCTGGTGGCTTTGACTATGCCCTGCCATACTCCATGGGACATGGGGTAATAATGGGTGATAAGAAGTTCATATCAAATCTATTTGCAGGACATAATATATCTGACATATCTCACATTTCTCCTGTGAAGAGGCTCAGACTTTTTGCACGTTTCCTTGCCAAGTCTTCTAACTTCTCACACACTGTCAGAAAGTAAATTCTGTCTGTTACTATTTCTCTTCCTGGTAAAGAGCCTGGTCAGTCCGCTCTCAGAGTGGATGAAGAGTTGGGTCTGGCCTCTCTGGACCTCTCTGCCATCAAACAGAGTGAAGAGCTTGGCCTCTCCAATTCTCTCTCCTACATTACTCTGGGTTTATAGCCTGGGTGTCTCCTCCATCACACTGGGATCAGAGTCACCTCTCCAGGTCTCTCCTCCCTCACACTGGGCACAGCGCCTGGTACATCACATCACTCTGGGAGGAGAAACTTGAACTTCGAAGGCCTCTCTTTGGTGACACTGGAAGCAGAGCTTGTGTTCTCCACTATCACCCTCTGCGTACAGCCTGATTGTTTCCCTTGGTGCGGAGCGTGTCTCTTCTTTGTCACACTGGGCGCACTGCCTGGTCTCCTGGGGACTATCCTCTCTAGCAGTGGGTGCAGAGCATGACATCTCTGTGTCTCCATCCTTCACACTGGGTGCATAGACTCACCTTTCCCCTGAAATATGGGTGCAGAGCCTGGTCTGAAACAGCACCCAAAAACACATGCTGATGGATTGCTGAATTCCGCATTGGCCAGTCTGAAGGTATTTTTGCCTACATCGCAGGCTTGATTATTTCCTGTTTGAGGACACCCTTTTGTCTAATGTACTGGGCATCTCTGGAAGGCTTTGTAATTTTCTCCTTTCGGATACTCCCTCCCAAGGGATGCATGTTGTGAGTAGCCTCATACTGATGTCAGCCTTTTGAAACAGAAGCACCATTGGACCACTACGTAATGTTCATGACAAAATATTGTCTACTACATTATAGATGTATCTAAACCTTGGTCCTGAACAAGGTGGAGATGTAAACTGAAGATGTCCACCAAAACGTGGATTGACGTTTTTTAAATTGTCCATTGTTGCCTGACTTCACAGGAGAAATGTAAACAATGTCTTGCACACTAAGAAGAGTTTTGTCTATTTGTGTGATATTTAATTGTGAAACTCCTTTTAGAGTGTTGTGACAAATATATATCTACACAGATGTACAACATTAATTGAAAGTATGTATTGTTTTGAGATTGATTAGGAAAAACCTTTTTGTACTCTCAGAGGTGTGTATTGATTATTTACACATCTTGCAATATGATTGTACTAATGTGGAACAGAAACAGCAATCATGTTCATTCTTACCTATATATAAGGTGCGAGTTTTTGTGTATTTTTTGAGTATTCATTGGCACTCTATTACCTAACCTTTCTCACTTTCTCTTTGGCTAAATTCTAGCATAGATTGGTCTGTCCTCTGTTACACTTAGTAAAGAGTATGTCCTCTTTGGGTCTCCAAGTCATGCTCTAAGTGCAGTTTGTCTTGTCCCTGACATACTTCATGCAGAGCCTGGCCTCTTCTTTCCACACAGGCCTCAGAGCCAGGCATCTCCCCTATCCCACTGGGTGTATGCAACAGCTGTGTCATTTGGTGCAGGCCCTGTTCTCTCTCACAGGCTTATTTATGAGAGCCCTGCATCACTTTTACACCACATAAAGTGGTACATGGGTGACGCAGGGCAGTCAATCTGATTTAAGAAGCCATGCAATGGGGCGTGGCGAAGGCGGCCAAGATGGCGGTCGAGTTTTGAGCTCCTGTCGCCCACCTCTCCTATAACTTTATCCTGCCTGGCAACAACAGTCTATCCGGGACCCGAGGGGTTTGTTGTTCTGGTCCCCCGGTGAGGTTGAACCCTCCCAGGCCCTGAGGGAGGTGACCTCACTCATCATCCCTGAGCCGATCTGTGTGGTCGGGTGCCACACCGGCCGGGGACGCCTGTCTGCTCCTGCTGGGCCTGAAGGGGCTGCCCCCGCTTCTCCCTTGTGCTGGGGGCTGGCGGATGAGGCAGTGGACGGGGCCACCATCTGGCATGGCTGCCCTTCTGCCAGACTTTGCAGTGGATCTGGCGGCCGCAAGGACTGTGAACTGGGCCAGACCGGGACGGAGCCGTCACCTGAGGACTGCACCGCTGTGGTGCCGAAGGCCGCCGGGGGCCTAGACCAGTGTGGAGGTGTGGGCGGCGGACCCGGTAGGGGACGTTCTTCTCCATCCGCTTTCCTTCCCCTCCCTCTGCCAGAGGACCGAGTAAGGACGTGCCTTGTGGCTGGGCGGGGTGGAGGTTGTCGGTTCACCTGGCTCAAAGTTGGGGCCCAGTGCTTTGACTTGTTGGCGACACTGCACGGCCCTCCTCCACCTTCCCTGGGGTGTGCAGAATGTGCTCCATGGGCACGGCTGCAGCCGTGGGTGGGTGGTAACCAGCTCAATGGACTGGGGGCACGGCGCTGGAGTTGGGCCTGTGGTCTACCCCGATCTCTGCACCTGCGAATTTGGACAGTAACGAGGGAAATTGCCGACCTGCTGGGTCATCCTTGAATTCCGACTAGCTTTGCGTGGCCTTTTCTGATCTGGAGCCGTGGCTGGGGACCTGTTGCGGCTGGACTCTATGCACCTCCTCCACCCCCCCATATCTGAGAGTAGTGTCGTGAGGTCTTGTGCACACCCGGGGTGGGGTTGGGCATCTTGGTGGTGGCGGTGGGGCCCGTGTGTGTCCTTCCCGCCCTGCCCCTCGATCCTGGATCCTGTGCCCCCACCTGGGCCGTTTTGATTGGACTCGTTCCTCTGCCTGACCTGACCCTGCCTCATAATTGAAAGAGGTGAGAGCTGGGGTTGCCTGTGGTGGCAAGGGGCCCTAGGCCTGGGGGCGGGTTTCTCCAATTTCATCGTTCTCATTGGAGATGGGGCGCGGGAAGGTGCTGCCGCAGACCCTGGTCCAGACCAGGATCGACCAGTACACGATCCCGCTGCCTGACTCTAGAGTTGACACGGAGGAGCTGGCGGCCCAGACGCCCCACCCCCGGCACATGAGGGGACGGCTGACCTGGGGGTGATCCTCAAGGCCATCCAGGACTCCAGGGAGGCGGTGGAGGCTAAGATGGATGGTCTTTGTATAGACCTTTCTCTGCTGTGCTAGGACCTCCGCAATGTAATGAGCAGGACAACAGAGGTGGAGGCACGGGTGTCCACAGCAGAAGATGACATTGCTACTCTCAAACAACAGATGTCTAAGATGACCACCTCCTTGCCAGCGTTCACAGACCAAGCAGAGGACGCCCAGAGTACGTTACGGCGCAACAACCTTCGACTTGTCGGCCTCCTTGAATCTCTGGGGCAGCAGGGCCTTGCCGGGAACCTGGAGGACTGGTTTAAGTCATGGGTCCCTGGGTACAAGTTGTCTCCTATTTTAGTCATTGAGAGGGTGCACCGCTCTTTGGTGCCAAAGCCCCCGATTGGAGCCCCGTCTAGACCCTTGATCCTGCGGGTTCCCAACTATAAGGATAAGGATGCCATCCTGCAGAAGGCCCGCGCTCAACCGGACTTGCAATTTTCCAACTCCAGAGTCCTAATCTTCCCTGATTATACCAGAGCGGTGCATCAACGTTGGAGATCATTTGCGGAAGTGAAGCAGAAGCTCCGATCCCTCAACCTAAGATACATGCTCCTCTTCCCGGCACGACTTAAAGCTATTGTTCAATCCTCCACCCTTTTCTTTGATACTCCGGACCTGGGAGTGGGCGACGGAGAGGAGGCTGCTGCGTTGACCGTCCCCTGGGCGGGCCCCATCTGGTGACCTGGTGGAGCGGCCCCGGTGAAGTCGGGAGAGTGTACAAGGTCATTCTCCCGCTGCCGACGGAGGGGTAGGGGCGCTTCCGCTCTTGGAGGTCCCGGGTCCGGGGTGGAGCCAAGGGGGAGGGCTCTGGCTCCCCTCGGGGGGGATCCTGCCCCGGACCTGGTGTGCAGGGTGAGGTGGACAACCTCTCTGATTCCCTCTTGGTCTTTCGCTCTACGGAGGTAGAGGTAGACCTGGGCTCCTTGTCTCAGTCGTCAGATATTCCGTGAGCTGAATGGGCCCTCTTTACTTTCATTGACAGTGGTGGGAGGTGTGGGGGGTTGGAGGGGGCAACCAGAGGGGGAGGCCATGGTTGCCTCCCCCCTCTTTGAATTGGGCCCTAGCCTGCGTGGCTCTTCTATTTTGGTTATTGCTCTGTTGGGTTTGGAGGGCGGAATTCTAATTTAATTGTCTCTTGAGTGTGGTAAATTGTTATCAGGCATTTGATCCTGTTGTTTGGGCACCTATGGACCACAGAGGTTTCCTAACCCCCTAGTTGGAGGTTTCGGGGCATTTAGTTAGGCCGTCAGATGCTTCTTTGGGTGAAGTGTGGGGACGGGGGGGTGGGATTTGGGGGTGGGCATTCTAGTTGGGCCTTTGGTTTCTTATGTTGAATGTTTTGTACTAACATTGTGTTTTCCTTCTTGATTAGTGGCAGCAATTACACAGACAATAGTGATTAGCTTGATGTAGCATGGCACTGCAGGCCCCTTGGGTATCAAGTCCCCTTCTGGGTATGCACGGGCTGATTTTGGGCCCTCTATGACTGCGTTATGGCCTCCATTAAGATAACAATACTCTCCTGGAATGTGAACGGCTTCCTGGATCTTATTAAGCATTCTGCAGTGCTACGATACCTCAAGCGTCACGGGCCAGCGGTCATTTTATTGCAGGAGAATCACTTATTGGGTACGAACTTCCCCTTTCTGGGCCACTTCGGCTACGACAGGGTTTACCACTCGGGTTTCACACAAGGTTCCAGGGGAGTGGCACTATTGCTGCATAAATCCTTTCCATTAGCGGTTACAGCACACCATATAGATACTCAGGACTGCTATGTGGGCATTGATGGCCGACTAGAAGCGAGACATTTCAATTTTATATCCTTTTATGTCCTGCCGCCCCTGCTACGGTCCTCTCTGCAAACGCTGAGATCCTTTCTCTTGACCCTCCCTCAGGGCCTTACGATGGTTGGAGGGGACTTTAACGTGCTCCCTGATCCAGTCTTGCTCCTAACCCAACCAGGCACTCCCGGTCGGGTGGTTTGACCTCCTGGGCGGAAACGCTGGGCTTCTGCGATTCTTGGTGCTCTTGGCATCCTGGTCAAAGGGACTATATCCATCAATCCGAGGCGCATGCAGTGGATTCTCACATAGATTTGATGTGGTTGCCAGCAGCGGATCTCCTTTTGGGTCAGTCGGTGTGTATTTTCCCGTGTGGTATCTCTGATCATGCTCTGTTGTTATTGTCGTGGGAAACTCAGCCCACTGCTTTACGGCTGGGTTGGAGGTTTAACGCCTGGCACCTGCAGAGTTCCGACTGCGAGGCTTTTGTCGAGGAGGAATTGCGTAATTGTTTTTAGCTCAATGTAGGATCGGTGGACTTGGCAGCGACCCTATGGGCAGCTAGTAAGTCTTCCCTGAGAGGCCGTATTAAGGACTATGTTTGTCAGGCTAAGGCGCGCCGAGTGGCGTGCCTGACCGATTCAGAAACCCAGAGCCTAAGGGTGGAAGCTGCTCTCCGATGTCGTGACACCGAGCACTCCGGTCGTCTCTCGACCGTAGCCCGCACAAAGCTGTGGCAAGTGTCTTTAGAAGAGGTGTTGAAGGGTCTTGACACATAGGGTATATGCCAAAAGTCAGAAAAATCCCCCTTCCGGCAAATATTTGGTATCAACCAATGACAAGCAGCAAGTACGACCTGAAGGAGAAACATTGGTCCTCCGACATTATTTTTACAAGGTTTTTAAACCTGTAACTTTTTTGAAGTTGTGACGCTTCATGTATACAGGTAGAGACATATTGCTATCTGAATATAAATAATGATATAGATGAGTGAGATATTGGTGTATGAATGACTCATTGATATCGTCATTGGGTATAGATTGTGTGAATGATTTATTGATTGAATCACCAGGATTAATACACTATTGCTGAATTATTCACCCCCGTTTTAGGGGAGACATCTGTTAAAGATAAAATTGTCTCATATCTGGTTGGTTTTAATGTTTTTTAATGTTATTATGACTTGAGATTGATTATTAATCATAGTAGTTGTGTTTTTTTTGTTCTATTGTTTTTTTCTGAAAGGATACACTTTCAATTGGCTAACTGTTTGTTTGTATGGTTATCTTTTTATTGGATATAGATCGTGTTATTTACATGGGAGAAATGAATTTCTGTCCTGAGGAAGGTGGTTTTTAAAGCATTAATATCCACCGAAACGCGTCGACGCAAGACAAAGAAGGCACACTAGAGATTGTGGAGACATTTGTTAATCGAAAGAATTCAGTATTCAGAATTATATTTTACAGAAAACAAATGATCCGGATCCAATGGTTTTGCCTTCATTTTTTTAAAATTCTTTTTATTAACATTGCTCATGTTCAAGTGGGTTACACAGCGGTAGTTCGTAGTATATTCACAGGGATCACAGTTCATCACATTTTTTTTTTTAACATGCATGGAAATGCCGAGAAGGGATTGCAACAGTCCTCTATCCCATCCCCTCCTGTACAGCTCGAAACCGTTGCCAGGGACCCCACACCTTCCTCCATTTATTCACAGATCCCCGGGACCTGTAGACCGTTTCCTCCGCCCTCTGGCACCAATCCAGGTCACAGAGCCACTGATCCCACGAGGGGGCGCCTGCGCACCCCAGTACCTGGCAATATTGCGTTTAGCCACCCCTGCTGCCAGCCCCAACCAAATCTCATTATGACGTGTCCAGTCCGTGGCACCTTTGATCATGAGCAAGAGCCACTTGGGCTCCAGTGGGACCGGGGCCCGCACTACCCCCTCCATCGTTTGCGTCACCCTGGTCCAAAACGGAATTATGAATGGGCAATCCCATAGAATGTGGTAAAAGGAGCCCTCCCCTTGACAGCCCCTCACACACAAGGGTGACAGAGTCCTACCCCAGGAGAACAGGTGGGTGCGGGGATAGTAGACCCTGTGGAGTATTTTTAACTGCACAAGGCGGAATCGTGGCCGGATCGCTACCTCGCGGGGGCTCTGCAGGGCGTCTTGCCAGTCATCGTCATCTAGTGCTCCAATGTCTCCCTCCCATCTCGCCCGCAGGGGTCCCAAGGGGTCCGGCATGTTATTAATAAGTTTTCGGTAAATCGTTGACGTGGGCTTCGTTAGAATGGGGTCGAGAAGGAGCCTGTCCTCCATAGGGGAGTATTCCGGGATGGAAGTGCCAGCACGGATGTGGGCCCGCAAGGCATGTATGAGGCGCAGGTAATGGTAGTGCTGGGAATCATGGAGTTGATACTCTTTTTTCAGAGCCGCAAAGGGAACCGGGGCCCCCCTTCCACACATCCCCGAGATGCTCAATGCCGATCAGTTTCCACCCCCTGTAGCCGGATAGTCCCGTCACCTCCTTTAGCCGATCGCCCGTCCAAAGCGGGGTCTGTCCCGTTAGGGTGTTCGTCCAGCCCAAGAACTTGTTGGCCTCCCTCCAACAGTGGAATACCACCCCAGTATGCGCGGGTAGATTACGACCCCGCCCGCGGGGAGTAGAGATACGGCTCACAGGTTCCTCCAACCATCGCGTGCCTATCCATTCTGTAAGCTGGCTCCGAGGCCGGCGTATAGATCCAGTCATTGACCACCTGCAACTGAGCTGCCCAATAATAGAGTCGCACGTCCGGGAGGGCCAGCCCCCCGTCGTACACCCCCCGCGTAAGCTTCTGCAACGCAATTCTCGGGTTGCCGCCGTCCCAAAGTAACGTCCGCAGCTCCCGGGAGATACGCTTAAATGTCGCCGTCGGGACCAGGTACGGTGTGTTTTGGAGGATATATAAGAGTCGTGGCAGCGCCAGCATTTTAAAGAGCGCCGCGCGCCCCATCAAGGACAAGGGCAAGGACCTCCAGTGTCCAATGTCCACCCCCAGCCTCATCAGTTGAGGCTCCAAATTTCGGGCGAAGAACTCCCCGCGTCCCTGGTGACGTACACTCCCAAATACCTGAATCCAGCAGTTTCCAGCGATGCCGGGCAATCCCGCGGTATGCGAGGAGGTGGACCCGACAGAGGGTAAACCACCGATTTGGTCCAATTAATCGAGTAGCCAGAGTAGCTACCGAAAAGGGCGAAAAGGTGGAGGGCCCGCGCCATGGACTGGTAGGGTCGGGCCATGTACAGGACAATATCGTCAGCGTATAGAGAAATACGCTCCTCCCATTCATCCGTGAGTGCCAGGCCCCAAAAGGCCCTATCTCTTCTGATCCAATGCGCGAGCGGCTCCAGGGCGAGGGCAAACAGGAGCGGTGACAGGGGGCAGCCCTGCCTAGTGCCCCTATACAGGGCAAAAGCACGGGACGTAGCCCCATTGACCCTCACCCTTGCCATCGGCTGCGTGTACAGGAGTCTCACCCAGCTACTGAACACGGGGCCCAATCCCAGTCTATTCAGTACCATAAATAGGTATGGCCATTCGATGCTATCAAAGGCCATTGAGGCGTCCAGCGCCATCAATGCCGTCTGCGTATGTCCCACGTCTTTAGTCATGTGCAGAATACCATAGAGCCTCCGCAGGTTGTGCCTAGTGCTCCTATGGGGCATAAAACCCGACTGGTCTACATGCACGAGGTCGGGAAGTACAGATAGCAGTCTTGTCGCCAAGACCTTGGCCAAGACCTTCGCCTCCACGTTCAGGAGGGAGATAGGCCGATAGGATGAGCAGCAGTCCGCCGGTTTCCCGGCTTTATGAATAACCACAATTGTGGCCTCTCTCTGGTCAGGCGGAAGCACGCCTACCTCCCGTGCCTCAAGGAACATACGTCGCATGGGCTCCAGTACCACACTCGCCTGTTTCTTATAGATTTCGACCGGGAGTCCGTTGGGTCCCTGCGCCTTGCCGGACTGAAGGGCATTAAGGGCTTCTCCCAGCTCTGCTCTTGTGAGGTCTGCATCCAGACACTCCGTTTGTTCCTGGGATAGCATAGGCAACGCAAAGTCTTGCAGGAATTCTTCACAGTCTCTCTCGGTTCTGGTACACACTGGGGTATACACTCCTTCATAGTAGGACGCAAAAGCCTCCGCTATGGCCGCACTCGTGGAGGCCAGGGCCCCGGAACCATCCCGCACCTCCGTAACCCAGGAACGTTCCCTGTCCCGGCGCTCCAGCCACGCGAGAAGCTTCATACTCTTGTCACCTGCATCATATATCCGATGCTGCGTGGCAAGGGAGTAGGCACGTGCCTCACCCTCCGCTAGCGAGCGAAGTTCCCTGTGCTTCAGGGCCAAAGCATTATTGCGCTCCGGCGAGGGCGATGCACTTGCCTCTCGCTCCAGAGACTCGATTTCGCGCTCCAGCTGCTGAATCTGCAGCGATTCCTCTTTTTTTTGGGCACCGATCAAGGCCTGGGCCTGTCCCCTCAGGACCGTCTTGTATGCCTCCCACAACGTTAGCTGGGAGGTAACCGACCCCTGATTGTCGGAGAAATAGTTCGCGGAGCCCTCCCGAAGCTTATCCGTGATCGAAGTGTCAGTTAACCGCCACGGATCTATTCGCGGGAATGCGGCCCTGTCCACCACCGTCCCCCGAAGGGTAACACCCACCGGAGAGTGGTCCGATATGCCGCGCGCCATAATACTCGGGTCTACAAAATCTCCCAACTGATCCCCCCGCGTGAAAATATAGTCCAACCTCGAAAAGGAGCCATGTCTGGCCGAATAAAAGGTGTAGAGTCTGCGGGCTGGGAACCGAGTTCGCCATATGTCGCATAGGCCCATTGCAGCCGTGAAGCCCCGCAGGCCCGCCTCCCCTCCACTGGCTCGTCTGTCGCCTGACCGGTCTAGTTCGACGTCCATTACCGCGTTGGTGTCGCCCCCCAGGATCAGAGTGCCGTTGGGGAGGTTCGCCAAATGTGTCCCCAGTTTCTTGTAGAGTGTAGCATGCAGGCCGGGCGGGATGTAACAGGAGCACAGGAGCACCGTACGCCCTTCCCATCTCACCGCCACCGCCACCGCCACGAAGCACCCAGCGTCTTCCATCCAGGAATTTAAGACAGTTATTGGCAAACTCCTACGGACCAGTATCCCCACCCCCCTCGAGCCAGACGTGAATCCGGAGTGGGCTACCATCTTATACCCGAATCTATCTAAGGCCCTGCAATTATTACCCCGGAGGTGGGTTTCCTGCAGGAGCACCACATCTGGAGAGTGGCGTTTCAGGTGCTGCAGTACTAGAGTTCTCTTGATCTTGTTGCCCATCCCATTGACATTCCATGTCCATATTTTAATCTTAGCCTGATCCCCCATCCCCACTGTGAATCCACATCCTCAACGGATTTCCACCCTGCCACTGCGCAGCGCCCCCACAGTACCACATCATTAACATAAATATATTGACATGAGCTAAACTTAAACTTCCCATCAACCCCATCCCACCCCCCCCAGTCTGTCCCCCCCTCCCTGCCTCCCTGCTAAGTGGGCCCCCAACCCCCCACCTTAAAAACTTGCAGAGTGCCTGTCGCCCAAGTAATCCCATTACAACTAACTGAGGGAACGTAAGCCCACAACTCGCAGAAACTGGCACAACTGACTGTCGGATTTCCACCCCTTTAAACAAGAAATTAGCCCCCACCCTCCCCCCCCTCTCCCAAACCCCAGCGGGCCAACGCCTAGAGCCCTTTGGGCGAGCAATCCACGTCAGCCAGCGCGGTCACTCACAGTCACGGAGACGTTCAAAATCTTTATGCAGCCTGACTAGTGGCCCCCAGCGCATCAGGGCCCAAGAGACGTGCGCCATTGCCCGCCTCCCCCATGTAGAGCCCTCAGTGCGGCTTGTGTCCCCATCAGTCCTCCGGTGGCGGACGTTCACGCTCCTGACTCCCTCGGGCCGGTGCTGCAGCTCTCTCAGCCTCACGAGAGTTGTCGTTGGAGGTCCGGCGCCGTGCCGCACCCTGGCGGCCCACGGTCCGCCATCCCTCCATCCAGTCGCTCGCCTCCGCCGGAGAATCAAAAAGTACACCTTTTCCCCATCCAGGATCTTGAGCCGTGCTGGAAAGAGCATCATGTACCGCACCCCCTGGTCCCTAAGGGCTCGCTTGACGCCTTCAAAGGACCTGCGCTGGCGCTGGACCTGCAGAGTGAAGTCCGGGAAAAACCGGATCGTTGCGTTCTCCAGTCGTAGGTCCCCGGTGGTACGTGAAGCCTGCAGGATGGCATCCCGGTCCCGGTAGTTCAGGAACCGGACAATGATGGTGCGCGGAGGAGCCCCAGGCTTAGGCCTCCCCCCCATTGCGCGATGGGCCCTGTCGACAGAGAAGAATTTTGAGAGACGCTTGGGCTTAAGGTGTTGCAGTATCAGATCCTCAACAAAACAATCCATGGACGGCCCTTCCAGTCCCTCCGGCACCCCTACGATGCGGACGTTGTTGCGTCGCGCCCGGCCTTCCTGATCCTCCAGGCGGGCTACGACGTCACCCTGGGCCTTCACCAGCGTGGCGACCTGCTCCTCCAGCTTCTTCGTTCTGCCCTGCAAATTTCCAATGCCACTCTCCGTCTCGGCCACCCTGCCCGACATAGACCGAAAGTCGGCCCGGAGGAGGTTAACCTCTTCTGTGACCGAGTCCAGTTTGGGCTCCATTGTGCCACGCATGTCTCTGATGGCCTGCATTATGTCTCTGAGTGACGGGTCCGATCCTCCGTCCGCGTCGTCACCCTGTTGTCCCCCATCGCGGAGGCCCTCTCCCTTCCCCATAGCCACTGTGTATTTATCGATCTGGTTGGCTTGGTTCGGAAGAGGCGGCTTATGCCGACCCATTGCCGTAGATGAAGCCGTGGCGGGAGGGCTCCCACGTCTGGCCCCTTGTCCCTGTCGCAGTCGTCCAACCGCAGGCCGGAGGGACCGTCCAGTCCACCCCCGGTCCTCCGCCACTTCAGCCGTGAGGGACACCAACGCTCACCCCCGCTCAGGTCGCACGCCGACCGGTTTAGCAGGCCACCTCGCCAACGGTCACTCAGCAGGCTTCCAGGGGCAGGCAGACGAGTTTTCACCCCCAGCGCCTCTCAGGCCACTCAGTACTGGTCCAGGCCTCCCACTACCATGGATGAGCCTCAGAGCGCTCGGGCCCCAGACCCCGGAGTTGTTCAGACGCGGCGCTCCGGTGGGAGACAGCAACGCTCAGCAGGCCCAGCTCGCTTCCGCGGGCCCCACCAGTGCGGCCAAGTCCCCCGATCTCGGGCTCACTGCGCCGCCTCCCTGGGCTCCGGGGCTCCGCGCTGTCAGTAGCGCACACCCAACGCAGCTATCCGCCGCGACAGCGGTTCCACTCGTGGCTTCTGCGTGCCTGCGCTGCAAGCTCACCTCCAGGCCCCCAGCCGGCCGAGCGACGCTCCCAGGGCACCTCCGCACCCACCTCTGTGTCGGCCGTCGGTCTCCTCAGGCCGCCTCGCAGCCGCTGTGTGCGCTCCTCTCCCGGGCTCCGCTGCAGTCCGAGCACCCCTCGCTCTCAGGTCCGGCTCCTGGACGTGTCTCGGGACTGTCCGCTCTAGGCCGAGCGCTCGCCCTCCATCGGCGCCATTTTCGCCCGCACGGGCGCTGAGTTCCGCGTTTTCGCCCCTCCGGGCTGGAAGCCTTCCTCGTCCCTGCTGCCGCCGCGATTTCACCCGCGAGCGGCTCGCCGCCGGTCAGCTCCGCTGGTCGCGTTCCCCAATGGCCGGATTGTGACGGATTTAGGGGTGATGTTACCCTATCTGCTGTCGCAGCTCACCTAGTATGCGGCCATTTTCCTCGGCTGCAGGCCACGCCCCCGTTTTGCCTTCATTTTTGACAAGAGAGTAATTTTTCTTGCAGGGTCTCCCGATTGTGTAATTTTGTATAAAATGTGGTTTTAACTTTTTAATTATTGTTGTGTTCTTAGATGTATAATTTTATGATCATTTATTGTATATGATGAATTGCAATGATATGTATTTTTAAACTAAATAAAAGTTTGTATTTTCTGAACACTTGGCCTATTGAAGGGATTAGTGTCTTATTCTGGTGATTGAATGTATTTGCTGCTTGTCATTGGTTGATACCAAATATTTGCCGGAAGGGGGATTTTTCTGACTTTTGTCTTCTTGGTGCCCTACTCCCTTTGTGGTAAAAGGGCCCCTCTCAATAATTTTTGTGACATAGGGTATATGCCTCAGAAGGCAAATCCAGTAAATTATTGTATTGGCTGGCAACCCATGGAGTCTATGACTGCGTGGTCCCTGTGATTCGGGGCTCGTTAGGCTGGCCTCAGGAGGAGATCCCCGTCATAGCTCACACTTTTGCGGACTTTTACCGGGCATTATACTCGCGGTGCCTCCCGCTGACAGCGGATGTCGTGTACCCCCTTCTGGACAGTATACCGTTGACGACTATACCCAGTGTTTTGGCCCAGGAATTTAACCAAACTCGGACGCTGGAGAAGGTTTGCAAGCAGAAAAGACAGCTGGCCCAGATGGGTACTCCATCGAATATTACAAGCGCTTCTGTGAGATCCTGTGCCCCATCTCCTGAACTTTTATGCAGCAGCCCTGCAGCAAGGGTTATTTCCACCAGACTTAGATTGCGCTATGATTGTGATTCTCCCCAAAGACGGTCTTCCTAAGGATCAGTGCTCCTCTTATCGGCCAATTTCGCTGATTAACACAGACATTGCGAAAGTGTGGGATGCTCGATTGAGCATGGCCTTGCCTCACCTAATCTACCAAGACCAATGTGGATTTATGTTGTGCCGCATTACATGCCACTGCATTAGGAGAGTCCAGGTGGCGCTGTCCTGAGTGTCAGATCTCAATGGTGCGTTGGCCCTCTTGCTAATAGATTTCACAAAAGAATTTGACATGGTGTCGTGGGCTTTTATTGCTGAGGTTCTTCGTCGGGTTGGCCTGGGAGAAGGGTTCCGTCGTATGGTTTGGCTTCTTTACCACTCCCCAACCGCTCAAGTTCGGATGAACAGGGTCTTTTCTCTTGCATTTCCCATGGGGTGTGCCACACGCTAGGGGTGCCCACTGTCCCCATTTCTCTTTGCCTTGTTGATAGAGCCCCGGGCATGGCTTATATGTTGTGATGCCCAGGTGGAGGGATGGCGGTGGGGGGTGTGCCTTGAAGACCATCTAGCACTATACACGGAGGATATGCTTTTGTTCTTGAAAGAGCCACAACGCTCCAGGCCACACTGCCTAAAACTCCTCCAGCTCTACGGTGAGGCATCCGAGCTTCAAGTTAGTGAAGGAAAATCCTGTGTAGTGGAGGTAAAAGGCGACCCTTTGGGGCAAGTCTGGTATTCTAAAATTCCTATCCGACTCAATTCCTTTAAGTTTCTAGAGGTACATAGGTCTCCCCTTCCGGATTTGGCCTGGGGTCCTAATTTCCAGGGTCTTGACCTGCGGCTTGGCTGTGATCTTGGCTGCTGGACTACACTTCCACTGAACCCAATGGGGTAGACGGCGCTTTTTAAAATGGTGTGCTTACCGCGATACTTGTACGAAATATGTCATTACCCCTATCCCATCCTTCGTAAATGGTTCCACTCTTTAAGCCCGAAGATTGCCAACTTTGTGTGGGCTGGGGGCCGGCATAGGGTGGTGTTTCAGTCGCTCTGTGTGTCCCCTTATGACGGTGGCCTGGGTTTATCGGGTGTTTATATATACTATCTGGCAGCACACCTAGTGCCGATTAACGATTGGTTCACGGGGGAGGTGGAATGACCCGGCATACCGCCTGGAAATACACTCACTGGGGATAGATGGTCTCCTTGATCTTTTATATGGAGCACTTCTACTGGGTACCTTGCCTTCTTGTACACGTGTGTCTCTTACCTATTGGAGGGCGGTCTTTTGCCTTACTGGTTGAAACTTTCGACTAACCGGGATGATCCCCCCCCCCCCCACCTATGGCGAGAAATGTGGCTAGGTCAGCTATCGACCCTGGAGGGGTTCGTGCAATGGGATCGTCTTGAGATCTCCTACCTTGGAGCCATAAGGGGGAAGCATTATGTCATTGCAGGAATTGAAGGTCAAATACTCCTTGACTAACTCGCAGTTCTTTCGGTATCTCCAATTACACCACGCCTTGCTGGCCCATGACTCACCGGAGAACCCTGTGCCTGAGTACAGTCCGTTGGAGGTGAAGAGCTTCCAGGGGAAGCTAGGTAAAGGGGCTACATCAGCTATTTATAAGACGCTGGTGATCCATGCCCCGGATGGCCTTGAGAAGGTCCGACAGAGGTGGGCGTCCTGGGTGGGGGACTTGGATGAAGACGACTGGAGGGAGGCTTGTATGGCGCTGATACTGTTCAGTTACTTGCACGTGACATATCTCACTCTGAAGCACTTACACCATTTGCTCCCCGATGCGCAAGCGGCATGTGCACAATGTGCGCTCCCCACAGCGGACTTCTATCATGTAGCCTGGGATTGTCTGGTGCTGAGGCCCTTCTGGGGGAAGGTGGGTCACATACTTTCAGCTGTCTTAGGCCACCCGCTGGAGTTAACGCCACATAGTGCCCTGCTTGGGTCTTTGAATGAGGTGGGGGTCCCCAGAGCTGAGCGTGTCTTTTTGGGGATGGCTTGCCTGGTTGCTAAGTGGGATGTAGCACTTGCATGCAAACAACAGAGGCCGCCGACTGTTAGGGGGTGGCGTGCAGGAGTGGACTGGTGCGCCCACCCGGAGAAGCCAGTTTTTGAGGCTCGTAGCTGCCCTTAGAAACATGAGCGAATATGGGAGAAATGGTGCAGTTACTATGGGTTGTCAATCTATGTAGGAAAGTAGGATCTGCTTTCATGGTCACCCCCATTGTTTGCTGGTGTCATTATGTTTTTCTGACTAGTCTGACTGGGATCCTGCTAATCAGAACCCCAGTCTCTGTGCTTCTTCCCTAAATTGGATAAGGTGAGTACTTAGGTACACCCCATATTGGCTACTGATGTAACCTTGCAAGTCCCTAGTATATGGTACTAAGTTACCAGGGTACAGGTACACCAGGGGTCCCCCATGGGCTAAAGGATGTATTATGCCACCCATAGGAGACCACTAAAATTGTGACTACAGGCCTGCCATTTCAGCCTGTGTAAGCTGGTGCTAGCACCACTTACGACAGATATAAGTGTCCTTATATCTGAGGTTACTACACTTAAAACCTAAAGTCACCCCTAAGGCAGGACTTTCAATCCTGAAGGCAGGGTGCTCGGTTATAAGGGGGAGGGTGCCCCTGCATGAGCAGGACACCCCTACAACCTTCGGAGTCCATTCTCCCGGGTTGTAAGTGCATCAGCCATAACGATATATAGAGTGGCCATGCGTCATTACGATGGCTATCTCTAAACTGGCTGTAGCAAACTCTGTTGTGTTTGGTATCAAACATGTTGGAATCATATCTCCAACACCATAGACGGTGTTGGAAGTATGATTCTATGCACTGTAAAGCTCCTCCGGGAGGCTCTCAGTGCTCCCGGTACCAGTTTTCTAGACCCGGACAGGAAACTATGGCTGCTGCCGACCAGAGACACGATTCTGCTCTACTGTTGCTGAGCCAAGCTGGAGCAGGGGAAGGCAGGACAATAGGTTTCCTATCACAGGGAGGTGTGACCACCTCCCAGACAGGGCTTAGTGTATTGGGACATGGTGGGGGTGCTTGCAAGCGCCACTAAACCATTTTGAAGGGCACATTTGGTGCCCTCCTTGCATACTCCAGTTAAAACCAGTTCAGGGAGCTGTTGACTCCCGCTATGGTGCGAAACTGGACAAAGGACATGGGAGTATCCTCCCCACTGTCTAGCCCCTCCTCTGGGAGGGGATTTCCTAAGGGTACTTAAGGGCTTACCTGTGGTTGGGTCCCTAGATTCATCATGGGACAAGATTCAGATCCGAAATCACTTCAACTTCAACTGTCTGGGCACTTTGGACTTCGCTGGACTTCGCTTTGGGAACCGAGACTGCAACTGGGAAGACTCCTACTGCTCCTGGTCTCGTCATCCTGCCAGTCTTCTGCAACGTCTATGCCTGTGCTCCATACAGGTTCCTCACAAGGCCTGTGAACACCCAAAGGAATCTCCCATGGAGTGAAGGAGTCAATACCCTGCATCTGCAGGCACCGCAACAAAGCTGACCGGTCTGTTGTTCCTGGGCTCACACGGATGCCGAAAGGCAACAGAGGTGGTGGTTCTGCAACTCCCTTGAGGCCTGCACTGTCTTCATAGCAAGTTTGAAGCCAGTATCCCTCGTCGGAAGCGCTAGAGCAGTACCCCTGTGCACCGTGTCGACTTGCTGTTGCCAAGGCTTGTTGACTCTCTCCTCCAGAGATCTTCGGGCTCTAAGAATCTGCAGACTCAAGCATCTCCTGCAGCCAAGATCTGCGCCTGCACTGCATCCTTTGCACCCTGGGCCTTCATCCTTTGGTGAGCTGCTTAAGGTCCGCTTGCGATTCCTGTGCCTTTGGCCCGTGGGTGTCAGGGTCCATCAGACTGCCCACCGCCTTCCGCACTCCAGCAGTAGTGGGGGAACTATTCAGAATGAACCCCAGGGCGCTAGGTGCATTTCACTCACTTAGATCCTACCTAGCAAGACTGCCTGTCGGGTGGGGGCTCCTAGCAGGTTCCCAACACATGCCTCTCGCCCTCGGCTCATCCCCTCTTTTACTCCCCGTGTTCCCTGAGGAAGAAAAGCGGACTTATATTTCTTTAATTCTCTGCTCCGGTATGTGGTGGTGTTTTCCTTATCTTTGTTTCCCAGGCCACAACAGAGTTCGACTCAGCAACCTCCATGACTCAGCAGCCTCTGTGACTCAACAAGCCTCCGTGACTCAGCAACGCCCATGACTCAGCAACGCCCATGACTCAGCATCCTCCATGACTCAGCAGCCTCCGTGACTCAACAAGCCTCCGTGACTCAGCAGCCTCCGTGACTCAGCAACCTCCATGACTCAGCAACCTCCATGACTCAGCAGCCTCTATGACTCAACAAGCCTCCATGACTCAGCAACCTCCATGACTCAGCAGCCTACATGACTCAGCAGCCTACATGACTCATCAGCCTGGCAAAAGGTATTTAACTCTCACCCAGGCTCGTCTTCCGTGCTTCGCATTGAGTTTCCTGTTGAAGATCCTGCGGCGTGACAGCTCTTCTCTGCAGGTGCTGGTCGGACGAGTCCTGTTCCATCCTTGCTGCTGCTACTCGCAGATAAGTCTAAATCCTTTTTGGGCTACATTTAACTCTTGTGCTCAGTAGAATTCCATTGTTTTGACTCCCGGCTCATTTTTGGTTATCGGGGAGATCTTGGGTAACCGCGCACAAAACTCTTCGCAGTGAGAGACTTCCTGACTTCGTTTCCTATTCCACAGTTCCCTCTTGTTCCCGCTCAGCTTACTTTATGCTACTTGCCTGGATTTTGGTCATTTCCTCCTCATATCATTTATGTAATTCGTGCATAGTTCTTGCTGATAAAAGTGTATATTATTATTGCAGTGTTTATTATTATCCTGTTACGTCTCTGTTTTTTCTCGCTGAAAGAAGGTCTTGGTAACGCTCTCAAGCCTTGGACATACTTCAGCTGAAGGATACAGATTATGTCTTATCTCATTGAAATAAGAACGTATGGTGTGCTTATGTGTAATCTTCGTTGGCAGAATATTGTGTGTGTGTGTATTTATCTTTGGCGCCATATGGTGTGAGTGCAGTTCTGATTTATTCTAATCATTCTAAAAGACCTCTTTTATTGTGACCCAATGCAGAAGTTTATGCATTATTTAAGTCATTGATTATTTGTGTTCTTATTGATGTCTTTTACTACTGCTGCAGGAGCTGGTCTCCATACTCATTCCTAGCTTTAGGACAGATGCCCCAGATTGGTCTGTGACCCGGAGTTTGCTTCTCCACCGGCACGAACGCGCACCAGTTGTTTCTTTCTTTATTTTAGCTTTTTGTTTTAACTAGTTATTTTAGTTTGTTTGTTCCCAAACCCCCTTCCCTTGAGATTATCGGATGAGCACTGGTGTCTCTGGTTCAGTGTTCGTCGGATGATTTCTGGGGATTGTTGGGGTCCAGGTGCCTCTGCGTGTCCAGCAGAGAGAAGAATGCGTTCCAACGTTCATCTTCCCAGATTGGTTCCTGATAGAGGGTCCTCTCAAGGGTCTTCTTTGGCTCCAGTGGGCTCCCTTGCTTGCTCGGGGCCCGCTCTGACTTACCTTCTCGTGGTGAGTCAATTGGACCTTGCTGGTCCCGACACTGCACCTTTTTCGATGACTACATTGGATTCCGTTGCCAAGGCATGTTTGTCCCCCTACCAGACACTGACCCCCCTGGCTCTTGACATCTGTCATTGGACAGCTTGTGAACGGCTCCTGGTCATCTACAGCTTAGCCTGTTCCGCACAGCTGCAACTTCAATGACACAATCAACTCTCTTGCATCCCTGACATCGGTGGGCATTCGTCTTCCATGCCTCCTGGTCACTCCTGAGTGGCATAGACTCTGTCCCCTCTGCTTGCAGGTACCTCTCATCTTGAATCCACCTTTGGGTTCCACCGGACTCTTTCACCTTCTTCGCCAGCTGCATCTTTGCTGAAGTCCTCCATTGTGGTCTACAGCGGTTTCCGACATCACTTTGCACCTATGCATCCGGCTTCCCTGGTGTAGGTATCCTGGTTCGTTGGGTATACATGGGATGAGGTCACTCTACAACCTTCCATCTTCCATGGGGTGTCTTCAGGGTTCCCTGGAAAGGTTCCTTTTTCTTTAAAACTGCAACCGCGACTTACCCATTGACTTGCATTCCCACTCTGCACACGACCTCCGTGAGGTTCCTAGATACTCAGCTTGAGTGGTTCCTTGGGTCCCCGACTCTTCTACGTCTTCTGGGTCCACTCTCGACTTAGGTCGTGGTTCGCATTCCACTATTTTAGTATATGGTTTGGTCTCCCCCTGGAAACCACTGTGTATTTGTGCTACTTACATGTTCTATTTCCAAAGTATTGTATGTATTTTGATTATATCTCTGTGTAAAAGATATTGCAATGTGTTAGTGAGTGTTTATAATAAATACATATTTTTATAACTACACTGTGTGGTTCTTTTTCACTTAAAATTGAAGTACTGGTAAAACAAGCTGCTTTACACTCCTTCTGGACTGAGCCTGAAGGCTGCTCTCCACAGCTACCACTTAGAGAGATTTCTGAGGTTGTCTAAGACCACTAAAATCACCATAAGGGTTGTCTGGATTAGTGCTGGGTGCTACACTTACATAAGTGAGCACAGTATTCTAAGCCAGCCTCCTACAATCTGATATTGTAATGTGGCACATTTTTATGTTTGGGCTTGTCACTATGTCATACATGTATTATGTGTACATTTTGTACTGAGTGGTGCTGTGCTTTGCCATACAACTCTTAATAAAGTTGGTTATAATAAAAAGAAGCCATGCAAAGTTATCCTACGTGGCTTTGAGTGGCCTCATAAATCATGAGTACCGCAACGCAGAACAAACCGATATTGCCTTACTCTGCGCCCGGGAGGCATTCCATGGTGTTTGCAATCGGTTTTCCCATGCTACACCCATGGAATTTGACGCTGCCCCAGATTTTCAAAATCATGTAAACCTGGGGAGACGTCAAATGTGTACGCCTCCTGAGGTGAGGCGTAATAAGGAGAAATATATTTATTTCTCCTCGTTTTTTCTTCTTTCTATGAGTTCTGCATTCTGCAGCAGACATACAAAGAGGAAATCGCCTCTCAAAATTGTTTTTGTGCAGGAAGGT
This sequence comes from Calotriton arnoldi, assembly GCA_963921515.1. Lineage (NCBI taxonomy): Eukaryota > Metazoa > Chordata > Amphibia > Caudata > Salamandridae > Calotriton > Calotriton arnoldi. The sequence continues at coordinate 6,438 of CAWUFW010015225.1, read as the reverse complement.
GCCCCTTTCTGCAGAAAAACAAACCTCCTGCAACGGAGGCACCCTTGCACTATGGTGCAAGGAAGGTTGCCTACGTTGGCACTAGGCTGCTGAAACAGCACCAGCTCAGGGGGAAAGGACAGGAATGTATCATATTGCTTAAATACGATGCATTCCTGCCCTTTCACTTTGGTGTAGGGCAGCGCAGCAAGGTGTCTTGTTGCGCTGCCCTACGCCAAAATCCCATAAATGAGCCCCTGGGTGTCGGCCCTGCCACACTGAGTTCAAATCCTCACTGCTCCACTTCTGTTTGCGTTGATCTGTTTCCATAATCATGCTTGTCCCTCATTAACAATGACTGTATTCCACTCACAACAGTAACCTCCTTGGAATTCTGCCACTTGCAATCCTGAGTGGCTCCGTGTCTGGAATTACCAGGCCTGCAAAATCCTGACTCACTAATTATGGGTCCGAAAACTCCAGACTCATAAGTTCCAGGCCCAGAGACACAGGCTCAGTTTCACTGCATTTGCCTGAAATTGGGGTGCTACATTTAGGACCCATACTTTCCAGAGTATGGTGGATCCAGTTGCCGTCCACTCCCTTCCCAACCGTCTCGGCTCCAGTGACGTAACAAAGGCCCCACAGCCCCCACAGTGCGGGGGCCCCGAGCTCCAGGGGGCCCTCTCAGCACAGTACCCTGGCCTAAGAGCTCCTGAGTGAGTCCGGAGGGGGGGCTCCTCCATGTACTTTGGAAGGGGCCTCCGCAATTGTTACGCCACTGCTCTGCTCATGTATAAGAGGAGGAGAGGAGAAATAGAAAAGAACAAACAGGAAGAGGATGGGGGAGGGAGTATAAAAAGACTATCCTCCCTGCTCACCAGAGAAAGCCAGAGAGGTGAGGACTTGGGCGGGACTCTGCGGAAGAGTACCGCAGACAGGAGGGTGAGGAAGAACCTGAAGAAACCCATGTGGACTTTAGAGGCTGCACTAACCAGAGTGACGGACAGAAAGACTAGGAAAGCGAATCTGATGGAATTCTATAAGGAGGCCATTTAAAAGAGCCCAGGTACACCTGGAGCAGAGGAAGTGGAGCTGGAGTACACAGAGAGGTGACCTCCCCCCCCCCGATATTGGGTTTGAGCCCCACCACTATCCAGGAGGGTCGTGGCTTTCTCAGGCAGGTTAAACAAACATAGAAAAGAGTCAGCTAGGGTTGAACTTAGGAGAAGTCAACTGAAAAAGTTTATGAGCAATGGGTGGAGGGTTCAAGGTGCAATAAAGGAGAGAATGAGGGGAAACATAGCAAAATATAAAGTATGTGGTTCAAAAGGACCGATTTGGGAACAGTGTTTAATTCTTGGCTAGTGACTAGCAACCACAGAAGGGAATTTGCCTGAAAGATTGTCAGAAGAATGCTAAGAATAACTCCCTGTGAAGAGCCTCATAAAAATATGTTGTCTGCTGAGGCGCCATTGAAATATATGTATATCAGACAAGAGGACAGACAGGAAAAGGAAGAGGGAAGGGGAAAAAGGTTTGTGAAAAGGGCCCGTAATCAAGGCATGTGTGGTACCTTGACTCTTCTGTCTTCACAAGCTGAGCGCCTGGTGGAGTCATTAATTCGTTTTTTCTCCTAGGAAGCCAAAATGTGATTTATATATAGATATGTATATCATGGACTCTGCTTGCCGCAGCAGGATGACGCTGCCCATAATCCCTGCCACAGGAGGGGTGAGATCTTCATCTACTATCTACCTCAACATAGAATGATATCCTTCTCCCTCAAGACTTCGCCCCGACTCTAACATACAGGAGTGAATCTCTCCATGGAAAGGATGCTGCAGTCTTGGATATAGTGATAGCTAACTCCTGCAGAGCAATTTTCCACCTGCCATGATATGTTTCACCAGCCCAAATATGGCTGGAATCCGGGCTCCAAAACCAATCGGTGGAAAGACAGGGTGCGTATGTTAGTAGCTGGCACAAGATCCGCAGAGGTTGGATCCTTAAACTCTCATCTCTGGCTCGAGTTGCTCCACCACAGAAAATCTCCAGCCAGGGACTATCTGTTTGACTCTCTTAAAGTACTGGGATTGTCGGATCTTTGGGAAACCCCTACTGACCATTCGTCTTTTAAAAAAATCGTGAAAAAATCAACACGAATCGTATCCGCCATAGAGGATAAGGAAAGGCTTGCTAAAAGGGCACATGGCTGGATAATGCTTAGCGATTATGGAATACTGCAACCGCAATCTTACCTCAAAACTGGAGTCAAAATAAAGACGAAAGAAAAGTTTTTAAAGTTACGACTTGGCGTTATTCCGATTGCCCCCCACCTGCCACCCTGGGAAAGGAGTGACAGTTCGCATTCCTGTCGGCTTTGCGGAGTCGGTAAGGAGGACATTATCCATCTCATCTACATTTGCCCCAATTTAAAGGACATCAGGTATAGCTTATTACGGCCTTTCTTCAAGCAGCATGGTATTCGGACCTGTAGGCAGGCAGTAAAGCTGTGCTTTAATCCAGCCGAGACACAGCTGAACTGCCGGCTCACAAAATTGTTCGATTTAGTAATAAGGAGGCACAAAAATATGTTATACGTGGACAAACAAGTGTAGCCGGTTAGAGCACTGCTTGATGCTAGCCTAAAACACCGAAAATCATAGCTGACAGATCACAGCCGCCTTAATTGACAATGGTAATATGTCCAAAGAACAGCCTGAATCTAGACTATTCATGCTAGAACCAGCATCCTTTTAATTCAGGACAACCATATCTAGTTTAGTTGTCCATGAAGTATTAGCACTTTAAGACCCGCTTAATCCAGGACAATCATGACTAGCTCACCTGATCCTGAAGCACTAGCACCTTAAGATCTGCCTAACCTAATAACGACCCGCGCACTGATCTTGAAGCACAAGCACTTTAAGATCAACTGATGAGCACCGCACTGATCTGTGTACCTTAAATAAAGTTAAGAATGGTGTCCAGGAAAATAATAACCATTGTACGTGATCCAGAAGCACAAGCACTTTAAGATCAACTGATGAGCACCACACTGATCTGTGTACTTTAAATAAAGTTAAGAATGGTGTCCAGGAAAATAATAACCATTGTACGTGATCCAGAAGCACAAGCACTTTAAGATCTGCTTAGCTTAAGACATCATGTCCAGTTTACTTGATTATGAAGTACAAGCACTTTAAGATCTGCAGATGAATACCATACTGAATTGTGTAATCTCAAATATTGCCTAAGATTGGTTTTTAATATTATTTGAAAAATTGTAATCTCAAATAATGTCTAAGATTGTTTTTTAAATATTTTTTTGTATCTGTAAATTGTTGCCTAATCCAAGACAATTACGACCAGCTTATCTGTTCCTGAAGCACAAGCATTCCAGATGTACCCGATTGAGGACAATTAAAATCAGTTTGCTTGACCTTGATGCATATGCACTTTAAAATTTGCAGATGAGTAACAAATTGAATTGTGTAATTTTAAAGTGAATTTTAATATTGTTTTATTGTTACAAAGGTTTTAATTAATCATGCATAATAAAATTACCTTACCTTACCTCAAGACTTCGCCCCTGGGAGTATCCACAGAGAGAGAAAGGCTCAGCCCCCCAAGCAAGGACCTTCGGCCAGTGCATCGTGCATCTGACAAGAATGTGGTACAAGAGCAGGCTGCTTACAGGCCTAGTGGTATGCGAAGTGTCTCTGTAGTTGTGTAGTCTCTGGCACGGTACTTCAGATAGCGGCTAGTGAGTGAGTTTAGATGCTTGTACAGTTTTCTTCAATGTGGCCATAAAACTTTCCACCGCACCATTGGCTTGAACCACAGGGGCATAGTCCTCCTCCTATGACCACCTCTCTCCATGCCTGTGTGGGGATCTGTGACCCCTGGAGTGGTGCTGGAGCTCCTGCCTTGCTCTGGGCTTGACATGCATGGCAGATACTCACTTTCTCTTCGACTCCTCGTTCTAGGTATTGAAACCAAACCTTCTGTTTCACGAGGCGCTTGGTTGCCTCAACTCCGCGATGTGCTTCATGTGCATGACTCCGAGGGATGACCAGTCATGTGTTCCACAGAAGCAGTCCTGTCGGATGGGAAGCTAATTCGACTTTTACGTGTTTGAAGACTCTTCAATCTTTCAGTTTACTTTGAGGATGGGCTTTGTGGGCCCTTTGCAGCTTATTCCATTTCTGGGAATCGAACACAGTTTTCATGCACAAATGCTTGGGGACATTTACCCCTTCCGGTTGGCACATATGGAAAGCATATCTTCTTGTTTTCTCAATGTGTGCAGCAGGTTCTGTCTGCAAACATCAGATCCACAGCTAGCAGTAATTTGTGATCCGGAGTCTCTTCATTGCTGCACCTGTCGAAGTCCCAGCGCCGCGCTTGATCCTTTGATCTTGTCACCAAAGCATCTATGGGCTCACCTTGTTTCTGCCTCGTGGAGTGAAAAGGTATCTTTCATAATCACCACTTCATTTTTGGAGAAAGTACATCATCTGCAATAGTTCAGACCACTCTATGAAATTGATATAATATAGTACGTGTGTCGGGCCCAACCTACCGACCCAGTGCATAATTCTGCATATCCGCCTCTTTTTCAACAATAATGACTAGAGGTGGTGGAAACATGCAGTGCAGTTAGTTTATTGACTGACAGCGACTTCACATGAGCATCAGTTGACAACACCGATTTGTCATCTTCAGAGAACGAGGAGGCCATCATGTTCACTAAAGGCACTACACTTGGTTTATCCTCGTCGCCAGTGTAATGACCTGGAATTACCTGATCGACCAGCAGCTCGTGCAAACATCAGGAAACACTTCTCTTACATCCTCATCATTTCTTTTATTCACAATTGCCTCCTAAGGCCTTGATCTCACACAGGTCATCAGTAAAACCCAGTCAGTAGGACACAAAGACCCCTCACATCAGAGGCTCATGTTTAAGTGCAAATTCGCTCTTGAATGCCAGCACTAACTGGTCGATCCACCTCTTCTGATCGTCGCGCGCCAACTGAGCTCCCCATCTCGGCTCCCAGTGCAGAGCCCGGAAACACGTCACTGCGCTGGGAGTGAAGAGACGCTCAGAGCTAGAGCCCCACAACACTACAGTGACCAGCACACATAGAAGTTGCAATACGTCATTTTTTTAACCCCTTCCATGCTTATGACGAGCTGGACTCGTCATGGCACACAGTGCTCGTGTGCTCATGACGAGTCCAGCTCGTCATAAGACCACCCACGGGGGAAGCGCTGGCGCTCCCCCCGTGGGAATCTGATCGTCGGGGTTTTTTAGGAGGCAGGGGAAGGACTTCCCTGCCTCCCCCCCGCCCCCATCAATGACGTCAGCGCGCGGCGCGCTGACATCATTGAGGGTTTCCCTTTCTTCCCCGACGCGCTGGAAGCCATTTGCTTCCAGCGCGTCGGCGAAATAAGGTGAGTTTTGGCTCGGGGAGGGGGGTTTGATTCAAAAGAGACATCGAGGGAAAGGAAAGGGTTTTCCTTTCCCCCGATGCCTCTTTTGTGCATTCCTGCTGCACGATCATGTGATCGTGCAGCAGGAATGCTCTACGAGGGCGGGATTGTGAGCGTGGAGATGTGCCTTCTCTCCATTGCCACCCTGTAAAGTTAGCTGTAATCCTTGATGGAGGTCTCTGCACCCTTGATTTTCTTGAGCGCAATCCTTCTCCTCGTCTGCCGCTGCGATCCTGCAATTCTTCTGGTCCTTTACGCAGCTGTAGTGTAGGAAAGGCATTATACATTTACCCAACGAGGTAGCACTTACTGATTAGCCAGTAGAAAGTACTCCAGTTGAGTAGAGGTATTGCACAAAACGGTGGCATCTTCGTGAGCGTGGAGATGTACCTTCTCTCCATTGCCACCCTGTAAAGTTAGCTGTAATCCTTGATGGAGGTCTCTGCACCCTTGATTTTCTCGAGCGCAATCCTCGTGTAGTTCCTGTGACCAGGAGGTTCCTTCTCCTCGTCTGCCGCTGCGATCCTGCTCTGACCCTTTATAAACAAGAGGCATGTGAACGGGCCTAGAAGCCCCGCTCGTTTGGCCCCGCCACACATACACTAGCGGTATGCAACGTATGCCCGCCCTTTCCCTACTATGATGGACAGCTTACTCAAAGGATCCCGGCGCTTTCGGCGCGGTGGCAAAGTTACAGACACACAGGTCACTGGAGACAATCCTTGATGGAGGTCTCTGCACCCTTGATTTTCTCGAGCGCAATCCTCGTGTAGTTCCTGTGACCAGGAGGTTCCTTCTCCTCGTCTGCCGCTGCGATCCTGCTCTGACCCTTTATAAACAAGAGGCATGTGAACGGGCCTAGAAGCCCCGCTCGTTTGGCCCCGCCACACATACACTAGCGGTATGCAACGTATGCCCGCCCTTTCCCTACTATGATGGACAGCTTACTCAAAGGAT